>PVLA01000085.1:395174-451986 GCA_004027455.1 Hydrochoerus hydrochaeris | reverse complement strand
TTTTTTTTTCTGTTTTAAATATCTGGTAGTTTAATTTTTATTTCCTCCATTTAACCAAAATCAATCATGACTCTGCCATGTAAGGAATTCTACCTGCACTCAAAACAGACTATTCATGACTCTATAGTAATAATGGGCTTAATGCTTAAAATAAGCATTCTAATTAGGTGATTATTTTTTGAAAATATAAGCATGTTAAAGAATTACTTATGTTTATAAATAAGGTAGAGACAATCCATTCACACTTATAGTGCAAAATAGCTCCAGCACCTCACCTCTGAGGCTGTTATATTTCATAAGTGATTGAATTCAATTATGAAATTGCAAAGCGATTCAAGTTCTCTTAGAATGGAAATTGCAGTGTCATTGCCAACAAGCACCTCTAACAGAAGACGTTCACAATAATTGGCCATTTTCAAAGTACTTTTCATTTTCAGTGTGATATGTGAATATAAATTAAAGTATTAATTATAAGGAGGGTTTTGGGGGTACTAAAATATATTTAAGGCTCAGGTTAAAGAAGAAACTTTCAAACTGAGAAACACTGTGGGGCTGCAGTTGCTCGGGACAGGGAGGGCGAGGACTCGCACGGTGCTTCACGGGGGTTGATTGCTTTCTGCCGTGGCTGCTCATGATCAGCGGAGTTAATTGCTCATGCACTCTCCGTGCGCACCTGAAAATAGCTCCTGGTGGGTGGATGGTTGAAGGATGGTGAGGACACAAAGAGTTGAGGAGACTCCCAGGCCTTCATCCTTTTGAGACAATTTATAGCTGTCAAAGTTTGAAGAGAGGCTTACAGCACCTGGCCCAGATTTGAACTCTCAGTTCACAGAGGTCAAACACTAGCACAGGAAGGAGAAAGACAGGTTTGTGATGGGTCCTGTTTCTCCCCTCAATAGAGATGCAGTTTGCAGACTTGATCAGATCCCTCACTCCTGAGACCGTTCCCTCGCTAATTCTCAGGCCACCCTCTGTGAGCCTGGCCGGGGATAGCTAAGGGACAGAACGGTGGGAGCCGCGTGTGCAGGCAGCCTGGTCACGTGCCTCCCTCCTTCTGCACATTTTCCAAGTTGAGAAAACAGGAGAAAAAAGTGACATTGGTGCCTTGAAAATAGCTTTGTGAATCTTCCTCTAGCACGTGTATCTTTTTTTAAAATTAAATTTATTGGTACAAATTACAGGTACATAATGATCCCATGCATCACAGGGAGCTTGTACCTGTGCGCAATGTATCATCCTACTTTCTCTTTTCCTCCTCCCACTGCCCTCCCTTCCTTTCTGCCTCTCTTCCCTCCCTTATTTACAAAGCATTGTTTCCATTTTATAATTCTTCTCAATTTTTTCTTTTCCCTTTCTCCCCATCCCCCCTTTTTAAAAAATTTTATTAAAAAAAAAGAAAAAGTCAGAAAAGAACAACAGAAATCAAAAGGCATAAATACCGCAAACTCAAAGCAATAACAATGTAAGTTTTCAAAACAGAATGAAAGAAATTTAACAATGGTTGTTATGTTGCATATTGCTCTTTTCCTTCAATGAAAGAAAAGAAAATTAAAGAAAATAGAAAAACAGAAAAGAAGGGTAGAACAATGCCGAATTTTCAAAAAAAATTATCATCATAGAATCGTTAGTTGACACATTACTCATTGTCGTCCCAAAACATAATTGCCAAAGTCACAAAAATCAAAGCACAAATAGTGGCTAGACACTCAAACACTGACAGTGCAAATCCTTCTGTTCAATGTTCCAACAGAAAGTCAGTAATATGGCCGTCTATGTTACACACGATACATACCATTATAATGTTTAGAGCATTTTCCTTCCCTTTTGTTTACTCGTGAGTCTTGTTTATTTCACTAATGAGGATATTTTCAAGTTGCCTCCATTTACCTATAAAGGCCTCAAGATCTTCTTTTTTATAGCTGAGTAGTATTCCATTGTATAAAAATACCACATTTTTCCATCCATTTTGTAGTTGATTGGGCATTTTGGTTGTTTCCAAGGTTATCTATCACAAACCGTGCTGCTATGAACACGGGTGCACACATACTGGCACATGACGTTTTCAATTTTTCTGGGAAAATACCCAGGAGGGGAATAGCTGGATTGAATGGAACTTCCAATCCTAGTTTTTTGAGGAATCTCCATACGGATTTCCACCAGTCTGCACTCCCACCAACAGTCGAGAAGTGTTCCTTTATCCCGCAGCCTCGCCAACATTTGTTCTCAGTTGATTTCTTGATGGCAGCTATTATTTCCAGAGTTAGATGAAATCTCAATGCTGTTTTAATTTGCATTTCTTGAATGACCAGTGATGGTGAACATTTCCTCATGTATTTATTTGCCGTTTATATAACTTCATCTGAGAAATGTGTGTTCATCTCTGATTCCCGTTTTTGCAGAGGGTCTTTGAATTGGGGGGCTTGATGTTTTTCCATTTTTCTTTTGAACAGTTTCTTCCTACTTTGCAATATCTATTGTATATTTGATTCTTATTTACACTTTCAGTTTCTCACACAGAAGAAGCAATGTGCTATTTATACCTGTTTCTCCAATTTATTTCACTTAAGAGTGTGGTCTCAAGGTGCATCCATTTTAGCTTTAAATGTCTCATGTTTATCCTTCTTTATGGTTGAGTGATACTCTACTGTATTTTTTAAAAAAACACATCCTTTTTACCAATTCATTGATTGATGGGCATTTGGGTTATTTCCAAGATTTAGCTATTACAAATTGTGCAACTCTAAAGATGGGTGCACATATATCATTGTGGTATGAGGCTTTAAATTCTTTTGAGAAGACACTAAGATGGGGAATATCTGGGTCAAACAGGACCTCCAGTTCAGTTTTTTGAGGATTCTCCATACTGGTTTCCTCAGTGGTTGCACCAGCCTACTCCCATCGATAAAGGTGAAGAGCTCCTTTTTCCCCACAGCCCACAAGCACTTGTTACGGATTGATTTGTTGATGATAGTCTTTCCTTCTGGAATGAGATGGAATATCAGTGTTCTTTTAATTTGCATCTCCCAAATGATCCATGATATTGAACATTTTTTCATGTATTTGTTTTCCATTTGTACTTCTTGTGCTGATGTATTGGACTTGAACTTCAAACAAGCAAGTCATCACTTTCTTATGCCAGAGGTTCTCCAGGGTAGCGCAATAGTCAAGAATTTCCCAGCATGTGTAGACTAAAAACCTTGAAGAAAATTAGTGAAACCTCCTTCCCATACCTGCCACTGGCCCAAACTTCTAAATGTTTAATGATATGTAACATTATTTGAAAGTAAGTGAACTCATCATAATGTTAGTGTCCTAATACCAATCTAGATACTATCAGGCCATTTTAATAAAAGGCAAACTTTAGGACTATGACCAGAGGGTACTATGACAACTGAGATAAAGCAATGTAAGTCAAGCAAGGCTGAACCTTTGTCTGAAAGGACCAAGGTACACAAAGGAGGCTGTGACATCCCAAGATAGGTCTTACCTCTATGTGTATGGCCCGAGTTCTGAAACACGGTCCTCAGCAGAGTGACACTATTCCCCCTAGAATGACTTGCTCTCTGCATTCTAACCCTTATTCACAGCTGCAAGTCTTGGGAAGGCAGAACTCCCCCCCATTTTTGTTTGCAAAGTGAGATGTTTGGTAACTGTGCTCTCAGGATATGGTTTGACCTTGGATAGAGTTAAATTTGCATAATTATTAGTTAGGCTATAATATCCTTCTACTGTATTTTAAGAGAAGTGAAAAAGGGGAGAAAGATGCCAATTTTTAAAACTCATTCTCTTGTTCCCTGGTGATGTGAATTCCAATTTGGAGCCCAATTGTGTCATGGCCTGAGGGGACTGTTGACTCAGACAGAGGACAACCTGGGCCCAGAGAGACTGAAATCTAAGGAGCAAAGAACAGAAAGAGACAACCAAAGAGACCCAGGGGCGTCTGAGTTTGGGGATTTGTTGTCTGATTAAAATCAAATCTGTGAGAAGATGCATGAATTCAAACACTATTTGTATTCCGCTTGTCTCGGGATGAAACTGCAGCCTGAGAGTGAGCTCTTCTGAAGTATTCCTCAGCAGTAGAACTTTCCCAGAAACTGGAGACATGCAGGAGGCCAGGCTGCCACCTGGCTCTGTGCTTCATTCTCTCAGACACAGCACTGAGCCTCTCTACCCTGGGCTTCCCTGCAATGCAATGGCGAGATACAAACAAGCCTGGGCTCCTCCCTGTCCTGAGAAGCCACCTCCACTCTACTTTTGTGCCCTGGGTTTCCAAGCAGCACAGTACCCTCTGACAGCCTAGCAACCTCCTCCGGATACCCTTGGAGATGAATTGAAGAAGTGGATGCTTAAAATCCAACTCATTTATCATTACAACTTTTTATCCTCTAGGATTTTGAACCAATAAAACAAGAGACCTATTGTCATCTCTTAAAATAACGTATTGACTAATCTCAGGATTGTGGTGTCAAAAAGCCAGGGATCAAACCCCAGATCATGTGACCTTGTTACATTGTTTAGGCCCCGTTTACTTCTTATGAAAATAAGCAAATAAATAAATAAAGAAGTGAGCAACAATAGGTATTGCACAGAATTTTTGTCAGAATTAATATGAAATAATAATCTGCCAGAGTTAGAGCAAAGTCTCTCTAAAGGGTAGTGGATTTTGTTAACAGTCTCATCATAGTGCTTAAAAATCTGGGTGATAGTATGCTTCAGGACACCTGTCAGTTTCATTACCAACAAGACTTTGTGCTACTTGGTGTAAACCAAGTGATTTAGACTTAAAACCAATTTTTTTCATCTAAAAAGTAAGGATGCTAATCCCTCTCTTGATGAGAGTGAGGAAGTTTATCCCACACATACCAGGCAAACTATACATAGTAACATGTGTTTTCATTAGTTTTCTGTGTCATTCGAATGTTAGTGAATGAATTAATCTTCTATATGAACATAAAAAATATGGCACTGAGTGGGTTAAATAAAAGAAACTTACTGTCTCACAGTTCTGAAGACTGGAAGTCCGAGGTTGAGGTACCAGCAGGTTACTGTCTTCTTGCTATGGCTTCACCTGCCTTTCTTTTGTAAACTTACATTCCAGGGCTCTCTTCTTCATTTTCTGAGGATACCAGGCCTATTGCAATAGTGGCCCAATCTATGACTTTATTTAATCTTAATTCTCTAAAGGACCCATCTAAAAATACAGTCACATTATGTGTATATTTGTCCATTTTCATTGCTGCAATGAGATGCCTGATACTTTATAAGACAAATAAATGTAGCTTATATCCTGGGAATCTGAAAGTCCGACGGCAGGGCTCTGGCTTTGGTGAGGGTCTCCTTGGCTGTATTGTCATGCCAGACAAGAGGGAGAGACCATGTGGTGAGCAGTGTCTTGGTTATTTTTCTCTTATTGCTGGGACAGAATACCCAACACCCAAAGTGAAGGAAGGAAAGGTTTATTTAGGTCACTATTTGTAGAGGTTTCAGTCCATTATCAGCTGGCTCCAAGGCAGGGTGGCATGGCGCAGGGGCAAAATGTCAAGGCAGTGACCAGCAAAAGCAACAAGAGCAAAAAGAGGAAGATCAAGCCTCTTTTCCTCCTTTATATTGTATGTAGGGCCACCCCGCATCCCCCAGGGCAGATGAAACATTCACAAAATCTCTGCACACTGGTCTTGCCCAGGATGAGGATATTTGCAAAGTAAGGATCCTGGCTCCTACTAAGTCTCTTAGTTAAATTTCTGAGCTTCACAGGTTGACACAGTGTATCAACCATAACAAGTAGCAAATCAAAGCAAAACAGTAGGACCCAGAAATGACCTCCCATTAGGTCCCAAAGGACCAAACTTCCAATGCATGACCCTTTAGGGGACTAACCACATCTAAACCATAGTAAGTGTTTAAGCCTTCAACATGTATATTTGAAGGGATCCAGTTCAACACATAACAAGACCAGATGTCAGACTGAATGGATTAAGGGGAGAGCAGAAGGCAGGAAATGGACCCCTTAGACCTCCTCAGTTCTTTCCTAGAAGTGCAATAGGTCAGGGATAGGAGGAGGTTGTCCTGCCTTTTATCACTATTATGTCTGGTGGAATAAGTCTTGCAAGGTAGAAAGAACATAAGATGTGACATCAAAGATTGGGTGTAAATTATGTCTTGTATTTCTTTTTATGTTGCTTCTGGCCATGCATTTCTTCACTTCTGTGATTCTCAATCTCTACACAAGTAAAGAATTGATAGGTCTGCCTTGTGAGGGTTATTGCAAAGATCAGAATTACTGTGGGGGTTATTGTGAAGATCAGGTTTATGTTTATAAGGTGTATTAACCTCCTGACACATAGCAGGAGTTCAGTAAATATTAGACCCTGCATTAAAATCCCCTGAAAGGCACACTGTCAGATGGTAGCCGACTGACAACATGAACCCACTGTGCTGTGCAGAATCACATTGTGCTCCACACCGAGCTACCTTCTGGGAACCAGATTTGATTGGGTTCAGGGGTTTTGCTTTTAAACTTGTCATATGTGGGTATTGCTTATGATTCCAAGTATGTTTTCAAAGTTTGTCAGCCACCTGGAAATAGAAACAGCCCTTTGGCAGGTAAAAGTCATTAAGAAGTAAAGTACTAGGCAGTCAGAAAAACAAGAAAGCCCACAGGCAGACACTTCCACGGTGGAACCTTTTGAATATTGCATGCAATGATCATCCTATCACACACACTTAATTCAATTATTCTGACCCTTCAGCCTTGAAGGCCTTTTGTCTCAGACTTAGCATCTGCAAGGCTGAGACAGCTGGAGGAAGAAACTCTGTGTAGAAAGTCTGTAGCATGGCTCAAACTTGCTGCTTGGTATGAAGGCCAAGAGGTTAATATGCTATTTTGTCTCTTGTCAGTGGAAGGGTTACTAGGTCTAGAAAAGGTCATATTGTGATTGAAAGACTGCTCAGAAAATCTGATTCAAACTGCCTTCATTTTTACCTATGCTTTGTTTCTCGAAACAATGAAAAGAACATGGTAATTCTAAAAGAAGGCACTGAAGGTCCAACAATACCCCACAAGACTTAGTCTGAAAATATTTCTATGAAGAAAAGTTTAGGTTTGAGGAACTCCAGAAGAATGGAAAAATTGAGGATCAGTATCACTTGTTTATTCATTTACCAAATGAGTTGTGCCTGCAGGGCATCAGACACTGTTAGCTTCCCCATGATAAACATACACATTAAGACTTTTGCCCTCTCTCCAGGGAATTCACAATGGCAAAGACAAACTTTTTTTTTTTTTTTAAATCGGTGCCGGGGATCAAACTCATGACCTTGTACTTGTGAGGCAGGCACTTATGCCGCTGAGCTAAATCCCCAGCCCTGCAAAGACGCACTTAAACAGGTCTTAATGATGTGATAGTATGCTGCTAGAAGGGCCGGTGGGAACCCTGGCAGGGCATCATCAGTTCAGCCTGCTGAGGGGAGGAATTCCTGAAAGGAAGCACTGATTCTTGAATAAGGTTATGAAAGATCTATGCATTTACATAGCAGAAAAGGAAAAGGCAATATTTTAGGTTGAAGAAATGGTGCTATAAATGATTCAAAATTAGTTATGTGAGACATTTTTCAAGAAAGCAGGGCCTTTCCACTAGGTGTTTTCTACATACATTGTATCTCTTGCCTGGCATTTATTTCTGTGTGGGCAAATATCATAATACAAAGATCAGCAACAATCTTAGGCTGGGACATGTTCCCTCCCCCTATCTTAGGACCCATTGAGCAAAATCAGCCTATTTATTCCGATGAATGAAAGAGTAAATCACAATAATCTTATTATCTGTTATTTTCTCTGTAAAGACCAGCATGTGATCAATGTATTCATTCACAGTTGCCTCTTCTGAGCTATTTTTAGCTCTTTCTAGTACTTGAGGGGATCACCTCCTTACTTTCTCATTGGTTTTATCCTCTTTACTCAGACTTTATTCCTACCCTCCCTTCTCATCTTTTCACGTTCTTTTCTTTTATTCTTACCTATTCCACAGTATTCTGAAGCTTTCCATGTCACTATTTCCAAATAAATATAACACAAAGAGTTCAAAGTTAAAGTATGCTTTCATCTCGTGTTCCTCATTTTGAGAAGCACTACCATTCCAAGTATTTGTTTAATCATTGTTATTAGTCTTCTGTAAACTATTTGACGATAATGATTAGGACTTGCCAATATCATGGTTCCTGTGATCATCGTCCTGCTAAACGAAAGCTCTGGCCTCAAGGCCCTCGGTGAAGCAGACCAGTTTGTCTGAAGCAAATATTAGGAGGAGGTAGACTGATTAGTGTCAAAAATGGTACAGTTTTGGAAAAATGGCCACATTTCTAATTGGCCCACAAGACGAGAGATTGAAGGTCCTCGTGATCTTGACATTAAGGAGCTGAGAAAAGGCTGTTCTCCTCACACTTGCTTGCTTTTTAAGTCCAAAATCAGCAGCCAAAAGGAAGGGATGTGAATGAAGGAAAGCCGTGGCTCTAGATGGGCCTTCCTTCATGTCAGACTCGGTGTTTCCTGTCGAGATGCTCCCGTGAAGTGTGGAGTAGACCGCAACTGGAGCAGGCATCTGGGGTTCCATCTCATCTCACTGCAGAGTAGCTGAACGGTGCTATTCTTTGAGACACAAACATTCAGATTTTAATATGTCAAACCACCTCCAAACTTGGGTTTACACAGCCCTGTAGCAACTATGTGGATATTACCCCATATTACTTTAGAGCAGAAAAGTTTCTATGTACAAATATTTGGGGATCGATTGTATTAAGGAAAGTTAAAATAAAAGATTCTTTGTTGCAGATCTTCTCAAAATCTATACAGTCCAGTATTTTTTATCAAAATTACTTTAAAGTTTATAACATTTCCCAAAATACAGGCACAATTTTTTTTTTTTTTTTTTTTTTTTTTTTTTGCTGGAAGCCTCATTGAGAAATAACAGTTTAAATGTATCTCACAAAGCAAAGTAAAATATATTAAATCCTATAAAAGACCCTGTCGGCCCTAATATTTCAGGATGTAAATGTGGTACTGGGTCATGCCAGGAGCTGCAGGTGGCCTTCCCTGGTCAGTGCCTCTTCTGAGGGTTTTACTTTTAGTTCCTGGTGAAATGTCTGATTTCAAGGGCAACCTAGGAGAGTTTTAGCAGCGTTCTCTACTGAAGAGATGCTCGCTGTTATTGAACAACAGTTCCATGTTATAACTAGTACTTTGCACACAGACACAAACTTCAGGTTCAATTCTTGGTGGTTTTTGTTACTTTGCAAACTGAACAGTATCTTTTGAATGCTAGATTTGTGGTGTCCACAATAAAGGCTAGCACATGGAGAAGAAACAAACTCTTTAGAAGTGTCTTGGCTTCATACTGTTAAATCTGAGAAACGCAAAGGCCATAACTGAGTGTGAGGACCCTTCCTCTGGGGACAAATCACAGTCACCTAGTAAACATTCCTTTCTGTTTCCCTGTGTTGCTCACTCTAAGCCTTGGCAGGCAGCAGCAGGTCCTAAGAGTCTTTCTGCTTTCCCTTCACAGACAGCGTGGAAGATGAGCTGGAGATGGCCACCGTCAGGCATCGGCCTGAGGCCCTCGAGTTGCTGGAAGCCCAGAGCAAATTTACCAAGAAAGAGCTGCAGATTCTCTACAGAGGATTTAAGAATGTAAGAACTTTGTCTTTGACTTTACCTTCATGGAATTCTCAGAGGAATACTGGGTAGGGAGCATACCTTGCCGTGAGAGCCCCATCATCTGGGCATTTCTTCCTGACGCATCCTAGGTTTCAGTGCTGCTGGTATCTATTTGGATTTTGGCTCCCTTTGGTTGCCCAGCAAGGTTGGGTACTCATTAAAGGTTTACTTAATTCAATTATTACTTGTTAGCTTTTTCTCCTTTAGCTCGATGACATCATTCCAATAGCTGCAGCTAGCTACCTCTTCATTGCTTAGCCCTACTCTCATGCTTCACTTATAGGTTGTGGCCTATCAATTAGCTTCACTCTGGCATTGCAGAAAAATTACCGTAAGTTTTATCATCTGCAGAAAACCACTCTGTCAAAGAGTTTAAAGCCCAAGTCACTGAGTCTGGCATTCTGTGGTCCCAAGGTGCGCATGACCTCCTCCCCGGGTAGATCATCTTCACAGTGAGTGATCGCATGTGCTTGCCGGAGGTTGAGGAATGAGAGACCAGGAGTGAATCCCAGTAATCTGTCAGGTGCACCCTTTTTTTCTGAATACACTTGTATATGCCCTTTATTAACTTTGAAGTGACAGATTAATCAAAGCCAGAAAAAAATACACCCTATCATAAAAGCTTAAAGTTTGAGGAAGGAGCAAAGATTTGCTATCATGAATCTATTTGGAGATAATTCATCTTTAACAGTGTCAAGTGTTTGTCCATCAAGTGGCATATCACGACTTCCATATTACGTTGGCTTGTTCCATTTCTAAACCCAGCCCGAAAGAGCCCCGGTTCTATGATCTGTGGAAGCTGATGCTGTCAAAACATTTCTACCAATCTGACACCTCACCTGCTTCCTTTTTCTAGCCTTATTCAGCTCAGAGAATAAACTCTGCTTCTTCTTTGCTATCAGCAATAAAACTTTACTTAGATTCATAAATTTAGTTGGCTTTTTAGAATATTTTATAGGGAGTCATCATGAATATTGCCTATAACTTTGTAGACTCTTTCTGATTTTATGGGATGTAACTCTATCCCATTTCTGTTCCCCAGCCCTCTCCTTGCCCTGGGTTTTCTCGTTTTCCTCCTTCATTATTCAAAGTGGGTTTCTTGATCTTTCAAACTTTGATCATTCACAAGGCTTTGTAGCAGAGCCTGGGCTGGAGGAGAAATGTACTCACCACATCCACGGGACTCCGACTGAAAGGAATCCTGATACGTAATCTACTCAGATTGTGCATATAAGTAAACATGCAAGAAGAAAAGAGATTTGGTATCTGGCTTAGAGAATTATTAGTTGGGCCTATTCTCCAGTATTCTGCATCCTCAGAGCAAAACAGCTGCATGGACCACACAGGTAATAGGAAAACGCAGAAGAGCAATGATGGAGCAGGGAAAGAGGCAAAAATGACCAAATCTCACCCCCGTCAATACTAAGGCATAGCTAGTCACAGACTAAAAGAGTAAGGGGTTCACTTCAGACATTTAGAAACAACTAAACATCCTCGTTATAAATCAGAGAACTTGTAATAAGTGAACTGTTTCTTTTTTTTTTTTTTAACACTGGATCATACATTGGATACAGAATGGTTGTGAAATAGTTACTTAATGTAACCTCCCAGCATCCCTGTGTTCCTCGACCGCTGCCGCTGTGTTATTATTCCACGATCATCGCCGTAGGCTCTCTCTCTGAGGCCTGGCTGCCTTTCATCCCATTTACTATAAATTGGAATCATGATTGCTGCCATCATTAACCCTGGGAGCCAAGCTCTGCGGCACGTCTGACGCCAGTGGCACTTGACAACAAATTGCCAGACTCCGGAGTCTGCATGCATTGCTTTCTTTTATTATTTTCTTTGCCTGCCAGCTCGGTTCTTTCTTTTCCTCCCTTCCCTTCTTTTCCTGGCCTTCCTCTTTCCTTCTTCCTTGCCAGTTCCTCTGACCCCATCTCCGTTTCTTCACTACTCATTTACCTCTCTCTTTCCCTCATTCACTCGTTACCTCTTTTCTTTCCATTCTTCTTCTTCCTTCCTCTTCCCAAATCTTTCTCTTCTCCCTCTCTTCCTTGCTTTGTTTTGCTCCACCCTACTCCTCTCTGTGAGATACATAAAAAGATCTGAATGTGCCAAAGATCACTTTATATAAAATACTTTTTAAACAAAGCATTTTACAGTTTATTCAGGAAAATATTAATTCATGTTTCTAGCAAATCAGACAAGAGTGGCCTTTTAATTTTTATGTTACTGAAGTCAAATGTACAACTCTGACAAATGTGCCCTAAAGCAAAACAAGGAAGATCCCAAATCAGATCAGCCCCACCCACGTTTTAAAGAATGGCAGTGACTGGAAAGAGTTTCCATCAGAGAAAGCCCACCACCTGCCTTTAGTTTCCTGAATACCAATTATTTCAAAGCCCTTAAAATCATGAAATCATTTCCCTGGAAACAGTTGGGTTATTCACTTTAATGAAACCTTTGAAAACTCTGCATATTTTGATTAAAAGGATAAACCATTCTTCAAACTGTTGAAATAGCCACACTCATATACAAGTGACTCTGATTGCCAGGCACCCCTGCAAGTGAACCTTAACAGAGACCCCAGATTCTTCTCCAGACAATAGCTCTGATCGCATTCCCTCTCATTTTCAACACAGAATGGGAGAAAGAGAAGATAGAGCTTATATCTCACCCTCTAACCCAGTTTACTCATGGAAAGCCACACATTTTTGTTTCTTTTGCCACACATTGAGCTCAGACTCCAAAGTGGGCAGCTGATGGTGATGAGAAACACAGTGCCCGTTTCTTCAACCTTACTGCACTTCAGAATGCTCTACTCCTAAAGGACTGTGACTTAGTGGATTGGGTCACATAGTTGGCGCTTCTTATGTTTAGAAGTGATGTGATGCTGCCAATGTGGGAGACTCACAGCTATCACAGTTTCCGCTGTCACTCACCTGTGTGTCTCTATCTCCCTGCTTCGGGCAGCTCCTTCTCACCAGGACTCTGGCTGTCTTCGTCTCTGTATATTAAATAATGATAACTACATTAGCTTTTAAGAAATAAACATGGAGATCAACCTAAAGGAGCTTCTAACAGTGTAGCCGCAGATGTAGCCTCCGTCATGTACACCATCCATGTGGGGCGGTCGTGGTTGGCCTACGTAGCTCTCAGGCAGTGCCCTGGGTTTAGCACCACATAATTATGTGCTAGAGAGGATGCAGAAAGATACCAAGAATTATCTACAGATCAGCAGTCTCAAATTTAACTGCGTGTTTCAATCATCTGGGGAGCTTTAAAAATTACAAATAGTTGGGTACCAGGCTTGGTGACTCTGATGTAATTGCTCTGGGAAAAAGCTTGAGCATCAGGATTTAGAAAGCTTTTGGGTTAATTATGATGTGCATCCAAGACTGAGAACCAATGGGATAAATGTAAGAATTTACAAGGTTTTTAATTGCACACACAAAAAATTTGACCTAATCATGAAGATCCCTAAGATGTCAAATACCAGTAACTACACTAGATTGGCTACATTGGAATCGTGTGTGTGTGTGTGTGTGTGTGTGTGTGTGTGTGTGTGTGTGTCTAGTATCTGGCCAAGTGTAAAAAATAAATGTTCTTAACTACAAGTTTTATCATGATGGTGCATTTTGGGCATTTCTTTTTGGAAATTAATCATATATAGCTCAAGTCTGTCATCCCATTTTTGAAAGGACAGGATGAAAGAGAGTTGCACGTTGTTAGACCTCTCTGCTTTAGATACCTGATTCTACCTTGTCTCAATCTTTCCCTGCTTCCTTTTCTTCCACTACTTTGAATTATAACAGGTGGCTGAGGATTTAGCTCAGTGGCATAAGTACCTGCCTGGTCAGTGCAAGGTAGTGAGTTCAATCCCTGGTACAAAAAAAAAAAAAAAACTTGAATTATAATGGGTCTAAGCTTCTATTAGATTCAAATTTATCTCTAAATCGTCACTTTAATATCTTTTAATATCCTTTTTACCTAAAAATGATTGTCATTGGTATTAAATTTCTGTTGATATATAAAAATATGACCACATATTTAATAGTTTTTAAAAATCCATTTTTCTTCACAGGTTTGAGGCTCGGGAATCCAGAAATGCCTTAGCTGGATTCTCAGATGAGAGTTCTGTGAGGTCGGTATCTGTGAGGTCACCATCATACGCAGACCATTCGTTGGTCTGCATTTCTTGCTGGATTCTAGATCTTCTTCGAAGCTTGCATAGATGCTGGCAGAAGTCAGTCCCTCATTGTTTATGTATAAGGTCTTCTTCCTTTTACTAGTAATCACCTGGAGCTGCTCAGATCTTAGCAGCTCCCCATGGTCCCTTTCCACGGGGTCTTCTCACAGGCTCACTCCTGCGGTGGGAGCTTACTTCCTCACAGGCAAGGGACAGTCTCTGGCCTGTAAATGAACAGTCTTACAAATATAGTGTAAAAGTGAATGTGACTTCCCACTCCATCACCTCCATATCTTAGCATGCAAGGTAAGCAGTTTGAAAAGGTGAGACCCATGGCGGTCACCACTGGGTGTCATCCAATGGAGATTATGAGTAAGAAGCAACCTCTGGATGCCAAAGAAGGATCTGGTTTCGTGTCACACATCTCAAGCACATCAGTCCCCACCTTCTGTGTTTTGCCTATAATCCAAATACTTTAGGGATTTGCAGCACCAAAACTTTTCTTGATTTCTGCAAGTTTTGATACTGTGATCAGAGGAACCAGTCGGAGATGGAATTGCTTTGGTGAGTCTTTTTCACCTCACTCAAAGTATTTTAGTACTTCTGCACTGAGACTTCTAAAAGCAAGTGAAGAGATGGGAGGATGAAATTACAGGTACCTGAATTTTTGACAAAGTTCATTTGCATAAAAATCACTAGCTCTCAGGGTGAAGAGGCAGAGAGGGGGAGTTTAGCACACCCATGGCAAAACGTGAGGTCTAGTGGTTAGGATAGAGAAAGGCACTGCTGACTGCCTCAGGCAATTTTTCTTTTGTCATGACTCTTCTGGGTTATTCTTGAGATACTCTTTCTTGGACTGATTGTGTGAACTTCAGGAAGTCTTTTCACCTCTGGCAGCTTCTGTCTCCCTGTCAGTGCATTAGGGATTAAGATCTTTTCTTCCAATCATGAAGAAGGTTGGGTAATAATTGGTTTTGTTCAGCTCTTGAAAGACTCAGAAGATTTTCCTTATTCACAAATTATTACTCATGTACTAGAGAAGCAAGTCATAAGCACAGAGTTAAAATATTATTTTCTTTGCTCCCGCAGAGCTGCTTTTGTAAAACTTTGAGGAATAGGTTTCTGAGAAGAAGGTGTCTGCAGGTCTGAGCAGTTGTCATGGTTTCTCTTGTGACTTCCAAGGACCAGACTAGCATAAGCCCCCTGCTAGAAAACCTTGCAAAATTCCTTTCAGAAGTTTCACTTACCATCTCCTGCCTTGGGATATGTGACTTAGCTTCTCTGGACATCAAGTTCTTCTTGGAAGGTATGAAATATCTGTATCTGTGTAGATGAGAAGATAAATGAGGATAGTTGCATAATATTTTTGGTTTGAAGTAATAGACATCAGAGCTCTTTGGTTCTTTTATCTCATGTTTCTAAATGCAGAAATAAAATTCACAGCAAGGGTTCTGTGATATCATCTCAGAGTTTAGAGCCTTGAGCATCAATTAATGATAGGTTGATTTTATTACATTTAAATGTCTGTTTTGGTTTGTTCATGATTTATTTTAAACTAATAAGTCATGCTAAACATTTGGAATCTAGAAGAGGTATATAAACAGAAATATATGAGTGTTTTACCTACAATAAACAACTCATCCCACTTTGTTATAGATAACTATTCTCAGTTCTTCCCTCTTCTCAAATATTCTTTTTTGTTTTGTTTACTTTTTGTTTTTTTGCACAGTACTGGGGATAGAACCTTCATACATGCAAGGCAAATACTCTACCATTAAGCTATGTCCTCAGATCCGGATATTTTTATATATACAAGTGTGTGTGTGCATGTGTGTGATCAGGGATTCTTTTGATACACCTGTTGGTAATACATGTACTGTTAAAATTAGCTCCTCTGAGTTAACCAATAGCAATTAATCATGAACATTTCATTTGACATCGAGATTTCCCAAGCTCCCATGTTGTTGGATATGTTGAGAGTGACCTGGTAGATGTCTAGTGGGGTATCACACCAACCACTCAGTCTTCTTTTGTTCACTTGAAAAGCTTTGTGGGGCAGGCAGTGCTGCTACATTGCCCTTCTGTTTCCACATCCTTCCATACGGAGGCTTTGTTCTGTAAGGCAGTAGCTGCCCTTCCTCACACCACTACCCATCCTCTGTAGTCTCTCACGTTTTCCATCCCTCTGTGGACTGAGACTTCCATCTCTGATTAATCTGAGAACTTCCTCAGGTGATATACCAAGCCAAATCACCTTCATGTTCTGCATATGCACTTCCCAGTGCATGGTCCTTTCTCCTGCCCACTCTCTGGCTTTGGGAGGGAGCCAGGTCTTATTACATAATATCTAACTCCTGAGATAGCTTTTACTCTTAATAAGTGAAACATATATTTAGCATGCCCAGCTCACCCTCTTTGCCTCCTCACTCTGTCTTCCCTTAGTAAATGCTACTTCTCCCATTCCGTTACCTAAAAACCTAGTTGTCTTCCTGGTCTCCTTCAGAAACTCATGCTCTAATTAACTAGGCCCAATCAATTCTTTAGTCTTTGTGTTTGCTTCTCGCGTCTGCTTTTCCATTCCCTCTCCATCAGCTCATCTCTCACATGCTGCTGCCATCTCTCTCCTGGATTACTTCTAGGGTCTGATCTCCTGTTCTTCTCTTTTCTCCTTCTTAGCCATTATTGATCAGGCTACTCTACATAAAATAAAATGCAACAGGCTGCATTAATAAGTGCTTTTTTGGTTTCTGTAACAAAATGTTTCAAAGAATTAACTTACAGAAGACAAGTTTGTTTGGGTCACAGTTTTGGAGGGTTCATTCCATGGTTGAGTGAACTTATTGAGTTTACACCTTTGGTGGAAAGCACTGTGGTAGGGAAGATGTGTCAAAGAAGACTGTCATTTCACAGTAGAGAAGATTATCACACTCTAGAGAATAAGGTGGAGGTTCCATGTAAAAGTGAATGGACATTTTTATGGTGTTTAATGACAGGGTGAGAGAAATTGAGAGCTGAAATTTAACTCATAAGATTTGGACTGAAAGACTCACACATGATGAAACTTTCTTCAGCATCTTATAGAGTGAGTTTGGAGAGTCCTGTGTGTACCTCATCATGGTATTTGTTTTGGATTTCCTCTTTACTCATTTACTTTCATATTCACTCAGTCCCAAGGACAGGACTGTAACTTCCTTTCTATAATGTCCTTAGCCCTTTAGATTGTATCTTGTATATAACAAGTAATCAATAAATATTTGAGAATGAAGGAATAACCTCAAACAAAAACACAGGAGTCTAACCCAGATAAAAATTTTATAGTCTCTTGCCTTCCATTTTTCAGTCCCTCCCATGTCCACCTAGCAAAATTGAAAACTTGTTGATTTTCTCCTTAATCTAAATCTAAAGAAAGTAATATGTCATGATTCCTTTAGTGTAAGAACTAGACACCATGGCTTAACAATTTTTAGTGGTTAATCAGGTACAGAGGATCCTCTACTTATGATGATTTGACTTACTTATTTGACTTCATGATGGAGTGAAAAGAATACACAGTAGAAACCATGTTTTGAGATTTCAATTTTGATTTCTACATGGGCTGGTGATATACGGTGCAGACAGTCTTAAGATGCCAGGAGACAGTGAGTCACAGCCTCCATTGGCCACAAAATCAAGCGGATTCATGATCATCAGTCTGCTGTATATTGTTGTAATGTTTAGAAGGTTTGGTGTAATAAATGCATTTCTAAATTACGGTGGTTCATCAGGATATAACCCCATTATAAGTCAAGGAACATCTCTATTACTCAAAAAAATATTAAGAGAAGTCTCAGATCATAACAAAGAACTTTTGATTGCAATGCAAGGATGTCATTGTTACCATTGTTAAGTTACTTGTGTGCTGTACCGCTTAACAAATATTTTTCTGTCAAATGGGTGACGAGATATCTGTAGCTTCAGAAATCTTTTTTTGTTTGTTTGTTTGTTTTTGCAGCATTTCAAAGATTATAAGAAGGAGATTAGAGAGATGGCATTCAACACATCCTCATAACGTCTTAGTCAGAATAGTGACTGCTTAAACATTGGTGCAACAGTTTTAGTGGCTTAAAACAATAAAGGTCTTCTATTTTGTCTCTCACATCTACCTCTCTAGTTCCCTGCTTCGGGTAGCTAGTAGAAAGAGGCTCTTTTCATCCAGTTTATGAAGGCCAGTCTTTCCCTCTTGGGGATTCATTCCGCCCATTGTTTTAGCTTTAGCATCGTCCCTTGGTCCTCAGTTACGTGAAGACAGAACAGGAACGCTCTGTGAAGCATCTGACTGGTCCTTCCTAGAATAGTGACCAGGCGTCCCTTCTACCCACACTGAACTCCTCAGTAGCCATTCATGTGTTCCACCTTACTTTAAAGAAAAATGAGAAATATAGTCTTCCTATATACTTGGAAAAAAAACACAAAATTCTTTTACCTGCAGAGGAGAAAATAGCATGAGGGAAAGATATGTCAGAGTTCCTAAGATTTGATGATTTGATGAGTCATCCCAGGTTTGATGATTTTCTAGGAGGAGTTATGGAGCAAATATGCTTACTCATGGTCATAAATTGTTGCAACAAAAAGGTGCAAAGCAAGTTTGCAAAGGGAGAGGGCACATGGAGCAATATTTGGAGAAAACCTAATGCAAACTTCCCCTGGTCTTTTCTTAGCAAAGTCATGCAGAGGATGCTTAGTTCCCCAGTGGTGAGTCACCGTGATAACACTTGTGAAATCCTGTCTAGCAAGGAATCTCATTAAACATCCAGCATCTTGTAGGTACCCCAGCCACAAACTCCAGGATGCAAAGCAGATATTGAACACAAGCAGTCCTGCTTGGAAAGTTAGACAAAGTGAGCCATTCTCTTCAAAAAGTAATAACCTTCTCAAAATCAAAGTTCTTAGACATTCACCAATGATAAATCTGCAAAAGCTCTAAAACTGCAATGATAGATCTGCTATGTTAACTTTTCTGGAAAAAAAAAAACTGTACATATCATGGAATAAATTTTAAGTGCAATTAGGTTCCAGTTCTGGAATCCTTTGTCAGGGTGTATCACTTCTCTGGGTTTTATTTATCTCCACTTCAACTCTAGAGAAAAAGCATCTCACACATGCTTTGCAAAGATAATGAACATGAAGCACAGAGCATATCATCTGTGTTACAATAACTCTCAAAATGTAGCTATTATCACTGTTGTTATTATCATTAGCATCATTAACACCACTGTTGGTCTGTCTTCTCCGAATTGCACTCATGGCTAGAAGTTCTGGCTTAAAGTTTCTTTGCTCCACTCTAAAGTTTTGATTCACATTTTATATAGCAAACCTCCCCCTCAAAACTTAGAAAAAATAGATTAATTCTCAGTCCTATTAAGATTTGTCCCAGAGCAAATTTGGATATACTGTTTTATGGTCTCTTTAATTCCTAGGGAAACTAACATTATCTCTCTCAAGATCATTCCTTCACTGAGATTTTTTAAAAAATCAGAAGAGATAATAAAATGTGTAATGCTTTCAAGCTCCAATGAAAAAGAGATGTAGGTATTTTTTATTTTTTTTAAATTTTATTAGTATGTTTGCTGTGCATTCATCATGGGAAATTGGTTCATGCACATCACTCACTTTAATTCTTTTTTTAAATCCACGTCCGCTTTCTTCCTCCCCCTCTGGCCCCATCTCTTGGTCCCCTTTCCATTTACAAAAGATTTCCCTGTCTCCTGTTATCTATTTTTTATTTCACTCTTTAATTTATTTATGTGTTTTAATATTTTTATATATTTGGAAATGTCTTAAGTTTTTTATTAATATGTGTTTGCATTACACGGTGTTTATATTTATTTCAGGGAGTTGTGTACTTGACATATCAGATTCTTCTTATTTGCTTTCCCCTCCCTACCCCCCCTTCATCTCAGGATCCCCTTTCCCCATTTTCATTATTTTATTATTTGTTTCATGTCTGCAACATATAATGATTGCATTTGTTACGGTTAGTTGGTACAGGTACAATGATGCATATTAAAACATTTTCTATCCCCTTCTCTTCTCCTACCTGCACCCTCAGTTTCTCTGCTCCCCTTTCATTTACAAAAGATCTCTTTTCCTGTAGGTAATGTTTTAAAAGAACTTTTGGAAAGGTGTTCTCTGTATTAAGCAAGATTTCACTGACTAGAAGCATTTCTTAAGACTCAAATTATTTATTACTCATTCATTCACAGCAGTCCTGTAACATTGCATTTTAGTTTTCTCCCAATTTGGTTGGTTTGGTTTGGATAGATGAGATAGTTTTGCTCATCATGACACTACTGAGGGCAGTGTTTCTTTCCAACACATTTTCCTGTTGTTTTTCCTTGACTAAAACATGGTTCCCATCTGTGTTTTGTCAGCTGAGTCACTGTTGTGTTCAAGGCTTGGGGAAAGCTGAAAGAATCATAGTGCAGGAACAAGTGACTTAGTCTTAAATTAGATATAATTCAAAGCAAATGCATCAATTTCATGTGCATTACAGGCTCAAATCCAGTTGCCTGGAGCACCCAGCTCTGAGACCAACTGGGAACCATAGTGCCTAACTGAACAGCTGAATATGTATATAAAAGAAAAAAACTGAAAGAATGACTTGCACTTTACTAAAGTTAATGAAACTTCCTTCTACAGAATTTTTTTGGCTCAGATATCTAAAGATTTTCTAGGACTCAGCTAATTCTTTTAAGACATATATATATATATATGTGAGAAATGTGTCAGCTGATACTTCAAACTCAAACATATGTTATTTTTTATTGCTGATCACTTGAAGAATCAACATTAAAAAAGCAATAAGTCTCTGGTTTATGAATGCTTTGAGGTTTCCTTCCTCCCCTGGCACTTGCACTGGAATGAAATACATAACAAGTTCAAAAGAAGCTCTGTTCAAGCAGCTTGTTAACATGGAATCCAGTCTGCACAGAACAGACCCCAAGCACAGGCTGGTGTTTAGACTGCTGTGTGGATCCACTTTAACACATTCTTTTTGGACGAACTAACTGGTTCACAAAAATGGATCACTGAGAGAGCAACAAATAATATTTCAAATTCAATATGCATTGCTTGGAGAGCTTGCTGTGCAACTTTGGATATTCTGTGGTTAAAACTAAAAACAAATCTGGAGTATCATTCATCATTGCAAGTTGCTGGCAAGGAACTTGCTCCATAAAATCAGATCATTTTCCATGTTTTACAGTTCACACTTAAATGTGTTCATTAATATAATTCTAACTGGAAATTACTCCAGTGGTCCTGGCAGGCATTCAAGTCTTCATTAAAAAAAGCTGCCAAAACTTTGGAAATCTTTTCAGTGCTGTGTTTGGGTTGAGTGTATTAAACTGTAAGTCCTCTTAAATCTGTATTGATTGAATTAATTTGAAGAAAATAGAAAGAAAAAGAATATGTCAAAGGAAAATAAGAAAAAAATCAATTACCTACTTTCATGTGAACTTTTAAATGAATTGTATGTAACATTATCCTTCAACTTTCAGAAAATATTAGATCAAGTCAGAATTTCCCATCTAAAACTTGTGCTTGTTGTTAAATCATATAAAAAAGTATTGATCAGCAGTTGTTTAATGAATACTTAATATATATCAAGGATTCTGTGAGCATTGGATAAATGTATTAATTAAAAGATGAGAATTGTCCTCAACACCTGTATATTTTGAGTTCAGTGGAGGATGTGAAATATCCAAAAACAAACAAAAAAATAGAGCAAACTGTGGCAATACAGTGGAGAAAAAGAGTAGAATTCCAAGAGGAAAGTCCATGTGGGTATAGGAAACCTAGAAAATGTGTAATAATAAATTTTATGTGTTAGCATGGTTTGGATCTGGGCCCATTTTCAGATAAAATATTAGGCAAGAAGTTTCTAAGAATGTATTTTGTAGATGTGATTAATATTTGTAATTAATTGAATTCAAGTAAAGCATATTATTATACTTAATAATATGAGTAGGACTTAATCAGACAAAGGCTTTAAAATAAAAAAAAAGAAAGAAACCAAACCCCAAAAATAGAATTCCTGAAGAAGAGGAAGAAATTCTTCCTCAAGATTATAATACAGAGGTTATGCCTGAGTTTCCTACAGGATTTGATCATGATAATCTTTGCCATTATAGAAACAAATTCTTTAAAATAAATCTCATTTGGCAAGGCATGCTGGTGCACTCCTGTAATTCCAGCACTTGGGAGGCTGAGGCAGGCAGATCATTGCAAGTTTGAGACCAGCCTGAGCTACAAAATGAGCTTAAGGCCAGCCTGAACTGTGTAGCAAAGACCCTGTCTTAAAAAGACAAAAAAAAAAAAATCTCACTCATAGATGGATGATAGAGAGATAGATAGAGATGATAGATAGGCCACTATAGATGCAAACGTAAGTATGCAGGTTGTCTTCTTGTCTCTGTTCCCTGGAGAATCATGACTGATACATCAGACTTGTGATTAAATTATATCATTTAAATGCACTCCCTCTGTGTGGTAGCTATAGTTTTGATCCTGGTTCTGTTGCACTCATTCACAAGAACTTTCTATGTAGGTCTAGATTCTGGAATCCTCACAAGTTGTTGACCAAGTCACTTGGATCCCAAAACCTGAGCTCATGAACAAGACACTCCCTACCACACCACACCCAGGTTAGCTGTACTTCTGTACCTCTCCTTGTTTTCACAAAACTGGAATAGAATATTATAAATTTTAGGGGCCAATGTTCCTGTTTTTCTAATGCTATATAGGTAAAATATATATCAGAATTGCTGACACAGAAATGAGCTTAGACTCTGTAAAGCTCAAAGAAATATTTTGAAGCATCATTTTTAAGCACATTAGCCTTAGTTAAGTATGTGAAACAAAAGAGAAGTACCTACGGAGATTTAATAATTGAACCAACCTGATTGATGTATTATTGTTTAAATCATTTGCATGAAGGAGCAATATACTCAGTGTCAAAAATCATTTTATAGAAATGAACAAAAGCACATTAGAGCTCATAAATTGTTCTAAAAAACCTTCAAGAGTGAAAAGGCAAGGTTGGAAAATTGGCAGGCTTGAAATCTAGTGCTAAAGATTTTGATCATCATCCCTGAAATAGCATTGTGGGGTAAGAACCACACCACCAAACGAGGCACAGCCTTAATATGCCAACAAAACTTCACCTATGGTTTGTACTGTACTTTGTCAAAAAGTACTTCCATATACAGTAGGTTACTTCTGCCATACAGAAAGAAATTATTTGCATTTTTTGGAACAGGAAACAGCAGGAAGCCCAGTGACTAGACTAATCCAGAATCACAAGCTGCTTAGCAACAGAACCAAGATTCAGTTATCATTCTGTCTCTTTATATTGTTCTATTTTGCTGTGGCATCCTCTGCTCACATGCATAAACATGAGCATGCAATCTCCAAATTAAATAAAATGCCTTAAAATCACTGAGCAATGGCCAAGAACCATTTCACTCTTTCATAGAGTAGATACTACAACTACAGAAGACAAACTTGACCTCCTTAAGACCCCTTTCCAACTGTTCAGAGATCTTGGTTAGTAAAAAGAAATGGTTAGAGGAATCTGAAATGTCACTGGGCAAGCTCTTCATACTGGTGGACTATTTTTTTTAACATTCAAATAAATCGGAAAGGAAATATGCAAAAACTTTTTCTGTGCATTTTTAAAGTATTATAGATGGGTTCATGCACAAACTAATTTATATTTATATTTTAAGTATATTGCCTATTGATCTTCAAAATTTTCTAAAAGAAACTTTAATAAGACACACATATAACCTACAAAATAGGCATTATAGATTTGCCAACATTGAGAAAGGAAAGCATTAAATTTAACATAAAATAGGCCAAAAGCCTGATACCATTTAGTATCACACTATTTTTTAAATTCTTAGAAATGAGGCATTTGTTCTGCTTCTTTTTTGTACTGGCTTTGCATAAATGAACCAATGACTCTTTATCCAATTTTTAATTCTTTTTCAGTTCCTATTGTCATAGTTTCTGGATATATAACTTCATCTTCAAGCAGTTATCTTCTCGCTTAGAGTATTTGGCTTTCTATATGATTGTATCCTGTTTTGCCCCAGGAAGACAGTATAAACAATATTTATTGAAACATGTAGAGACAGAAAAACAAGAAATAATCCAAGAAGCAATATAATGCGCTTTGCAAAAAAGTAAATAGCATAACTTCTGCAGCTGAAATCCAAGTTAGATGTTTCTATAAATGTGATCTGATACAGATCACTTTGTGAAAAAACAACCAAACAACATTTGCAATAAGCAAATTCTGAGAAAGGAAATGATTAGCCCCTGTGTGGGTTATTCTTACAGCTGTGGTCTGCAATTATTTTAGGCTTGGGATTCCCCATACACTGTCCCCAGTGGTCAGGAGTGTAGTGAGGGTGGACAGTGTTGTTCTTCATGGAACAAACTCGATGAAACCTGTTTTAAGACACCACATACAACCGAGCAGTTAGTTGCATGTCGGCTGCAAACTCAATGCACCATGGAATCTGTACAATGAAGTGAATGCTGATAATGCTTGCTTGTTTGTTTACTTGCTTACTTGTTTGTTTGTTTTTTTTCCAGAAATTGGCATAAAAACCTGTTGTTAGTATCCTAATGTAAAGCAAGCTTCTGACTGGACACATTGTATAGTCATTACTAAACGCTACTAATTTATTGGACAGATTACATGTATTGAAAACAGAATGGAAGCATGCAGCCAGTCACCAGTGTTTTCTAGTTCATTAGTGTTTTAGGTGACTAGCATCTTCTTGAGCTGGATGAGTGCGCTCTCCGCTGAAGCTGGAAATTGGTGTTCTAGAAGTTAGACACCCTCCTGCAAAGCCCAGGCACTATTTCATGTACACTATTAGTACTAGAGACTTAGGGAAGATGTGTGGTTCAGAGTAAAGAGAACTGAGATTGGGTGACATTTCCTCCTGGATGCCAGTCCCAGCTCTCAAACTAACTAGACATTTTACAACAGACAGCTCCCAAAAACTCCACTACATATTTTTTTTTTTTACTTAGAGAAAAAAGCAAAACAGAAAAAAGATAGAAATAATACAGAATTTTTAAAAAACAGTAAGAAATCATTAGTTGATAAATTACATATTGTTATCTTAGAAGTAGTTCTTCAAGTTACAAAATCAAAGTATAAAAACTGGACAATCAAACATTGACAATATAAACTATTTTCTTTGATGAACAAAAACTTAGTAGTATGGTTATCTATCTTGCACACTTAAACAAAGGCCAGGTAGCAGGCATCTCAATTCCTGACTCAAAATTATACTACAAAGCTACAGTGATAAAATCAGCAAAGAAATAGACCTGAGGATCAATGGAACAGATTAGAAGATGCAAACACAACTACAAAGACATTTAGCCACCTGATATTTGACAAAGGGGCTAAACATGTCCACTGGAAGAAGGATAGCCTCTTTAACAAATGGTGTTGGAAAAATTGGCTCTCCACATGCCAAAGACTGAAATTAGACCCATGCCTATCACCATGCACAAAACTAAAGTCTAAATGGATCAGGGACCTAAATATCAAAACAGAAACACTGAATCTACTGGTAGACAAGGGAGGTAGAAGTCTTGGAGACATAGGGGTAGGCAGAGAATTTATGAACAAAATGCAAACTGCAGAGGAAACACTTCAAAGAATCAACAACTGGGATCTCATCTTATTAAAAAGCTTTTGCACTTCAAAAGAAATCACCAACAAAGTGAAAAAGAAAACTCACAGAATGGGAAAGAATTTAGCCAACAATCCCTCAGACCAAGGACTTATATTCAGAATATACAAACAATTGAAAAACATCAAACCCTCCAAATTCGATGACCCTCTCCAAAAAAGGGCATCTGAGATGAACACACAGTTCTCAGAGGAAGATACACAAATGGAAAATAAATACATGAAGAAATGTTCTCCACTACATTTTTAGCAAATAGAAGTGATAGTATTCACTTCACAGTATTCATAAAGGTATTCCAAGAAATGAAGTGTACAGTCCAGATGTTTCCATGTACTGGATATACAGATGTTTCATTCCTGAACTCTTCCATTGAATAGATTCAGTGCAAACCTAAGTGTCTCCTGCTGATACTGTGTCTGTTTTGTAGTGGACATAATTATGCATCAGAGTTCTCTTGAGACACTTTTAAAATCAACTAATCCCACACACTCTGTGCTTTAGAGAAGTGAATGCTGCCGTCTCGGCCTACATGATTACTATTGGTGCTGAAGTCAAGTAATTTAAGTTTTTGCCTTTAGGATTAGATCCTATCTTGTGTTTCCCAATTCAGTATTCTTTCTACTATGCCAAACTCCCTATGAAATTCTAAGACATCTTATTCATACTATGTACCATGTCATGAAATCAACTAGGAAGTCACACACATTTATCGAGTTTCTCAACAAGTTATAACTGCAGTAAACACTTGGGATTTGGTTATTAAATCTACGAATCTTTTGGTGAAATTTTTTGGGAGTCTTCTATGTAGAATATAATGTCATCTCCAAATAATGATAATTTAACTTGTTCTATTCCTACCCTTATCCTTTTATTTCTTGCTGATGTCAAATTGCTGTTTAAAGAGAAAGATTTCAGCTTTCCATTTAGTATGTCAGCTGCTGGTTTGCTGTAGACAGCTTTTATCAGATTGAGGAAAAGATCATCTATTTCAATTTTCTCCAAGTTCTTTTTTTCATCATGAAAGGGTGTTGGACTTTGTCAAATATTTTTTATACAACTATTGAGATGATCATGTGATTTTTACCTGTGGTTCTGTTAATATGGTGTATTACATTTACTTATTTGTGCATGTTGAAGTATCCCAGCATCCCGAGGATGAATCCTACTTGGTCATGGTGTAATCTGCTTGATGATTTATTGCATTCTCTTCATCAGTATCTTTTTGAGGATTTTTGCATCTATGTTCATTAGGGAGATTGGTTTGTAGTTTTTTTGGTGTTTGTTTGTTTGTTTGTTTGTTTTGGTTGGTTTTTCCCTGGTTTTGGAATCAGGGTAGTAATTGCTCCCAGCAATATTTCTGGAAGTATTGCTTCCCTTTCAAAAATTTCCTTAAAGAGTTTCAGCATTAGGGACATCAGTTCTTTAAATGTCTTGTAGAATTCAACAGTGAATCTGTCAGGGACTGAGCTTTTCTTTGTTGGTGAGATTTTAATTACATTTTCAATTTCATTGACTGATATCTGGTTATTTACAATTTTTATATCTTCTTGATTTAGATATGGTAATTCAATTGTATCTAGGAATCTGTCCATTTTTCTGTGTTTTCCATCATACTAGGACATAGGTTCTAATAGTAGGTATTGGAAATCTTCTGGATTTCTGTAGGATCCATTGTGATTTACCACCTTTCATTCCTAATTGCCTGAATTCTTGTTTTTTCTTTCCTTTTTTTTGTTGAAGTTGACCAATGGTTTATCAATTTTATTTATTCTTTCAAAGAAACAGTTTTTCTATTCATTCATTCTTTGTATTCTTTTCTTAGTCTCAATTGCATTAATTTTTGCTCTTATCTTCATAATTTCCTCCCTCATAAAAATTTTGAGTTTGATTTGTTCTCCCTTTTCTATAAGTTTGAGGTTCAATACAAGGTTGTCTATTGAGCTCATTCTGTTTTCCTGCTGTGAGAGTTCATTGCTATAAATCTCCCTTGTAGACTTCTTTCATTGTACCCAGTAAGATTCAGTACATTGCACTGGCATTTTCGTTTAATTTTATATACTGTTTAATTTGATCTTTAATTTCCTCTCTGACTCATTGGTTATTCAGACAGGTGTTATTTAATCTCCATGTGTTTATGTACCTTTTGTGATTTCTTTTGTCATTGGATTCTAGTTTCATTGTGGTATAGTCAGACGATATGCACAGGATGATTTTAATTCCTGAATATTTACTTAAGCATGTTTTATGAGTTAATATGTGGTCTATTTTGGAGAACATCCCATAATTGACTGAAAAGAATACATATTCTGATGTTTTGGGGTGGAACACTCTGTAGACATTGGCCAAGTCTTTTTATTCACAGGCTTTTTTTTTTATTTATTTAAAGAGAAACAAAAGCATGTAAAGTGTAGAGGTAATACAGAATTCCAAAAAAAAAAAAAGATAAACAATAAGAAATCACTAGTTAATAAATTACATATTGTCCTCTTAGAAATAGTTGCTCAAGTTACAAAATTAAAGCATACAAAGTAGATAGTCAAACAGTGAGAAACAGTAGTAAACAGCTACACATGCATGAATCTCTGCATGTATTTCTATACTTTCTGTATTAGATGGAAAAACAAAACTTAACAAGACAAAACAAAGCAAATTCCTATAAAAACATGAAACCAAAAAGTCATATAAAACCACAGTACAAGGTGATCTACAATGATTACTGTTATGTCTTATTATCTTCAATAGAATGTCTATATCATCAGGCATAATTGAATATAGAAGTATAATTGAATATAGCAGTAAATAACAATATTAGTAAAAATAAAACATTGTAGACAGTATAAAACTTCAAAGGCAGGTAATAATCAAACCATAGTGGATATTCTAGTGGATCTTGTCATCTTAAGTGCAGTTGCCTATATTTTCAGACTTGATACTATCAATCATAACAGCTTTGAATAAAATCTATCAGTACAAAACAGCAGTCTAACAAACCAGATTCATCAGTCATGGTAAAACAGTGCAGGTTTTACAGAGCTTTAGATTAAGTTAATAGGAAATTAAGGATGATTACTGTACTATATCCTGTTATTTTGGGGATGACTGTCTGTGCCCTCAAATCTAGTACAGGTAGAATGATTGGAGCACAATATAATACATCTAAGCAGAGTAGTGTGAGTAATGTGGGTTTTAAATCCTGGTGCACTATTAACAATATAGCATATCAAGGCCATCTATGTTAGAGTTTCTAGTTATCCTTCTCTGCCTCATTTCTGCTATGCTATTTTTCTGCCTTTGTTTGTCTAGTTTTCTCCTTCATTCTACTGCCTGCCCTGTTCATTGAGGCCTTTCTGCCACTGTTCCTAAAATCCTGATTTTTTTTCTCTCTCTCTAGAATGTCCTTCAGTATTCTCTATAGGGTTGGATTGGTGGTCACAAACTCCCCCAGTTCCTCTTTGTCATGGAAGCATCTGGTTTCTCCATTAATTTCTAGTGACAGTTTTGCAGGGTACATCAATCTGGGTTGGAGGTAATAAACTTTTAGGGCTTGGAATACTTTGCTCCAAGCTCTTCTTGATCTGATGCTCTGTGTCAAAAAGTCAGCCACGATTCTGACGGGCTTACCTTTATAGGTAATCTCTTTCTTTTCTCTGACAGCTTTTAATATTCTGTTTTTATATTGAATTTCTGGTATCTTGATTATTATATATCTGGGTATAGATCTGTTTTGGTTGTAGGTGGCTGGAGCTCTGTATGCCTCACATAACCGAATGTCATTTTCTTTTCCCATGCTTGGAAAGTTTTCCTTAATTATTTCTGTGAATCGCCTTTGTAATTCACCTGTATGTATTCCTACTTCTTTGTTCACGTTTCTTATTCTTAAATTGTAGATTCTCTTGTCATCTTCTAGCCTTTGTATTGTTACTGCCTGTTTCCTTGTTATTTTTAAGAGATCTTTCCTTTCATGATCACACACTGCAAACTTGTGTTCAAGTTTTGATAGTCTATCCTTAGTTTCTTTTAAGGAGTTTTGCCAGCTTTCAATGGAGTTTTCAATTTCCTGGTAGTCTCTTTGAATCTGCTTCATGTATTCTATATTTTCTTTATATTCTTTATCAAATGTTTCTCTCCTTTTTTTGTGTTCCTCCCTTCTTCCATCTGTATCATCCTGAGAGTTGCTTCCTGAGAGCATTTCTTTTATTACTCTACTCATATCCTGCTTTACCTGATTTAATATTTCTCACAGGCTTGTTTTAATTCTAATATTTTTGTTGATTGTTTGTCTAGTCGATCTGTTTGTGAAAGTGAGGTATTAGGGTCCCCCACTACAATTGTGTTAGTGCTTATTTGATTTTTTCATTTCTGTTAATATTTGTTTTATATAATTGGATGCACCTGTGTTTGGTGCATATATATTTATGATTGTTATCTCTTCTTAGAGTATTCCCTTAACAAGCATGGTACCAGCCTTCTTGGTGTAGTATAACTACACAAAGTATTTTAACTGGATAAAAAGTTGACACTCAAATAACATTCCTGCATACAAGCAACAAACTCACAGAGAAAGAGGGAAATTAGGGAAACCATGCCTTTTACAGTAGCATCCAAAAATAATGAAATACTTAGAAATCAGTCTGACACAAGTACTATATATATATATATATATATATATATATATATATACTGAAAATTACTGTGCTCTAATAAAGGAGATCAAATATGGTATCAGAAAATGGAAAGATATCCTGTGGTCATGGATAGAAAGAACCAACACTGTGAAAATGGCACTATTCCCAAAACTGTTATTCAGAGTTAATGCAATCCCAATTAAATACCATTAGCATACCTCACAAATCTAGAGAAAAACATTCCTAAAATTCATTTGGAACCAGAAAAGACCTAGAATAGCTAAAGCAATCATGAACAACAAATTCAAATCAGGGGCCATCACAACCCCTGTCCTGAAATTATACTACAAAATCACTGTGATAAAATCAATATGGTACTGGCAAAAACTCAGATCTGGATCAGTGAGGATGAGTGGAACAGAATAAAAGATGCAGAGGCAACTCAAAATATATTCAACCACTGGAAGAAGGATCATTTCTAAAATAAATGGTGCCGAAAACACTGCCCTTCTACATGTTGAAAACTAAAGCTAGACCCACCCTATCACCATGCACTGAACTAAAGTCAAAATGGATCAAAAACCTAAACATTAAATGGATCAAAGTTCTAAACATTAAGAGACTGGAAGAGAAAAGAGGTAGCAATCTTGAAGTCATAGATGTAGGCAAAGACTTCATGAACAAAACCAAACAGACCACACAGGAAATACTACCAAGAATCAACAAATCAGATCTCATCCTATTAAAAACCTTGTGCACAATAAAATAAATCACATGAAAAGTGAAAAAACAACCCACAGTGGAAAATTGTAGCTATTTGTTGCTCAGACAAAGGATTTATATCTAAAATATATATTTTAATATATATATTATTATATATTGTATATTATATATCACATATTATATATAAAATGTATTATATATTTATATATATTTAATTATATAATATATATATTTATATGATATATGTTATATAAAATATATTTTAATTTAAATATATAATATATATTTTAATATATAAAGATATGGTGGGGAAAATTATAGCTATTTGTCTCTCAGACAAAGGATTTATATCTAAAATATATAAAGAATTAAAAAAATCAGGCCCCCCAAATTCAAAGATCCAATCCAAAAATGGATACCTAAGATGAATACACACTTCTCAGATGAAGAAATGCACGTGGCAAATAAATACATGAACAAATGTTTGCCATTGCTGGTCACTTGAGAGAAGCAAATTAAAACAACACTGAGATTCCATGTCACTCCTAAATAATGGCTGCCATCAAGAAATTAATCAATAACAAATGCTAGAGGGGCTGTGGGGGAAAAGGAATCCTTCTTTACTGTTGGTGGGAGTGTAGACTGGTACAACCACTGTGGTAATCAGTGTGAAGATTCCTTTAAAAACTAGAATTAGAAAGCTGGGCATGATAGTTCATGCTTATAATCCCAGCACTCAGGGGGTTGAAGCAGGAGGCTCATTCTAAATTCAAAACCAGCCTGGGCTACAAGGTGAGCTCAAGGCCAGCCTGAACTGCATAATGAGACCTTGTCTCAAAAAGACAAACAAAACAAAACAAACAAATAAAAAGCTAGGATTAGAGGTCCCATTCAACCCAGCTATTTCCCTTCTGGGTTTTTTCCAGAAGAATTTAAAACATTCTACCATAGTAATATACCACAGTCCCCATTAAAAGATGATTTTTGACCTTTTACTCAGTCAGATCAATGGATTACCATAGGAAAGAGTGAAGGAAGGCCACACTTTGGAAAGATAAAGAGACCATTTTATTTCTGCTTAGATGCCTTTTCAACATCCAAGGAGAAGTACAGAGTAGTAGTGGGGCACAGGTGACTGGAGTTGAGGACAGAGTTCCAACTGGAAAACGAATACAGGTGACATCAATATCAGGACTGTTCCTGTATCCATGAGACTGTGTGATCATCAAGGGAAAAAGCATGGAAACGACCAGATTGCTGCTTTAGAAATATTACTCTGACAGAGCAAAATAAGAGAAATGAAAAATCGAAGCTACTAGAGCAGCTTGAAATTTACAGCAAAAAATAAAATTTGGGATCATTAAGTATAGGCATAACCATGGCAACAGCAGGAAAAGTGAACTGTGCACAGGAATTTAATAGAAACTGCAACGAGAATATGGCAGAAGTGCTGCAAGGGACATTCCTCTACTCTTATTTACATGACCAGAAGGCAAAAAAGACAGAAAAAGTTTATTTCTTGAAATTTATGCCTCTGACTCCATAGAGAAATACCATAGTCTTATTTTAAACTTAAAGTAGTGATGACAAAGTTCTGTGCTTTAAATATGAACCCGTGCTTGTTCATAGTAGCTCTGCTCAGAGCCCATGTTAGTTTTGCCTTTGCTCTACCTCTACCCTTATCAGCACCTTCTTCTCTGAGAAGCTCCAGACAGTAACAAAAGAAGATGTGAGAGAAGCTTCTGGCATTTGCTTTATTGTATTTTCACTTTTCCAGTAAGTTTGGACTTTTGAAAAGCCTAATTCTCCTATTTTCATCACTTTCCTCCTCCAAGTTGCTACAGCAAAAAATCATTTAAGTGTGTGAGGATCTGAGAGAAGAATTTAACTGTGTATGTGTGCCTGTGTGTGCATGCGTGCGTGTGTGTGTAAAAAGTCATTGAATAAGGTATATAAGAAAATACAGAATCAAGCAAAGAAAATTAGAACATGCTTCACTTAGAAAACTGCAGGGCTATAAGAGAAGAATGAATGACATATTTGAGGAATGTTCTGGAATTCTGATGCAGAGAAGTGGTGAAACATCTTCAAGTCTTCTATCTTCAGTGCAGATATCCTAACATTATTTGCATGTCAGCTTTGTATCACTCTTACCAAAACATGGATCTCACCACAGGATTATTCACATTGGCAACATTTGACTATGTGTAGATTTTTTAAGTTTTAGACTTGCAAACTTTCTAAAGGATGTAAAGATTATAAGGGCGCAGGGAAACTGCAGTTTCCTCTTACATCTTTTTCTAAAATAAATTTTAAAGTAAAATAAAAAAAATAGACATCCTCAGTGGACTCGTTTTCTAAATCATTTAGACTCACTTGTACCAGAAGCCAACAATGTGGAAAAGATTATTTTATTACTGTATGATATAACAGCAGAATCTCATATAAATATATTTTTCATGTACCATTTTACTCACGCAATTTAGTTCTATCCAAGGTTGGAGGCTTGTTACGTTGAGAGAAGGTTGTTTTCATTAAGGCCTCTTCACTGAACTATAGCCTGTCTTTTTTATTTTTAATTTTGAGGTTGGTCTTCTCTAAGTTGATTAGGTGTCTAAGCTGGGCTTGAGTTGCCATCCTCCTGCCTCAATTTTCCAAAATCCTGGGATTATGGGTGTGTTCCATGCCTGGCTTGTTATTTGCTTGTTTGTTTTGTTGTGTGTGTGTGTATGTTCCAGACACAGGATGGCCCATGGCTGCATCATGAAATTGGCAACAGAGCTGACACAGCTTTGCATTGTGTACATCAGTGGCCAATGTGACAGGTAATTCTGTCTGTGAAAACTCAAATCCCTCAGTACTGACTGATGGCTGCTGCACATTACCTGTGTGTTCTGTGACCCTTTAGTCGGCTCCTATTAATTTCAGCATTTGCTTCAGTTGACTGCTGCTGCATAACAAACTCCCCAAAAGTCATGGCTTCAAACAACTGGAAAACATATATATTTAGATCTAGATCTTCTGTATGAAGACTGCAGAGTCTCACAGTTGTACGTGCTGGATATTGCACAGATAAGTTTTCCTGCATGTATGGTTTCAGGAGCTAGAATTTCACAATGGTTTGTTCACTCAATAGTTAAAGCAGTTTGGAACTAGTTGAGGGTCTCTCTCTTTCTCTGTCATGACCTCTGATCATGGTCAGTGTTTTCTTTTGAGTGATCTCTCTAAAGTTCATATGTTGGAGCCCAATACCCAGTGCCTGAGAACATGATCATGTTTGCAGAAAAACTTTTGAAGAAGCACTTAAAGTGAGCCTGTCAGGTCAGGAGTCTAATCCGATATGACTTGTGTTCTCATGAATACAAAACGAGGCACTGAGGATGTGCGTGCACAGAGGACCATGTGGGAAGAGACATTGCCAGTCCATCCGAGGACAGGCTTCAGAGGAAGTCTGCAGCACTGCTACCTTGATGCTAGACTCCCAGGCTTCAGAATTGAGAGCTCTACTGCTTAAGCCACGCTGTCTGGTATTTTGTTATGACAGCACTAACTAATACACCCTGCTCAGTTGGCTAACAGCTCAGTAATCTCCATGTAGAGAATCCTTCCCAGGGTAGCTGGCTTCTAAGAGAGAAGTGGAAATCCAGTATGTATGCCACACCTGGAACTGACATAAAATTATTTCTGCTTTATGCTGTTAACCAAAGCATTAAACATTAAATACGATAGTACCCATAGTCTAAAACTATCCTTCTTCTATGGTCATTATCAGTTGGAGTTTATGGTCAAGTACCTAGTTACACAGGTACTTGACCATAAAAAAAAATCTAGTACTACTGTTAGTTTTTCCTTCTCTGTACCCTTCCTTCCCCTAATGAGCTGTATGTAATCAGCCATCAAATTCTGGCAGATATTTTTCTAGACATTTCTCAAAATCTCTTTTTTCCTATTAATTCCAGTGCTACCACAGCTTATGCCTATTTTATCTGTCTTATGAAGTAGTCAGGAAAATTCCACTTGTTCTCCATGTATCTATTCTCGTATTAGAGTCTATTCTTTATTCCAACACTAGACCTTACAAGTAAAACATAAAACTGACCAGGTCACTTTGTTATGGAAGTGAATTTTTCACTGACATTATTTACTGTCAATAAGAAAAAAAAAAAAAAAATATATATATATATATATATATATATATATATATATACCCTCAAGCCAAAGTGCTCTGTATGTTTCTGAGGCACATCCTGTAAATCATTGAGGAATGAAAGGAGATATTTGTGAGAATTTGAGTCAAACATTGTCAGAGTAAAAGGTCTCTTAGTTGCTTCCACTTTGTTTGAAACAAATTAAAATTCTCAGAGTGCATGGAATCTAAAAATCAGTCATTTTAAACAGAAAGTATGACCACATTTAGTCATATACTTAAGACATAATTGTGGAGAAGTATTTTTTATTGAATTAATTGTGATTTTATATCTTTTCTATATTTGTTAGCTAGTGATAGGAATAAAAGCAGCTGTTATGAAAGTCAGTTAAATATGAGAAGCCTTTGATGTTTTGACCTATTCTGGAACATTCTATCTTCAAAGTCATTACATTATGCAATAATAGGACCTCAAAAGAACTTCAAAAACATAAATATTAAAGAATAACATTTTCACTTTGTATACAATTTTGCAATAGTAAACCAATTTTTGTGCTTTCTTGTTCTGAATTTCATTTCAAACAAATTAAATTTCCTTCAGGACACAATTTTACAACCGTAAAAAACTGTGCCGGTTCTAAAGATTATCTAAAAGTATATAAAATTGTAAATGCAAACACAAAGAAATGTTCATGGTATAACATTTTCTTTCAGTTTCTAAATGTCTCTAGCATTACACTCCTCTAGTTCTAGACACAGGTACTTTACTTAAAGTGCTGAATTAAATCAAAATGTTCAATGTTAGTGTTCAAAATGTCCTGTAAACACAGCAAAGATATGAGATATACTATTGTTATCTTAATTTTTATGTGGAAAAAAACTCAAAGATTAATGTTGCTACCGAAGAACGCATTGACAAGAATTGGCAGTGCTAGGATTAGAACTAGTACAATCTTCCCAGAAGATGCTTTGACCACTATTTTATGCTACAAAAACTTTCTACTTCATGAACTACTTCCATCCTCTCTCCCACTTCTTAATTTCCAGGCTTCTACTATTGCTACTTAATTAGCTTGAATATCTCTAGTCCAACCATCCACTATACTTTTTCAAAGTGATTTGTCTTAGTTCAGGCTGCTACAACAGAATATCATAGACTTATTAGCTTCAAAGAACAGAAATTTATTTCTCTTGGTTTAGAAGCCTGGAAAATCCAAGAGCAATTCACCAGAGGACCCAGTACCTGGCAAGGACCTACTTACCACTTCAAAGGTCATTAGATTCACCTATATCTTCACATGGTAAAGACGGAGAGAGAAGAAACAAGATTTCTTTTATCTTTTTGTAAAGATACATGAGGGCTCCATCCTCAGAACTTAACCTCTCCCAAAGTCCTCCCCTCCTAATGCTATCACCTTTGGAGCTGGATTATATCATATGAATATTGGGGCTGGCCCCAGAGTCCAAATGAGCCTTTACAGGTAATGAATCTGTTGTTGTCAGTTCTGACTAAAACCATCGAAAAATGGCTCCCTAATCTTCCATTTAAAATTAATTAAAATTCTTTTACATAGAGATCACAGGGAAGCGAGGTCAACTAGTAGCTAAAAAGAGCATCAGAACAGAAATACCATGGGGTTTACATGCAAATAGTAATTTATAGGAGTCTCTTCTAAATATACTTTTTTTTTGGTCTTTTTTGAGACAGGGTCTCACTATGCAGCTCAGGCTGACCTTGAACGCCCTTTGTAGCCCTTTGTAGCTCAAACTCCCAGGGATTCTCCTGCCTCACTTTCTAGAGCACTGTGATCACAGGTGTGTGCTACCATACCTGGCCCTAAATATACTTTGAAACGTTGCTAGAAGCCTGGATTAAGGTAAAACAAACTCCACAAAGAGATGAAGCTTGTGCTAATTCTGAAGGAACAAAGGAACCTCAAGAATTAGTAGTAACATTAACCCGAGCAATGTGGGTGCTAGTGCAGCTTATTAGCTCAGCACTCCTGAGCCTGTGGGAAGAGGGTTGCTGAGAGTTCAAGGCCAGCCTGAAATATGTAGAGAGACCCCATCTCAAAACACAAATATGAAAATGTTCACTTAAAGCTCAAGTTGACAGATGAACTGTGAAGGTTTTTAGGAGCCTTTTTCGCTAGAGCTTGACTGATCCTTTATGCTATTATTTTCTCATCAGAAAGAATCCTTGACCTAATGGTGCTAGTTTCAGTTTGACATGAATAAAATATTGACTAGAGAAATATTTGTTTCCTTCTCCATCAAAGATATCTTGAATATTTCTAAATTGACCTGAAGAACAAAATATGAATTTTTGATTATCCGTATATGTAGAAAATCCTGTGTTTATTTTTGATTTCCCTGGATAACAGAAATTCAGTTTCAAAAAAATTAGCTATATCTAATTGAGCACAAAAACTGACTCTGATTAGAAGAGATGGAATTTTAGAAGTAGAAACTCTATTGGTGGTTATTGGAATATATGAAGAGGAGAAGGAGGAAAAATATGGATAAAGGATTCACAATTACAGTGAGGAAAAATAAATTTTAAGGGAACCACAAGTTCACGATAGTTGAATGTGATATGTTGCATTCTTGAAACATATAAAGGCCATGTGCTACCATCACAAAAATGGCAAAGCATTTCTTAATGAGCTAGATTTAACTGTCACGAGTCACGTGCACTTGAGAATATGCTTTACATGAAATTGTATCACAGTGTTATCTACAGATTTAAAACAGGTTAACAAAGCTTGTAGAAGAGAGAGAGAAGAAAAAGAAAGAAAGAAAGAAAGAAAGAAAGAAAGAAAGAAAGAAAGAAAGAAAGAAAGAAAGAAAGAAAGAGAGAGAGAGAAAGAAAGGAAAGAAAGAAAGAAAAAGAAAGAAAGAAAGAAAGAAAGAAAGAAAGAAAGAAAGAAAGAAAGAAAGAAAGAAAGGGTGAAAGAAGGAAAAGAAAAACTCTTTTGGCTTGTGGTAACCTAATTTTTTAAAATCCTATGATGCTTCTACATTGCATGCACACTTCAAAACATCTTCCACATGACAAAATTATGCAATGTAATCTGTAAACTTTACACAAGTCAGCAAGCCTTGTGGTGAAAGAAAACAAAACAAGAAAGGAAGGAAAGAAGGAAGGAAGGAAGGAAGGAAGGAAGGAAGGAAGGAAGGAAGGAAGGAAGGAAGGAAGAAAGGGAGGAAATGGTAAAATGTTTTGGTCTATGCCAACCTATTAAAAAATCTAAATATTTTATAGAGCTTCCACAGTCTTTTCAGTTTCATTTAAACCTTCCAAGTAGCAAAAACCCCAATTATTTTTAGAAGGCAAAAATCTGCTCCACCTTGGATGCAAAACTGCCGAGTTAATAAGTCCTCAGGATGATAGAACTGCTGAAGGGTTTTGGCTCTTCACTTGAGAGCTTGCCCGTCTCGGTGGGAAGCATATCCCCAGCTCAATGCACTAGAGACTTATAATGACTCTGAATCATGCTTTAAGGCCAGGTACCTGCCAGGGACAGGGAAGTGTGACTTCATGATGCATGGCCACTGGAGAGGTCTTCTGTCCTGCCCCAAGTCTTTTCCTGTGCAGGCTTTGTTGGGAAGTGTCCCTCGTGCCTGGCAGTCTTTTCCAGCCACAGCTCTGAAGAAGAAGCCCATCCTCCCTTAAGAATTTTCCCCACTTCTTGGAAAGGAACATGTAAAATTTCAGTTGTACATCATCAGGCTCTGCCTTCTACTCCAAGTGTTTGCAGAGCGGCTCTAAGAGTGTTCACTGAAGAGAGAGCTACTTGTGGGGGTCAGAGCTGTATGATGTTAGAGGGATGAGTGGAAACCTGGGGAAACTTATTCATCTTCTGAAGAAATCTCATGAGGTTCACTACCACATTGTAGAAAATGATGACTCTAAGTTATAATACTGTTGTATTTTTAATAGAGGTTTAGTAAGCTTTGCCATTAAAACATTTATTATTTTTTATCCTCGATAATGATCACAGTAATTGTTTTCCACTTGATGTTCAACCTTTTATGCACTGATCGGTCAATTTTGTGATGAAAAGACATTGAAGCTGTCAAGAAGTCAGAACCTCCAGCAAGGGGTTTGTGCTAGTGTAACGGTTAGGTTTCCAGGACTGACAGCCAGCTGAGAAGGCCCCAGGGGTCTTATGTGGAACGAATCATATGAGCTTCATGGCAGCAAGGGGATTCCAGGATGCTGAAGGCCATCTCACCACTTACTCACTAGTTTTATTACATAGGGAACTGAGTTTACCTTCTGGAATTCAGCCAGGCCTCCTGTGAAATCTGAGCAATAACATGGAGCATTGCAGGCTTGAAGGCTAAGACTGGTATCCTTGATGGTGTGCTGAAGGACACGGAAAACATACTATTGACTAGCAGCCATTATGGTAGCCATCATTAGATTTTTTTAAAAATTAGTTCTTTGAACATTAATTCATTAGTGAATATATAAGCATGTATAAAGACAACATTTGCATATTTTTCTTCAAAATTGAGATGATCAATTCTCTTGTAGTTCTGAGGATCACCAGCACATAAATTAGAATGAAAAGGTAACTTGGTGTATGAGGTATTGCAATAATGATGATGATGATGGTAAACCATTATCAATAATAGCAGTGCCAATACTCACAATTGCATTAATTAAAGCTTATTGTTTGGTCAGGACTGAGGAATCTAATCTAGCACAGGTAAGGAATAGTGCAAGGGGGTATTGAGATATTAGTGGATGAATAAGAGAAAAAGTATAACACTTTCAGTAGCCATTAAGATGCAAAATTGGAGGTCTATCAGGAATAAATAGTCACATTTCTTGAATCACATTGTCTGCTTTTTGTGGATCTCTGAGCCCACAGTTGAGAAGCAATTCCTCAAAATATTCCTACAAGTCCTCTTTGCCTGATCACTGAGAAAAAAACTCAGAGTCTCTGATTTCCAAATCCAGTTGTCTTAGTGAGCAAAACTAATTCACTGATTTCAAATTAGGCACTCTCTTCTAAAATTCCCTAATGCCTAGCATTTTCATTGCTGGATATCCACAATTTAAGGGAAAAGAATTTTATTTTGGATTATGGTTTCAGTCTGTAGTTGGCTGGCTCCAAGGCAGAAATTTCATGGTAGAAGAGAATGATGGAGAAAAGGTGCTCAATCCTTGGCAACCAGGAAGCCGAGAGATGGGAGAAGCTATGAACAAGAATTCACCCTTCCTAGTCCTGCCCCTAGTCATTCATCTCCAGCCAGGCCCCATCTTCTAAAAATATGTTTTCCCTAGTGCTGCCATGATCCAATCACCTCCTACGCACATGAGCCATTTGGAGAACATATTAGGTCTAAACCATAATATTCTTTCCTCTGTTTCTAAAAAGCCCGTGTCCATCTCTGTCATCCCAATTGCATTTAGTCCATCTCTAAGAATTGCCCAGATATTAACAGTTCCAGACTATTGAAAAGCCCAGGGGTTGCTGGGGAAACAAGCAGCTGCCAGCAGGCCGCTCTGGTGAGGGGCTGTGGCTCTGCAAGCTGCGGCCGCCCCAGGGAGAGACCCATATCGGCGTTTCCTGAGATCCCGGATGCACCATGTTGGACCTTGGGGAGCTGGAAAAAGGGGCAGCCAGTTCACCCCTCTGGTGGGTGGCTGTGAGCCTACCGGGGCACAGGACAAGAATCACACATCTGTCTCCCCTCCCCAGCAAGTGAGAGCCGGAGAGCTGAGCATGTCTTGCGAGTTTGACTATATGCGATGTAGCAAATAAGGGGGATTTTCTTCTGCCATCTCTTTGAGGGCAAATATTTTTATCTCTGTTTTGCTCTGTTTTGATCAATGGTATTGCTCTATTCAATATTCCGTTCTTGTAATTTTGGTATTTCCTTTGATATTGCTCCGCCTGATTGAAGGAACAACTATTGTGAAGAAAACCAGATGTACTATTGTGCCTATTGCTGTTGTCCCAGTGGCCTGCTGTGAGGTTCTGTGCCAATTCCACTGCACTGCCTCAGTTCGCTATGTCCTGTCTTGTTCTGCTGTATTTTACTACCTTCAAAATAAAATAAATAAATAAAATAAAGTATAATAATAAATAAGAAAAAGTTTTTAAAAAGTAAATAACAACAACAAAACAGATCAGCAAGGTACTGAGCAACCTGAAACCTGATATAACTAAACAGATAATGGACTTAAAAAGCAAAAGGAGGAAAAGCAAGTGCTCTAAAGGATATAACTGCATGTATATTTAAGGGTGTAGGAATCATAATTATGTTGCTAAGTTTTTGTTGGATCAGAGAACAGAGCTGTTTGCAGCCTCACTGTTTAAATGTCTACTTTGTATGCTTTGATTTTGTAACTTGAACAACTATCTCCAGGAAGACAACATGTAATGTATCAACTAGTGATTGCTTTCTGCTCATTTTTTTTTTGAAATTCTGTATTGTTTCAACCCTTTTTTTTCTGTTTTGCTTTATTTTTCCCCTTTCTTTAAATAATTTTTTTTAAAAAAATTAAAAGAAAAAAAGCCCCCAACCAAAGTCTCCTCAGGCTTTTCACTAATGCTGCAACCAATAGTAAATTCTTAGCTGTAAACTCCTGTAAAAAAATTTTTTTTAAAAGTTAACTATTTTCAATGTACAATGGCACAGGATAAATTTTTCCATTCAAAAAGGAAGAAATAGAGGAATAGGGAAAAAATGTGACCAAATAAAGATCAAAACCTTACAGAGCAAATATTAAATCCTGTAGCTTCATGTTCCGCACTTGGGGCAGTTTGTGGTAAGATCTCAGCAGAAGGAAGTAGGAGGACACACCCTGTGGTGTTTCTAGTCGACTCCCTCATGCTGTCTCTCTTTTGATGCATCAGTTCACTGCCTCCCGCTTTCCTGCGCAGATGTCCCACACTCTGGCCTCTCCACCTTTCTGGAGTACCTGTTGGACTTTTGACTTCATTCTCATAGCTTGACACACTGTCGTTTCAGGGACACACTGCTTGGCTTCCCAGGCCTTCTTCTGAAATCAGAGTGGAGGATTTCATGACCCCACAACTCTTGTATTTTGCATGCCTGTAAAACTAGGATCACATGGATGTCACCAGTTTGAGCAGTAGCCAGCACCCTTTAGACCACTGCTGCAGTGGCCTTTGAGAGTCTGGATGGCTAAACTCAGAGATACTTCCCTAAGCATCCCTAAATGACCAAGTATCTCAGAGACTCTCTTCTCATATGAAAGACTTAGTTTTTCCCAGTTGAGCCTGTGAAGAGTGGAGTCTTGCTAATCCCTGAAATGCTTTCAAGCTATCTTTCTTGTCCTGATACAAAATGCCTGATTTATTTTTAATGCTAATCTTTTTTAGCAATCATGTTTCCCTTTGCCTCAACTTTGCAAGTGCTTCATTTCTGATGAAACTTTAAATGGTTCCTATTTGCTTTTGCTTCTGATTTGCACTGTAAATCTGGCTAAAAGCTGCCAGCAGCACCTATGCCACAGTTTGAACTTTGGGCTGCTTTGAAGTTTTCTTTGCCAGATTAATTCTTTGCCAATTAATTAATTGTGAAGTTTCAGGACATGGGGAAAATGTAGACAAAATTTCTAACAGGGTGTAACATCCATTGCCTCTAATTCAACCGTGAATAGAGTCTGTATTCCCAACCAAAATGTCTCCATTATTATCCACACTCTGATCTCCTGAGTTCTAACTAGAATCACCCATCAAAACTGGCTTATACTTTTCTATAACTTCTCCAGAAAGTATTTCCAAACCTTTCTAAACTCCTCCCAAGTAGCTTCTCAACTGCATGATCAGGTTCTCACAGCAACGATCCCATTTCTCTGATACCAAAATCTGTATTAGCCACTTCCCCATCACTGAGACAAAATACCTGACATCTTCTCTTTAAAGAAAGAGAGGTTTCTTTTGAATCATGGTTCAAGTACGTGATTAGCTAGCTTCAGGGCAGAAACAGTATAGCAGAGGGGCATGAATGAGGGAAAGATACTGAACCCCTGGAAGTCAGGAAGCAAACAGAGAAGGGCAAAGACAGAACAGAAATAAGCCTTTCCAGGTCACATCACCAGTGACCCATTTCCAGTGAGACCCCACTTCCTAACACCAAGTCAGCTGTAGTGTGCCTGTGATCCAATCACCTTCCAAGAACTAGTACGGGACATTTTATTATCTAAACCATAACATAACCATAACCTCTAGTGTCTCTTACCATCAGGAATGGGTCAACAGTTTAAAACAATCAACTTCAGACATTCTTGCTTGGGAACTGTAAAAGGAGCAGGGCAATAACAGTTGATTGGTCCCTGATCAATTAAATATTATGAGGAAGAGCCTGGAAGAACCCAGACTGTATAGCACCGAGCTTCATACCAAGCACTCTTCTCTACATAAAGGGCTTACTGGTGACTCAGAGCTGCATTCAGGGGACAGAGTAGTGAGGTGCTGAGGGAAACTGGGGATCCACATCTAGCACGAGGAGAGGATGGTAAGGAAATGAGACCTTTGGGGGAAACGGTGACTAGGCATATCCCGTGAGGTTAATTCACCAGTTCTTTGAACACTAGTGTGCATTCACTTCACCTGGAGTTATTTTCTGAAAAGAGATCTTTTCCATTTCTCCTCAATGGATCCTTAGACTCTGTATTTGTAACAAACTCACAGATGACATCAGTGCTGCAGGTCCTGTCTTAATACCACAGTGTGCAGAAGAGGCTCTATAGAAAGAACAAGGAAAACTGAGGTAGCAGGCATTTATAGGCCATACTCAATGACCGTTTAATCAGAACTGTTAAGATTTCCTGGTCTCCTTATATGTATTTTTAATATGAATCTAAGACAATCCTAAGTGCATCCTGGAGTCTGAAACCCTGGCTTAGCTTTCAACATTTATTAGGCAAAAATTGATTCAAATTAATATGAATACCCATATTTTTCATTTCTTATGAAATTATTGTATCCATTGAATAATTATACATTTTTCTCAATGGAGATGGGAATAGAAAATCTCAAAGGTGGGGCTGCAAACAGAAGCAAGTAGTATTAAATAAATCAGATTTCTAAAAGTTTCAGTATTGACACTGTAACTCACCTGGAAGACAGCTCTGCTTCACTGCTTTGACTGTCCTGAATTGCCCTGGGAGCGTCATTGGGGGCTCTGGCCCCAGATGGATACTTGATGCATCCCCGTGTGTGCTGAGTTTGTTTCTCTAACCCACATCAAACACACTGGATATCTCCACTGACATCCCAGTGCCAGGAAGTATGGTGACACCCAATCTTCAGAAGAGCCAAATGCTATGACAGGACTTTACGGACACATAAGAGCATGCCAAAATCCCAGTGCAATAGGATTCAAAAATTTAATGGAATTTTTCAGAGGGCAAATCCTGAAACTTTTCTTTAAAAAAGCATTTTTCTTATCAAATAAGTATAAAAATCTGCTATCCGTATTCTGATGTCCCATATTGAACCTTTTCTCTTCACCATAGTTACCAGGTATGTACAATTATCATTATTTTTATTGAAGACTGAAGCTAATTGTAAACAGCATCAGGGTTAGTTGGGAAGATGGTGCGGTGCTGGGTCCAACTGTGGTCATCTTTTCATATGGACATAGGTTTTTGGTTTTTTTTTTTTTTTTTTGTCACTGAGCCTCATTCTCTGTCTCCCTCACAATTCTCCTTTCTTATTATGCCTCTATTTCTCTGCCACCTCCACTTCTCCAATACTCTACTCTTTTGCTTTTTCCATTGACTCAGACGGATGAACCCACCAAAGCACATTGCTTTGATATTATCTCTGACCTAAGGTCATGGAGAAAAGACTCAAAAGGAAAATAGAAATCAAATCATTTCCATCAACTGATGCCAGAGGATACAATAAAATAAAGGGCAAAAAGACTGATGTAAGTATCTCATTTTCTGCACAAAATAACTTTATTTTGAACAATGTTTTTTTTGCCAGTCTTCGCCCTCCAGTGATAACACAAACAATGATGAGAAAAATGTTCCAAGTGACCAAATATCTATGCCGAGAGCTAGAACACAGTAGAGCAGCACCAGTTACCAAATGGCCACAGTCAATCCGCTGTAGCCCCTCAGAGGATTCAATTTGGCCTGAGTGATTTTATTTGTCTGAGTTCTCCTAGGTTCATGACCAAAGAACTTCTGTAGAAATCAGGCTTCTCTAATTTGGCTTCTGAGCACCTGGCCTGAACCACACACCAGTCAGCTCGGCCATAGGCAGGAGCTTCTTGATGTCTCATTTAACAGTGAAGGCTGAGTCCCAACCTGCTGTGGAGCAGGAAGGGAAGAACAGGGCAGGCACAGGCAGCAGCCAGAGATGAGCCATAGCTGCCCATCACTTATGTGGAGCCAGCCAAACTGGGTGACGCCTCTTGTTTTTGGAAAGCTGCTGAAGAAAATGTTAATATGAAATTTCAAGAATATAGTTATTACTCAAACATTCTTGATAACAAGGAACCAAGACCCAGTACCCTGTAACTTCCAATAGTGATGCAGTTGATGACCAAAGCAAGCAGAAAGCATATGTTTGTGTCCCTGGTAATTTTTTTAAGTTGATTTGAGGAGTGAAGACAGAAAGAGTGATAGAGGTTCCTGAATGAAAGTTCCCCCAGGGTTAATCTTGTACTTGATAGCTTGTGCTGCGACCTTTCAGGCTGTGAAGGGATTTAAGTAGGTCCAACAACAATAGCAAGCACAGTCTCCTGAGGCTCCAGATGTTTCTGCATCCCAAAATGAGCTCCCTGCAGCCTACTTCTCACCATGCCCCTTTTACAGGATCAGTGATACAAGATCACATATGTGATGCCTGGTTTTGAATTCTTCATCTCCATGAAATTCCCTACCCTCGAGCTATCAGAGTGGCCCTCAATTCCTGAAGATTGGAGAGGTTTTGAGTAATTCCTGGCACTGGAGAAGTTAGGCCACTTAGTAAACGAATATTAGTTTACTATCTGGAAAAATAATAAACTAAACCAAAGATACTAGCTGTTTTAGCTCAAAGTGTGCTGAGTGTGGAGCTGTGTCTCAGTACACTTGTCTTCATGCCATCCCTGATCTAGGTGCTGTAAGTACAAAGGACAATGGCCCCTTATCCTAAACAGCTCATCAATTGTGCCAAGGGTGACAATTCAGTAACCAGTTGTGGTAGGTAAGTCACTAACTGCTGATTTAAAACTTTAAGCTGAATAGAGCTTCTAGAAAAATATTTTACAGGCAGAAGTGAAGATGTGGTGATCGTCTCTTTGCTATTTTACCTTGATTGTCTCTAGATATGGACTGCCTGACAGGAACCAGAATGTAGTTGTCCATTGGTCAACATTAGAACCCAGTCAGCAAACATCACTGCTGTGTCTTTAAGAAGCAGTAAGTGTGTGTCTCACAGGACACTTTACAAGAGTTGACAATTGAGTTCTGGACACCTCTGTTTAATCATATCAGTTAAATTAGCATTCACTGTGCTGAGACAGGCAATTGTAGACAGTTTCTGATCCAATGTAAATGGTTTTGTTTATAATTAAATAAATGTAAATAATTATATTGTTTTAAAGTATGGAGATTAATGAATCTACCAACTAGTCTCTTGAAAGTGAAGTTGCATTGAACTAAATCCTGGCAGAGATTTTTATCTCCCATGTTTAGTCTTATCTGCAGAATTTTGCATGGACACAATCCCAGTTATTTGCAATGCTTGCTTAGTGAGAATAGGAAATGAGCCTGAATTCAGCTGACAGCACAGAACAGTAGACCAGCAGGTATGTAGCAAGGTGTTTAGCAAGGTGTACACCTGTGTGCCCAGTGGTTTCTCCAGCAGAGAGGTAGGTACAAGGGCATCCAGGCTCTCCACCCTTCCAGGCAGTAAGCTCCAACCAGGCATCCAGCCAGATCCAGAGAGAGCCCGATACCTGATCCACACTGTAAGGCTTGCTGCAAGTACCTTTAGTGAGTTCATTTTGTCATGATGTCATCAGGCTACATTTAGAAGTTTATAGGAAATGGCCTTGTGAAACTAATGCTTCCCTCTGCTACAGGTGTACCAGTGACAATGTTGTTACTTTACACCGTGTCCTCTTTACAACAACCCTGGGGATGATTTCCATGTCATTTTAGAATGAGGAATGGTTTTGATTCTCCTGGGTAGTGGTTTTCATCTTACAAATATTGGGTGATGAGTAGCCAAACCATTTTCTGGCAGATAGAAAATGTATTTCCCTCCCTGTTTTCTGGAAATGTATTCTCAAGTGTCCTGATACTTTGTAAAAGATGCTTACAATTTTGTTTCATTTCATTATAACTCTTAAATAAATGATCAAAGGATATTCTAGGACAGGAATCAGCATGGGTTTTTTCCTATAAAAGTGTCACATAGTAAACGCTTTAGACTTTGTAGGCCACATGTGTCTCTGTTGCATATTTTCCTCCCACACTGACCATTGCAAAAATAATTCTTAACCCACAAGCTTACAAAAATGGGCATAGTCTGGAGTTGGCTCACAGGCTGCCAACCCCTCTTGTGGGATTACCAGACGACCTTTCATTTCTGAAAATTGCCATCTGATTGCAGGATCTTCATACCTGTCTTGTTGTAATGTTTGACTTGGTGCCAAATGGCACTGTTTGCATTGACATGAGCTAATGAGAAAATAAAGAACATTGACATTAGCTGTATATAACATGTTTGGTCTAAGTGAAGTCTAAATGTTATAAAGGCAACTGTACCAATGGACATTTCAAACAAGGGGAATCCAAAGGGAGTCCAAACATGGGGAAGAAATTAACGCAGCCCCCAGTCTCCATGGGGGACACATCTATTCAAGTTCACAGGGATGTGAATTGGTTCCATATGGAGTGGAATTCTGTTCTTTATTCATGGTGTGAGGGACAGTTTTTGGGCAGAAAAACAGAATGTATCATATTAATGAATGGTATTAACTGGATGTCAGTGAGCTTTGTATTTTTGTTTATATTCAAATTGGTAGTTTCATTTTGTCTTGTAACTTCGTAAGAGCATTGCAGAATCCATAGCTGCACTGCCCTAGCTTCAAAATCCTGTTCCTCCATTTACTACCTTGGCACTTGTGTGTAAGTTTCTTAAGATGGACTCATGTTACATGAAATTCTTACAATACATCATGTTTTCATCGCAGCACATCTTGTTCACCTATACATAGTTAAATAGGAATGAAGGAAATAATTTGAAAATTGAAGAAGTTATTTAAGAGAAAATTATAGTTTTGAAAAGTTGCCATACACTTAAAATTTGAGAACAGATCTAGTTATTAAGATATTCATTTTATCCTTCTTCCCTTAATTTTTAAACACATTTTAAGCCCTATTTTTAGTTGTGATAAGTTCTACCTTTAACACTCCATTCTTTCAGTAAATATACATTCATGCTTCCTATGAGGAACACATCTTAAAATTTTAACTTATTTTTAGGTAGAAAAATAAAATATGATGATAGCAAAAGATCAGAAGTTCAGATGGTAAATGTGATGAGGTTACACACTGAAGTAGTTTGCAGAGTTCCTGATTTATAGATTTGGAGTTAGCCCTGAATATGTGCTTGTCTAGCAAGCTCCAGGAAATGGAATGCTGATGATTCATATTATTATTTTCTGCAATGTTTCATATTTTATACAAAAAATATAAATTAAATGTGATCTGGGAGGATGCATAGGAGGCATAAAATGTTTGTCATCTCTATAAAAGGGAGAGGAGAACCCATGCTAGAATTTGGATAATTAAAAGTGAATAAAGAAGTGAGACACAAATAAGTGAAATAAAAAAAGAAGAAGATGAGGGGAGTGGACAGGAAGAGATACAGGAATGAGGATTAGGGAAATCTGAAGAAAGGTAGGGAGAGAGAGAAGGAGAGAAGGGAGGAAGAGGAAGGGGGTGGGAAGAGAAAAACATGGGAAAAATCAGGAAACTTTCTATGTGTTCCTCAACTCTTTGCCGAATGTTTCATATTTGGAAACATTCACAAGACCAGACATTATTGGAAATGTGATTTTTCAAGTGTGTGTGTGTGTGTGTGTGTGTGTGTGTGTGTTTCAGGATTCTAGCACTTCTTGTGTAATTTGTTAGTTCTGAAATCCATCCTATTTTGTCTCTCACCCATACTCTACATGAACTGCTTTCAAAGACACAGTGAGGAGAATTCACTCATTAATACAAAGAAAGTAGAAATAACAGGACCCACAAAATACTATTATGGAAAATAAATAAGAAAGCCAAATGGTAAAATACTCCAAAAAGAAAATGAATTGTGGCAAAATAGATGAAAGCTATTATCAAATATTTATAACAAAGTTTAAAACATACAAACAAAATCTATTAAATTATCTCTCTGAAGCAAAAATATAATACAACATACAAGAGCAGTGAAGAGATGACAAAGTAACAAAATACATGAACTACAAGCTGACAGATTACAGAGAAAAATAAACATACAAAAATATAGCAAAAAGGAAGGCTCAATTAGAAGCCATAGAAAGAAAGACTTTCACGACTAGAAGTGTTAGTACTAAAGAGTGAGGAAAAGCACAATTTAAAAAATTACTTTAAAAAATGATTAGAGGGCAAAAATGATTAGAAAGATAGTATAGCAAAAGTCAAAGAAATCTTCCAAATAAAGATAAAAATGCTGTAACAGAATTACTATTTAAAATATAATACAGTAAAATATTCTTGAAGTAGTGATTTAGATCTATATATTGCCTAAGCACACCATACCTTAAGGAAAATTGATTAGATGTTCTAAATTTGAAAAGGTACCAGTAAAATTATATGACATCTAGAAAAAACTAGTCTTTTCAGCAGCAAACCTAGTGTCATTATGACACTAGGGAAAAGGGTGAAATTCAGATCAATTCGTCTCAAAATTTTCTAACTCTAGTGAAAGAAAGACTTGGAACAATAAAAAAAGCCTGATCAAATAAAAAGAAATAGAAATGGGCTTATAAAACCTGTTTCTAACAAGGATATTGAGCTAATCAAGAGTAAAATGTTAATAAAGAGAAAAATAAAAATGGATGATAGGAAATAAGGAGATGTATCTTGTCCAAAAAGGAAAGAGACCAAGAGATGGAGGGAGGGGAGGAGGAGAGGGAGGAGGGGAAGGGGGAGGGAGGAGGGGAAGGGGGAGGGAAGAAGGAGAGCTTGGTGAAGGAACTGAGGTGTGTTCTGCACATGCACCAAGTCTGCGAGCGAAATGCAATCAGTATGTCCTGCACACATGTACCAACCGAAAAGTAAAAACTGGAAAGGTAGTTTTAGAAAAAATAGGAAATACCCCAGAGGAAAATTCATTCTACAAACAGGATGTTTTTGTAAACCACTTCTTCCGAGAGTTAAATATAGCAGAAATTTAAAAATAATTTTCCACAAATGAAGTCACTTGTTAATGAGGTCATATTCCTTACCCCAACCTCAAATCCTATGTAAGAGAAAAGAAAGAAAATATTTATTAATGAGGGATACAATAGTCCAATAAATTTCCCAAAACAGTTAGTGGCAACATTAAATTAACGGAAGCAGCATGTGGAAGGAGGCAGATATATTTGACTGAGGTCCATCCGTGTCAGTTTTCACCCAACGTTCTTCCTGTCTTCTGGCAACAGCCCACCTTTCTCCTCTCTCCTGGCTGCAGAAAGAGCTTTGTGACCCGACCTCACCCATTATTCTTGTTTCCAGCAAGGCCAAAGCCTCTAATCAGAGCCCCTCTTGGGAAATTTGGAAACCAAGATTGAGAATCTGCCCTGGACACTGTGGGAAAAATCCTCACTTTCTGATACTATATAACTTTGTTGGCCATGTTTTCTACTACATGGATGAAACCAGTCTAGAATTTAAAAATGAAGCCAAACACCAGAGAACAATACAGATAAGACGGGCATTGCAGATGACGTTCATTTCATTTGATCTTGGACTCCTGACACCCACTTGTAACCTGCCATTCTTGTAACAGTTTTAGTCCGTGAACCAATAACTTTCCTATTTCCTGAGCTGTACCACAGCACCCTTTGACACTGCCAGCCTCATGGGTGCTGACTAATATAGCCAATGAACACCCAGAGGACAGCAAGGTGTTGCATCCTTAACGTTTCGGCATTAGAATCAGAAATGACTTATACATGGGAAACAATAGGGAAACCGAGTTTGTATCAGGAACAGACAGGTGAAAACAAAGCTGTTAGATAAAAAATATTTCTATATATGTGGAATAATTTTAAAAGAATACAATAATCTGTGTATTTGCTGATACACCATTTTGCATTTTTAATAAATCCATTCATCCATTCTTTGACTGAGGTCTGCAGAGGTACTGTGCCTGCCCCGGCCTTAACATGTTCCTAATACATCCCCACATTAAAGCTCAGTGTGGTAAAACAAATCTAAGCTATAATTTCTATCACTAGTGCTATTCCTTTTGAGTTCCTATCCTACCCCATGCTTATCACTGAATTTTATGTATTTTATATCATTTGATCATCACAATGACTTTTAAAATTAAATAATTACTGCTCCTGTTTACATGTAAGAGCCAGAACGGTGTAATTGACTTATAACTAGAAATTTGCAGTTACTATCAGACCCTAATTCTGAATGAATTGAGAGTTTCTCCCTTTTTTCACATGTCGAATAACTTCTGCATCCAATTTATGTTCTGTGCATTGAGGCATCATGTATTTCTATCCAGAGAAAACACTGTGGGACTGCATGCCTTAGTGAAATACACATGTCATACACACACACGCACAGACACACACACACACACACACACACACACACAAATCAGTCTTACCTGTCTTCTAGTTGTCCATCGAGTTCATGAAATAGCTGGACTTGGCTCACCAGATTTTTTTTCCCTTGCTGAAGGATGAAGTTTTATATGAGCTGGGGCATGGCGATTTACTTTCTCCTTGTCTCATCACCAAATCCAGAGTTATTTCATCTCCCCTCCAACAAAAGATCTGCATAGCTCATCGAGTGAATAGCAGCCCAACTAGAGAGATCTGACAGCAAAGTCTAGGTAGCTTCTCATCTTTTTCCCATAAATGTAAAAATAAAGCAAAATCATAACTAATTTCTCTGACCTGGGATACTGTGTTTGAAAATTTCAGACATGACAGTTACTAGTTACCTCAAAAACTATAGAAACATTTCAATAAGCCAAAATACATGGAAAAGCTATCATGTACTGACTGCCTCTTTTAGATGTGGGTAATAACCATAGCTTTTCCTAAGACCCAGTAAGCTTTCTAAAAAGCCACCAAAATATTAGTTTTAATTTTTTTCAACTTGAAGAGTATTTACATTGTCTATATTTGATAGTATTTGAAAAGAGGGAGTAACATAACCTTTCAGTTCCCTAGTAACATAGCCTTCAAGAGGTCATAAAATCGTTTTCTCAATTAAAAAGTCCTGATAAGGCATAGAGCCTAGAACACAATAAGCACTTAATGAAAACTTTCAGAAAATAATAGATAAACAAATGAGTGAAATATGAAAAATTCTGGAACTCTTTGGGTAACATACAAACTCTTGCTATATAACAAGTTGTTACCAATTTAGGTGCTAAGAACAATACTCATTTGTAGCTGAGAGTAGTGATAGTCAAGACCAGCATGGCATGGCTGGGCTCTCTACTCAGAGAATCCCAAATTCAAATGCCAAGTGTGGGACAGGTTGTGGTCTTTTCTGGACCCTCTTCAGGAAAATATACAAGAGCACACTTGTTGTCAAATTTCATTTCCTTACAGCCCTTTCACTGAGTTTCTGTATCTTTGCTGACTTCCAGCCAGAGACTGCTCTCCTGGCATTTTGCTCCCTCCATTAAGCTAAAATGGTTCAAATTCTTCTGCTTTCCATTTCTTGCTTGTTCTGCAGTCAATCAGAAGAGGCACTCTACTTTAAAGAGCTCATGTGATGAGTTTAGGCTCACCCACATGAAATCTTTATCTTAATGTTAATGATGCCATTACCCAGTAAGCGAGCAAAGCTTATGAACTTCACATTATGCAGAGGATACACAGCAGTTAATGGGAAATCTTGGGGATCATCCTAGAATTCGTTCTACTGCATCATAGAAAACTTCGGTCTAGCAAAATCCAGAATATATTACAGTGTGCCTTTGCTGAAGCCACAGTTGAATATTCCCAAGCATGCTTGACTGTTCTTCTGGAAAATCCTAGGTTTCAAAGCCAATAGATCATTTTGCTTTCCCTGTATGGTTTTTGAAATATATTTTCTGACCTTGCATCTCTGTACTTCTCAAATAGCCACTTGAACAGATAGAAAAATGCTATTTCCTCGGTCTGTTAAATGAGTAGAATACAAATGTAGACAGAAATGGAAAATATCCTTTTAGAAAAACTAAGTAACACTTGAGCCCTTTCCAGTTTGTAGCACTGAAATTGAATTTTTATTTTCACTCTAAAGGTTGGCAAAGGGAAATAATATTACACAACACAGAGCCAGCTAGGGTCAGAAGGCCTATCTTCATATGTTCTATATTAAAGAAATAGAGGTCATCTCATGACTTAAGAGAAATGAAAAATACAAAACTATTCCTTACTTGAGAAATTTTCATTTTCACCAAGTACCGGTTTCTTTAAGCACAGATGTTATCCTAATAGTGGCTTATCAAAAAGTTCAATATTCCGATAGCTAAATGATGATGAAATCTGGATTATTGCCATCAGTCAGTATTCACTTACCTGTTTTTTATATTTTATACTCATATTGAAACCACTTTTATTTAGACGCTAACCTTTTAAGGGATTTATTTTTGTCTCATTTACTACTTAAAGTCTTCAACACAGAAATAATTATTTTAGTTCACAGAAGTGGTTAAAAATATGAAACAGTTTATTTGTATACTTTTATACTCAACCATAGATAAGCTTTAAAAGGTGTTATCATTTTGCAAAATGAAGAGACATACAGGGTCAGCCTCGTCTGTGACCTTTGGAATCCAGTGTGCAGTAGTACATGCAGTAGTACTGTATTTTATCCTGCATGGTCCCTGGGAACATAATTACCAAAACGAAGTTTAAGAAATAATTGTAGCTCCTTCCAGCTTGATGACATTCAAGGTGATAGAGCATTCCTAGATGCAGAAGTTTTAGGGGTCAGGGTAAACATTAAATTCATGACTTTACTTAGAATTAGATTTTTACTAATTTGAACAAGAAAATATGTTCTTAGTAGTAAACTAGTAAATTTTATCTATAGAGAAGCAATACTTAAATCAAAGGGGGAAAATATCTCACATATATTCTAACCTATCTATCTAACTATATATATATATATATATATATATATATATATATATATATATATTTGTTCACCCCATGCTCACAACTCAGTGATTAATATAGATGTTCTGTTCTTATTATCCTAACATATGTTTTAATAATGCATGTCTATGAGAATAATTCATAGAACCAATCACACACACATGCATGAATACTGACACACAAAAACATGTAATTTTAAAATGTAATTATTTATTTATAAAACACTGGTTCAAATGCTGTTACAATTTTCTTTTGTAAAGAAGGGGTCTGTGTCCATCTGGGAATCATCTTCTAAAAAGAAAAAAAAAAAAAAAAAAAAAAAAGAATAGTTTCAACAGTGGAAACTCTAAGCCCTGAAAAGGAGTTAATGCTTATCAGAGAAGTACAGTGGATATGCACTATGAAAGATGCTTTCTTGACTATCTTTGTTTTGATTTTACCCCAAAAAAGTCCAGTGTGACAGAACAGATTCTTTTAGAATGGCAGACTGATAGGATTTTCCTTAGCTCAGTAGAAAAGCAAGAGCAAAGGAAAAAAAAAGGCCTTTAGCACGGGCATGGGAGGGCTGCAGTAGAATGCAAGATCCCCTTGGGGCAGACAAAGAGGTTTTATTCACTTTGACATGGGAACAGTGACGTTTTGACAGCTAATTGGGGGAATGTTGGTGCACGCACAAAAAGCCAGTTCAATTTTCCAGTTTGCAAGAATGCAAGTCGGAGTTGAAGGGAGGCGCTGCCCAGCACCACGCTGGACAGGCACCAGGCCGAGTCTGGCTGTGCTGCACGTGGGCGGAAACCACCACAGACAATGATGTGATAATCATTTTGATGATAATTACCAAACCGATGCGTTGGGTTGAGAGCAGCTCAAAAGAGGCTGTCAAGATGAAACTTCATAGGGTTTCAGATTTAAGAAATTAGACATGGGAGTTTGAATGACGTGAACAAAAGCTGTAAATAAAACAGAAGCTACATTACTGTGAATATAAATGGGAGCAAACAAATTACAATGGAAACTAAGGGATAATTACTATGATTAAGGAAAACAAATCTTAAGAATTGCTAGACTATTTAGTGCTAAGGGGTTAAAATATGTATTGAAAATTCTGAATACTCTTGGTTTTCATTCCCAAAATATCAGTAGTTATTGTATTGATGCTTTGTTTTATGTAAGACACAATAAAGTCATCTGCCCAGTGTCATGTAATTAACATCTTGCTTCTATTCTGTGTGCCCAAAAATAATATGGTTTCTTGGGTTGTTGTTTTTTAATGATTATATAGCTGGTCACCAAAAGAATTCAGTCTTTCTACTCAGAAAGTATGTGCTATAAATTGTAGGAACATATTTCTTCTTTTACATGTTCTTTATCATAACTGATCACAAGCAACTGGCTAAATCAAAACTCAACCTACTTCATTTTAACCTGGAAATTGAGACCAAAGTCCCTTCCACAAAATTTAAAGTAACAAGGGAATTTTCAACTTGTTTCAACCAAATTTCTCCTTTTCCAAGAATCCCTATTACTCACACTTTCCTTAATTCTTTCATAAAAGAATCGTTAACACCTTTTTTTTATCAATATTAGTATAGTTCATTTCTGTTCACTGGCTCATGTCTCTATGGTGGCGAATATTGCTTCCTTGTTAATACTACAATATCTGTATCCATTCACTTGTTAATGGACATTTGAGAACTTTTTATGGACACATTAGATTTTTCTCTTGGATAAATGTATAAAGGTTAAAAGTTTGTGTCACATTGTTAATATGTGTTTAACTTTTTAAGGTATTGCCAAATTATTTTATCAAGTAATTTTACTGTTTTTCATTCCCTTGAGAGTTTTAAATATCCCACCTTCACTAACTTTTGTGTTATTTAGCTAAATGTTGCCGATAATGTTCTGTCAAGTGCCATGTAAAATTTCCATGTATCATTGAGACTGGGATGCTGAATTTCCTAAATATAATTTGGATGTATCTATTTTTCTTACAGTTTTATAAGATCTTCCTTTATATATTTTTAAATCTTATTGGTTTCATAAGTATTTAATATTGTGTGTTCTTGATTAATTTATGCCTTTATCAGGGATAATGTTATTTCCTTTGAGATCTAATTTATCTAATATTAGCTAGATAAGCTTTTTTTTTTTTTTTTTTTTTTTTTTTTTTTTTTTTTTTTTTTTTTTTTTTTTTTTTTTTTTTTTTTTTTTTTTTTTTTTTTTTTTTTTTTTTTTTTTTTTTTTTTTTTTTTTTTTTTTTTTTTTTTTTTTTTTTTTTTTTTTTTTTTTTTTTTTTTTTTTTTTTTTTTT
>PVLA01000085.1:0-395074 GCA_004027455.1 Hydrochoerus hydrochaeris | reverse complement strand
GTTTGCCAAACAGGCACTTACACTGCTAAGCTAAAACCCCAGCCCAAGCTAAGCAATTTTTATTGTTGTTATATGGTGCAAATTTTTCAATCTTTTATTTTGAATATACTTGTATTTATACATTTAAAGTAATTTGGAAGCATATAGCTGAGGCTTGCTTTAAAGAAAAAAATCATCCTGGCAATATTTGCTATTTATTTTGGGCATCTATAATTGGCATATAAAAGAATTATTATTACAGATGGATATGAATATATCAACTATTTTTTTCTTCTGCAACTTGTTCTTTTTTGGTTTCTGGTCCCTTTATATTAACTTAATTTTAATATTAATTTTTATGGAATTTTTATGTCTGATAATTTTACTAGGGCCTTCCAGGCAAATAGAATCAATGGTGTATGTGCGAATACATAGACATCCATGTAGAAACAGCTGTGGAGTTTAGTAAGTTCATCACCTGCAGGGTAGACTGGCATGCTGGAAGCCTAGGGGATAAAGGAAGTTTAAGTCCTAAGGTAGTTTGCTGTTAGAATTTCCTCTCAAAGGATGTCAACCTTTTCCTTAAGCCTTCAGGTGACGAGGTGAGGCCATCTCACATTATGGGATGCAACAGTCTTTACCAAACTTCTGCTAATTTTAATAGTCACCCCATTCAATAAACAAATCCCTTCACAGAGACAGCTTTAATACTGTTTGGTCAGCTCTCTTGGTCCTATGTAGTCATCAAATTGACAGATAAAATTATCCATCATATTAGAATTTTATATTGTGCTTGATTGGGAGTTTATATGAAATATCTTTAACCTGATATTGTCTATTTTTATATTTCCTAAAATACAATAAAAAAAACACCTTACAGCATTAAGACTTCATTTTTCTCTTAACTGGCTTCTATCCTGTTGTCTTCATGCATTTTATTTCTACACATGATACTGCAAGCAGTATTTTTCTTTAAATAACTAAATAATGAGAGAGCTTTTATGTACACATGAATTTACCACTCTCATTGCTTTTCATTCTTTTTATGGACTTCTATTGATACCATTTTTCTTCTGCTTATATGACTTTCTTTAATATTTCTTTTACAAGTTTTATCTTTCAGCTTTTGACATATAAAAATACCTGGATCATCAAAGATATTTTCAATTAATAAAGGATTCAAATGTCAATGTTTTCCAATATTTCCTTTATTTTCATCCAAGATCTTCTAACTTGTGTGGCTCATCATGAAAAACGTGCTTTTATCTTCATAGCTATTCCTTTGTGCATAATATGTTGCTTTGTCATGTGTCCACAGAACTTACTTAATTTTATGACTATTTTACTAACAGAAATGAAGATAAGAAATAGATTTATTTTCCAACTCAGCAAGTTCTTATCTTTTCCTGTTGGTGGCAAATTCTATTTGTCAAATAAATCCATGATTTGTTAGTTGATGTCTCTGTCTCTGTCTCTGTCTGTCTGTCTCTCTTTCATAGAGAACTAAAATAATCTAAATGGCACTTCAATATGTTGCTTATAGACCAGCTTGTCCAGATCTATAGGACTGATGAGCACATTATTCATTCTTGGTATTATTATTGCTTTTTTGACCTATATTAAAATTCTATTGAAAAATTTCTCAAATTTTTGTTTTATGTATGTTTGTATATAGCTTTAATTTGCTACCTAACAAGAGCAAATGCCATTTATTTTAAATTTTGTTCAGTGACACTCTAATTCCAGTTATAAATCTGTACAAAATTTAGTTATTTCCTTATTTTGAAAATCCCAAAATATAATAAATATTTATTTATTTAGTTCAGGACTTTAGGAATCAAGTGAATAGATCTGCCTCTGATGGCTCAACTGATATCTGCATTGCTCACTCATAAATCTGTCACCTGGAGCCTGGATGATATATAATGACATGTCATACATGTTTGAGGATTGACAAGCTATCAGGCAGGAAAACTAGCCTATTCTTCACATGACAGTTGAAAAGCACTGAAGGATGACAAGCCCTAATACATTAGTGGTTTTCCAATCTCTGATTGCAGCACTTTTGCGATTGCATCATGCATAAATGTGGAAGAGGTTTACTCGGGGAAATTACAGCTCTTCTCTGATTGCTTCAAGCATAGATGTGGGAGAGGTTTACGCAAGGAAATGGACTCAGGAAGAAGAGAAACCTTTGGTTATATTTTTGCAATCTAATGCTTAAATCATAGAATGATTTCCTCCATTACCTTTAAAAATTTTATTGCTTTCCCTTTACTTGGAATGTTTTATGTTTTGGAGTATTTGTAGATGATTATTTTAATTGTTTCTCTTATACTTGATGTTTTAGACAAAGTTTTAGTATGAATTGTGAAACTCTTAGAAAGATTTTAGATTATAGAAATGTCAGTGAACTAACCAAATACTTGGAAGATGTACTAATGAATGTGGTTCTTGAACTAGTATAATGATGGTTTAGTGAAAGTTTTTAAACACAAATAAACCTTGTTAAATTGATTGAAGAGATAGGAAGTAGAGAAAGGTAAGCTCCTGTGTTGGTTACTTTTATGTCACTGTGGAAACAAAATACCTGACCCCCAAAATTAAGGAAGGAAACATTTATTTAGCTCACAGTTTGTTGAGGTTTCAGTACATACATGGCTGACTCCAAGGCAGAGTGGTACATGACAGAGGGCAACTGTTCATGGAAGCAGAAAACAGCAAAAGCAACGAGAGCAAAAAGGGAGGAGCACTTAAAGACTTTCTGAACGTTATAATGTATGTAGACTATCTGCCTAAAGTGGGTGTGGTACTCACACCATAATCCCAGCATTGGCCCATGAATCAAGCACCAATTCTAGAAGCTCACTTCCAAAAATCACTTCCATGATAGCATGAGGCTTTTGGGGTACATCCAAACATAAACCATAACACCTCCTTTCCTCTTATATTTTTAGTCTCCAAAATGCCTTTTGAACTGCAGTATACAGTACATCAAACTGGTATACAGAAAACCATAGTACACTTGGGGAATATTTGTGGTTGACTTTTAACTTGTGAATTTAGTATGGGAATGCATGGATTCTTTGAGAATATCTAACTGCACACAGTTAAAGTGACCTTAAGGCATGGAATATTCCTTAAGTGAAGCCTGGATAGAAGCAATATATATTCTTGTATCAACTATTCCTTTTTCCCCATTTCAGAAGTCTTAATTTAAACCCTGAGAAGCCCATTTCATGTGACTGAGAAAATAAGTATTTTCCATTTTGTTTATTGTAAATCTATCAAGTATTTCCAGAATAATCTTTGATCTCTCTTGTTTTATTGACAGTTATATTCATCTATTTTTTTAAAAAGTAAACCTTATTACTCTCTTCAGAAGATTAATAGTCTTTTATGCTCACATAAAAACTTCTCTGTGAGCACAGACGCTTAGTAACTACATTAGTTTGGAGCCTGTATTTCCTTTGAAGTTTTCTGAGAAAGATGCTGAATTTCTACGAGTTCTATTGTTCCACAGAGAGCAAAATTTCATTCAGAGGACCTTGACTCTGTGTAATCTATGTTCATCTTCCACAGCATACTACAGTATTAGACTGGACAACATCCTGCTTTTTTCAATGAATTTACTTGCCAAATGGAATCCAAAATATCACCCATTAAGCAAAATAAACAGCAAATATGATATACCCTGGACATTTTTTGATATGTTTCTGATGTATGCAGTTTTACTTTTAATACAACATTTTTATGATCATATGAATTACTCCTTCTTGTCTTTGCATGCACCTCTGTTCCCTGGTCTTTGTAGTTCACGGTTGCTTCATAAATTAATTCAAAATGCTTACTAATTTGTAATTTACTATACCTTATGATAAATGAAGAAATTCAGTAGTAAACATGATATATAATAAAAAGTTCCTTTCTCCACAAAGTTTACACTCTGATGAGCTATACATTCAAATAAATGAACTACTGTAACATCAAGTAAACTGTGTTTAAAGGAAGAATAAAATGCTGTGGAAGGAAGTATATAGTAAAATCCCTGTCAGTAAGAAAATCTATAATTTTGCAGAATAGCCTATTTTATGCTATCACCAGATACTTAAACCTTCTTAAGTAAGAAATGTAATTGGGTACTTAATTATCTGATTAAAAAGTGCAATTGCTTTTGAAACAATAAAGTTTCCATGTGAAAATGTCCATTAAAAACAAATAATGTTTAAAAACTGAAATGGATTTTTACTACTTCAAACCTTATAAACATAAAGGTATCTATTCTAACATTTCTCAAACTACTAGTGACCTAAATGCTCAGTAATCAATAATGTATGTCTAAAATTGGGAACAATGGATTTTGATTCAATAGAACTTAAATTTTGGTAACAAATTAATTGTTATCCATTAGTTATACACTAAATGTTAATGAGCATTAGAAAATATCTGTACACATGGTTACATAATTATCTAGTTTCATTCCCAAAAGGCTTTTCATTAAGCACTTCTTTAATAGTTCTATAAAATTAAATGAATTTGAGAAGAGCAGGAGAAAAGCTCTAAAAAGTAAATTAAATTGCAGACAGAAAAGAGAAACTTTTTAAAAATTAAGAAATGTAATAAAGCATTTAATACTCTTACACAGCATTCTCAGAAAGCAACTCTACAGTGCTTAAATACAGTATTTTCATCTGTACTAACACAAAACATAAACTGCTATACTCAATTGGTTGGGACTTGTAGACCCTCGAAAGGGAATTTATAGGTATGAATCTCATTTTTACCCTGAAATATGATAACTGCCTTTCTCAGATGTAAGATGCAAAGAAGAAGAGATGTAAGTTTGACCATTTTCACTTCTAGGCATGGAAACTACCTGCCTTTGCATCAGCATTTCAAAAGCACTCTTTTGCCACTTGTGTGATAAGGGTGCCTCTGGAACAAGATTCTCTAAGCAGTGTTTATAAGTATGAAAAATTGCCTTGTAAAACAACTTCCATGAACATAGTACCTTACAGCATACTATAAATTTATACTTCATTTTAGTCACTCAGTCTGGTAGATAGAGAATATTTTATTTAGCCCATGTTGATGAAAAGATGCTGACAGTAAAGAAATTGCCCAAGGCCATGTAATAGATATGAGAAACATAATCAATCTAGATATACTAATTTGTAATCTGATAGAGTCTTCTCTCTAACCCTCCCATCATATACAAGATTCTTGAAAAAATCATTTCAAGATGTTTTCAGTGACCAGATATCATTATAAACCCAAAGTACACATTACAGATGAGCAAGAATCAGTCTTTTCATAATTTTGTACATTCATAACTGAACAGGATGGAAACCTGCCAGCGTAAGTGATGGTGGTAATGATGTCCCTCATCTTATACTAGTCTTTATCTGTTTCTAACTACAAAACTAATGAATGTTCATTATGGAAATATGAAAAGATATATAGACTATAATGAAAAAATTAAAAGTTGCTAATTACATTTCCCCCTTTATTGTGATTTTCTTTGAAAAAAATGCTGAAGTGTCAAAATCTCGGCGTTTTTTAATCAAATTTTTCTGAAAGTCACAACAAATAAAGGTATAATATATTATCCCAGATGTGCTCTGAAATTGCCTGAAGTTTATTTATAACCAGTATATCTTGAGAATACATGTTATCTAATATACTTACAATGATCTGAGTTAATTGCTTCTGAACAGGGCTTCTCACCTGGGAACATGGATACCGACTTCTAATTTTTTTTGCATAGATATTTGAGAAACAAGTGAAACATAAATCTATTCCTAAGACTGTCAGCAATGGTTAAAGAATCATGTAGAATAAGGAGAGGAAAGAGGGAGGGGGAAAAGGATGAGAGGAGGAAGGAAGGAAGAGAGAAAAGAAGGAAAGAAAAGCAAAGAAGGAAGGTGAAAGTAGCTGTGTGCTAGCCATTAATCCACAGAAGCAGCGGTGTGTCCAGCCCAGGGAACTGTGGCTTGCTGGTCCACTCTCGTGACCTTACTTTTTCAACCTCTCCCTCACACTCTCTCTTTATTATGCAAAACGCATTGTTACTTTTTCCTTCCAGGTGATAAAAGGATGATAGACCCATAGTCAAACACTATTTCCTTCTGCCAAACTGTATCTTTTCCAAATTGATCAGCATCCCCAGAGTTTGCATCAAGGGTAGGTGAAGACCTACAGAAAATACTGGCCTTTATAGATGGTAGTTTCTCATCAGGAAATGCCCTTTCATTTCAAAAGTGCAAATTTCTAATAGACCTGCTGATATTTTCTTTCTTACAATTTTTCCAAGCCTCCTGAATCTTCCTTCCCTTCCCCAATCAAGAACCAACACTACCCGTGCTAGAGTGTAATACACACATCACAGAGTTTCACAATGGCACATTCATGCCTCTTTCCTCTTAACGGAACAGTAAACTCATTAAGAACAAGGAATGTGCCTTATACGTTATTATATCCCTTGTGCCCAGCATATATCTTTCATCTTCAGTAACTTTGTGTAGTTACATGACTCTACCACGAATAATGAAAGGAGTGGGTTGCGGTAAAGGAAAGAAGGAAGCACTGAAAGTGCCTCCAGGTCGAAAGTGGCAGGCGACCTTACAGAACCAGTTACCCTGAACTTGGCTACCCGGGTAGTCTGCTAATCACAGCATAAGGAATATTGCTTTCTACTCTGACAAACTTCTCCGAGGAAGTAAGAAGGGACTCTATCTCATCACTCATCTTTGTATTTCCCAGTGTAGGTCAGTCAGATAAACCCTGAGCTAAGAGTGACATGAGATCTCTCCTCCTCTGTGCAGTTAGGACTGAGAGAAAATCTCTTAACATCCCTTTTTTTTTTTTGCATTCCCCATCTTCAAAACAGGCACAGAGTTGGACTGTGATGAGCCTTTCCAACTGAAGCAAATTAATGCTCTGGTATGGTCAGCTATGTGAATGTCAAACTGTATAGAAACTTTAAAAACCTAAACTGGCTAAAATAAAAACAACAAAGTTATTTAGAAGAGACAGGCTTGTACTGCTTTACGCGCCATTGGTGAAAGTCTTGCTACTTTAGCATGAGCCAGCACCCCCTCCACCTACCCTCAGGCGGTTAGGTGCTATTACACCTGATCAGCTCTACTGAATACAGAAATAAATATCTGCAGAACACCGGACAGGTGGATTCTACCTTCTGTTCTATCACTACTACTCACTTAACTTTCAGAACAGAGTTCAGAACGTAGTTGGCATTTGATTATTATTTCTTCATTAACATATTTCAAGGATAAAAGAATAAGAACTGTCAGTTTCCCTCATGTTCTTAATCTTACTTTCTCTAGTGTGGCTTATACATTTATTAACTTTTCCTTTTTTGGTCCTCTCCCTCTTTCTCTATTACTTCCTATGTCCCATAAAGCACAATTACATCCTTTTAATCTTTACAAAATTACATAAGATGTACTCATTTTAAACTGCCACTACCAGCAGCAAACTTTAAATTCTAATCTTTATTCAGAGTTAGCACTCTCTAATTGCTGGAAAATAGCCTCTTAAATTCTTATATAGTTCTTGTAAGAGTGGCCTAAGTTCAGTCTATAACTCCTCTCTCCCAACTCCGATTGCTACCATATCTTTTAAACTCTCCTTGCTTACATCACCTTTTGTTCTCACTGTCACCAAAATGTGGATTTTTAATTAAACTTTTTAAAAATTTTTAATTAACTATAGATTCACATGATCTTGTACTAAAAGTGGAGAAGTTCTCATGAACCCGCTTCCTCCAAAGGTAACACCTTGTAAAACTTCAGAGTAAAATCACAATCAAGAGAGTGACATCGCTGCAATCCACTGATCTTATTAAGATTTCACCAGCTCTTCTGGTGCCCATTTGTATGTGTATGTGGTGTCAAAACTACATTTTATTTACATATCTTCAGAATACTGTCCAGCCATGACACATATTAATTGCTTCATTATATTCAAGAAACATATTCAGTGCTAACTAGGAACCATGTATTCATTTAAGGTTTTACAAATATTAGTCAGTGTTATCACTGTGCTAACTTTGTAGGGTCAGGATATTATTATCAGTGGGTTTTTTAGATAATTCAATGGAGCCACAGAGAACTAAAGAAACTTCACCAAAGTCACACATCTAGTGTGATTATAGAGCCTAGGAACAAACCCATTCAGCCTGGTTCCAGAGACTTCTTCCTTATAATTTCTGTGGATGTGAGTAGTCTATGCAGAGTTTGGGAGCAGAAGCTATCATTCCTTTTACGGCTCCTCTTCCTTGATCCTTTTGGTATCATAGCTGGCTGGCTGTCCTTGTGCCTCCCTAAATGTTTCCTGGACATCTTCAAACCATTCTCATGATTTACTGTTGTTTTTCCCCAGATTATCCCTTGTCTTCTAATAATTTGCTTTCTGCACCTATGTGTTAAAGGGACACAAATCTGAAACTATAAACTGAGACCTCCTACACATTGCAGAAGCTCCTCTGATTGTAGCTCTCTGCCCTCACAGGAGGGTACTCACCTACTTCATGCTCCAAAGTATCCTAAACAGAACCGATTTACCTCTTCCCTTTATTCTGGAGCCTATAACCCCCATTCTCACGCTGTGTGGACTGAGGAGCTTAGAAACAGCACAAATGAATTTCTCACAGTTCTGGACTCTGGGGAGGCACAGGATCAGCCTGCCTGCATGTTCACTGCTGGTGACAAGGATGCCCTCCTTGTTCATAGAAGGCTGTTTTCACTATGCTTTCCATGGCCAAAGAGGAGAAGGAGCTCTCTGGGGTCTGTTTTCCAAGGACAGTAAGGCTTTCCAGGAGTGCTGTACCCTAAGGAGACTCACTTCACAAAGACCCTCGCATGCCCTCACATGGGAGAATACATTGCAACACACGAACTTTGGGGGTCACACAAATACTCAACCCACAGCATTCCATATTCCACTAAAAAAGGTATTTTCTTTGTTTCCATTTTGAAATTAGGTAATGATTCCTCCATTTGCTGTCACTGCAATGGTCACAAAAGGAAGAAACTAGCACAAGTATGCTCTACTTAAATTTACTAATTTATAATCTACAAAACCATTTGATTCTGAACTGAAAAGCTGGATTTATTCAGCTGACACAAGTCATACAATTTCAGTGATTCTCACAGTGGCATAACATGGGACTTGCAAAAATAAAACATTTCCAGTCACCTGAAAGAAATCATTTGTAATTTCAAAATTAAGAAAGTGGTTCTTAAAGAAAGACATTGTTTGTGGAAATTAAAATGTAATTAAAAACAATACATAAAACAATCACTCCAACTTTCTGAAAAAAATATTATACATTTTTAGCTGATCATTGTAACAACAGAAGAAATGTTACTTATCGTACTGAATGTGTTTGTGATATTTTGAGAGGTTATGTAAGGACCAAATTATCCCCCAGACTTTCCTCTTCCAACAATAACAAGAGTCAGAACTAAACCTACCCTTATTTAAATCCAAATGCTAATCTCTTTCTGGGAAGCTCTAAAGTTAACTGTTAAACCAGAGAGGGAAAATATCTATGAGATACTGGAATAAAACATGCATTATTTTTCCTTCATTATGTGGAAAGAACATAATGCCTTTCACTTTATGATCCACTAGAGATAGTGAGAATTGCTATCACAGACTCATCCAACATGAGTCCTGAGGAGGCTCTCTTGCTGATTGAAACAATATCCGTATCATATTTGCAAATAAATGCCTCATATATCCATGAGCTCTCAAAATGAAGAATGTGCAGATGTAAATGCAAAATGAAAGTGGTAGAGATTTGGGGGATTTCCTGGTTCATTTTTAATGTTTTTTGTTCTGGGGTCAAACTCAGGGTCTTTTGTATGCGATGCAAACTCGCTACAACTGAGTTACACTCTCACTCCTCAAGGTTCTCTTATATGCCTGAAATTTCTGAAATCTTTTGAAAAGTCACCTTTTAGTATGTTAAATCCATATGATATTTAATATATTAAAACTGGTGAGAAGAGAGAGGAATAAGACTACTTCAGCTTCCAAAGTAAATGTATTTATACAGTTATTTATTATTTATACTGTCTCCAGTGTTTTACAGCCTTCCAACCCTCAAGAAGAACGGTTAGCTCCTAAATAATTAGCAGGGAGCCCGTTAGCACTTTTGGTAGGAAAGAGGCCTACTGCCGTCGGTTTTGCCACGTGCAGTACGGGTGAACATTGTAAAAATGATCGCTATTATTTATCACCAACACAAGGTAAGGAGGGTGCAGACATACAAGTTCATAATGCTGACTTATTTACCTTGGGATCTATGGCCATGTACACCTATTCTGGATGCTTGCTTTTTTGTTTGTTTATGTTTGTTTGTTTTGTTTTAACTTTGGGATATAGGAGCAAGAAAATTTAATTTCCAGCTGTATTGAAGTTCTCGTTCATCTGAAACGAATCCTCATGCACCAAGAATGCACTAACTGACCAGAGTCATGACTCCTCAGAGGCAAGACCATGGCTGTGTTGGCTCTTCTGTTTGTTGAGTTTGCAGCAAAGAGGCCAGTGCAGACTAGATGTTGAATAATTCTTTATTGAGCAGCACCGTAATGATCAGAAATCTAGCTCTAGTGTGATAAGGAGAACAAAAAAAGGTTAACAATTAGAATGTGATAGGGAATTTCACTGGGCAACTTACTTAAATTCTTATTGAATTCTCTCTAAAGACAATGAAAACAGGTATCTATCCCTATGTATCTTCCTAGGATTGATTCCAGGACTTCATAAATGTGCTGAAATTCCAGGATAAGCAAATCTCTTATATAAGATGTCACGGTATTCACATGTAATGTGCTAATACCTTTAAATCGCATCTAGGTAGCTTATAGTACCTAATACAATGTCATGAAATTTGTGTGCTGTAATTTTTAGGGAATAATAAGGGGGAAAACTAAGTTCTGTAATTTCCAGTACAGATGCCATCATCCCAGAACTATTTCCCGTGTACAGGAAGGAGACACACTGTAGAGAACCCAAGGGTCTGGCATGGCAGGAAGCCGCAGCAGGGCACATGGTTTGACCACGTTTCTATACACAGCATTGTGTTCGGTTAGTGTGTAATGACGTCAAGATTGCACTTTGAAACTTCCTGGATTTTATTTTTTAGAGAAGTTTCTCTCTGCATTTAGTTAAGTCGGCAGATGCAGAACCTACTAACATTGGAGACTAAGTATATATTAACTTAAACATAACTGTGCTAAAAAGCTTTATCCTTAGCACAGCTACCTTAGCAGGCCTTGAACTAACAAGCCAAGGGCATCATAAAGTGGGAATATTTACCGTTTGTTGGAGCAAACATCACAGGTTTTCATCTTGGCTCTTTCCTTGTCCCCTCCCACAGCATTTTCTTCAGTTTCCAACTCATGTCACTTCCTCAGTCTTCCCTAGAGCTTTTCCTGGGTTAGAGTAGGTCTCCCATACTTCCTCTGTAGCATTTATCACCACTGTGACTGAAGAAAGATGTGTGCAGCTCTGTTTGCCTTGGGCCCCCTCAGACAGGCATTACCAGCCACATGAGGCTGAAGTTTGACCCCAGGGGCTGTCAAACTTCAAAAGCTACCACTGGCGCAATGTTAGAAAACAAAATTGCTTTGCAGTTCAAAAAACTATCTGATACTAAACACAAACAGATGGTATTTTATAAAGGTAAACATAAGATCCGGTTTTATCTGAAAAAAGGCAAAATCTAGCAGGTTTATCATGATTGCTAGTATGGTAGAAAAGATTTCCATCATGGTCAGCGTGGGGCAGGCTGTTTGTACATATCAGATATTTGCTAATTTTTTACACAGTTTATCTTTATTTAAAGCTGATAATAAACAACCTACAAGTAGATAAACTCATTTAAAGATTTAAAATGTTTTCCTGTAACACAGTGAATCAGGCTCATACAACCCAACTTCATGGCCCATAGCACTAAAGGATGACTTTATATTTGCACCCTCAGACTTTGGAAATTTGGGGGCACCATATTGCCAGCTAACTTGTTGTCCTAGGCCTACAACTTTTTTAGTCACTAAAACCAAAGTGACCCTGTTATTAAAAAGGCAATTGTGAACTTCAGACTGCCATACCTGGAATGTAATATCCAGAATGGGGAATATAATACTCTTAAGTGTCCTTTCCCTGATACGGTTAATCTTTCTATGTATCTAATGTTGGAAAGAGGCTCGCTGTCAGCTTTCATAAAAAGGAAATAGCTTTCCTGAAAGAAATTCACCTGGATAGACACCAAGTTTAAAGAACAACCATCATAGAAAAACTACCAAAAAAAAAAAAATCTTGTTTCTGGCCAACAGAGAGGACACTGCTGCCCCCTTGTGCCTCAATACGATGATAAAACACAGAATGTTCCAGGTCTGCTCATCCTGTCTCCAGGGAGCACTTTCACAGTGTTCTGCTGACACTTACTGAGGGTAGCCAGAGGCATGGTCACCCACTTAGCCACCCTAGGCACACTGGGCTGGAGAAGGAGCTATTATAGCCCCACCTGGGACCTTTGCAGTCCTAGACACAGCTGCAAGACTTCCTTCCTGGTAAGTTTCATGATCCTTTAATAATTGACTCTTTTAGAAAAGAAACTTGGAAGAACCACCAGGTAAAGGAGAAGGAAGGTGAAAATTTCTCAAGTATTCTTTAACAGACAGAACTTAATTAAGCAGAACAGACATTGTTTTGACATGCAGCTGAGTTTTAGAGACCTGGGGCTACTTTTGGAAATTGCAGCTTGCAGTTGGTAGCATGAAAAGACAAAGGAATGTATAACGAAATATGTATAGAACTGGGTCTGTCCTGTCCTCTGCCTCCTTCACGAAAACATATGACCAGAGAATTTGAGATGTTGTTCTCCATCTTCTCCCCTGGGACACATGAATTAATTAATATGAAAAGAATTTTGATTCTTCATGTTGTTAATCTAATAGGTTTCAATATAAGACTGATTTGTGTGGCTATTTGAATAAGACATTCTCTTCCATAGACTATGAAGTCAGAAACAATTTCTGATTTGCCTACATTCCCAGTACCTGCCAGGTGCTTGGTATAAGATTATTTGTTAAATTAATTACCACTGATTTTTCACAGAGTTGAAAGACATTGGAATAAATTTTTTTTCATTTTTATTTTCATTTTCATTAGTTCATTTTTATTTTCCACAGTTTCATATGCAAGTTTAGTAAGATACAAAGACTTTATATTTTTGCCCAACTCAGGTTCCAATCCCAATTCCTTTGCTTAAAAATCTGTTTTACTTTGGCAAAGTTCCTTAAGCCACACTGAGATGACTTCTTACAGACGATTTGAGGATTTAATGAGAGCACATTATCTTCTCCACTGCCTGGATCAGTGCCCCGCAAACCGTGGAAAAGATGTTGCCGTTGTTTGTGTGATAGAGGCCTCTTCCCAGCTGACTCAGTCAGTTGAAAAAACTGTTTTCAGAAACTAGTCTAGAACCCAAGTCAGCCCCACTGAGAAAGCACAGGGTGTGGTAGGTGAGCATCTGAAGATGGCCACCCACCCTCCAGGCCTGTCGCCTGTGTGTTCAGCCAAATGCTAATCAAGGCGCTAATGTGAAGCCGTATTATAGGCAAAGTTGAAGTACAAATCAGTTGTCCTTAAGCTACAATGGTTATTCCTCTGGGCATAATCCACATAGCCCTTCAGGAACAGAAAATATTAAATAATCGGAGTGTGAGTCAACACATCTCTGATGGTCTGAAGACATGGGAATCACATGAGGAGAACCTCACACAGAACAGGCAGCAAATCCTACAACCACAGGAAACTGCATTCTGCCAGCAGATTGAGGAAGGGGGAAGAGGCCTCTGTCACACAAACAAGAGCCACACCTTTTCATCCTGACCTGTTAGGCCAGCTGGAACATTATCTACTAACAAAATAGCAGAGGACATTGCACATGTTGGTGCACGCCTATAATCCTGTCTCATCTCTTGGGAAGTTAAAGCAGGAGGATTACTTCCAGTTCCTGACTGATCTGAGCTACATGTGAGTTCAAGAACAACCGGAACCACATAGCAAGACCGCATCTCAGAAAACAAACAAAAATCTCTGTGTCCACAGAGGTTAAAAGATGCGCATCTCATGTTCATCCCTGGTGAGCAGGAGGCCCTGCATATCACAGTACCTCAGGGAGCCCCGCTAATGGAGCAGCTACCATCTCTCACATGGTCTCCAGGCTAGAAGGGAAAGAACTCTCAGGCGTCTACCATTTGGAATTAAATGCTGAGACCTCCATGTGAGGCATGCCACTTCTGCTTTCATTTGATTGACTAGTCTGTCACATGGTCCCAGCTAACTCTTAGAGCCTCAGGAAATACAGTCTTCCCATGTGTTCAGAAGTAGGGAGCCTTTGCTGATAAACAGCACTGGCTACCACACAGGGATTCTTGCTTTCCTTGCCTTGCTCAGTTCAGCTGTTCCTTCCTGGCCTCTCTCCTGAGTTACTGCTGTGTGCATCTTTGTGTGGCAAGGGTGCTCGCTGACATCTGCTTCTGAACTTGTGCAGAGCTCACTTTAATTATTACCTCGTACAATTCATTGCTTAAGAAGGCAACTTCCAGGCTGGGATTTAGCTCAATGGCTTAAGTGCCTGCCTTACAAGTGCACGGTCGTGAGTGAGTTCAATCCTGGGTCCAAAAAAAAAAGAAGAAGAAGTCAACTTGCCTTCACAAAGGGCCACCACACCTGTCGTCTATTTTTGTCAAAGGAATCAGTCCTCACTTCCCCTTAGGATGGTGATGTCTCTCTTCCTCTTTTGTTGCTCTGACCCAAGAGCCTGCTGTCCAGTCTTGGTGTTGTCTTTGTGTAGTTCTGCTGACAGTCTGCCTTTGACTCATGATATGCCAACGGTACTGGACCAAGAAATGCTTAGCAGGTTAGTAAAGCAGTTTCTGGGTGGGCCTGGGGGGTCATGGAGGCGCAGCCTTGGGTACTGTATGTGACAGTTTAAGTCTTCTTGGTGCTCTTGCCTTGCTCTTTCCCCTGGCCATCATGGTGCTTTGACCTTGTAGCCAGATGACTGTGAACTGAATACTTCTAAACCACAAGCAAAACAAACCTTTCCTCTTTTCAATTGTGTCTGAGATAGTGTCCACCCATAAGAAAGCTGACTAATACACTGTCTCAGATTTCTCAGTCTACTCTTTGTCAGAAAGGATAACATTTGGGAAAAATATTATTGTTGTGACATCTCTGGCTGTGTCAAACCTGGTCATAAGTCTCTCATGGCAACTACTATGTATGTACATCCTCCTAAGTGCCAGAGATGAGTGTGAAAGTTGATATAATACATACATACTTTAAAATGTGACATTATAAGCATCACAAAAGGATCCCAAAGAACTATTTATTTTTCAAGCACTATGGTTTTCATCCTGTGAGCTATTTGAACCATAATTCTTTTTTGATTATTGAAACATTATCTCTCAATGTTTAGTAACGGTTCTGAACCTGAGTAAATGCCATTTACTGTAACAGACATAGTTAGGGGAAAAATACATTAGGGGAAAAGTACTTTTGAATAGAGAAACAGTACTAAAATGGATGATATTGTAATTCTATTAACACATATATTTGCATACCACTGCCCCCACTTCTAGTACAATCCCCTAGCGTCTTTATAGAAAATGCTTAAACATTTTCTTGTGATGTAAAATTGTAAGAACTCATGATGCATCACAAAAATAATTTTTGTACCAAGAAGTCATGATGTAATTTACAAAATATGTTTTTTACAATTTTCCTATGCATGCACAGATTTTGTCCCAAAGCACTGTAGCCAACACTTGCACAACAATAGTATTTTTCACATACTTTTATTCATGTATGCAGTACTGCAGAAAATTTTTATTCATATTAATGAATAAAAGTCTTCTGGGTTTCAACTCACATTATTTCCACCATAGTGGCCTTTATTTTTCTTGGCTGTCATTTACAATTACAGTGTCTTTCTGTCATTGAGAGTAAGCTCAAATTATGTTAGAAGAGCAAATTCAATTTATAATGATAGAGTAGGAAGCATAACTCATATATGCTGTATAAGATCACTGCATCTTATCAGACCTATTCTATTCTCAATCCCAACACTTTATGAATAAAATTTAAGCCTAGTATATGCACATTAATGTGACAATAAGCCATTGTATCATGGAGTTTTGCTTACCAAAGTCTAGATTATTACTATTGCACTATCATATTTAATAAGGAAATATGATGCATAAAATAGAGTCACAAGATCATGTTTGATTTTTCTTGTTAATTCTCATAACACCCTTTTGAGGTCAATCATTATTCCCATTTTACAGAGAAGAACAATGGGACAAAGAGAGATTAAACAACTTTCCTCAAGCTACACAGTTATAAGTGACAGAGCAGGGGTTCAACTCAGGTTTTCTCATTAAACTCCAAAGCCCAAAAACAAAAGTACCGCACTAGCTTGCTCTAAATACTACCTGACAAAAAATAGCGGTATTAAAATCAAGGTGCCTTTAGTATCAAAGCATCAACCTAGACATCAAGAAACTCAGACAGAAGGAAGATTGAGCAGACCATGGTATAGCTATCAACAATTCCTATAACCTCATCACTCTGTGTCTTAGTCACTTTTCCTTGTCTGTGGGACACAATTCCCAACACCTACAAGTTGAAGGTAGGTAGGTTTATTTTGGATCATTTTCAGTCCATAGAGAACTGGCTACAAGGAAGAAATAGGTTGATGGAGGGGAAAATTCTCAACCCATGGCAACCAGAAAGGCAGAGATGGAAAGGATTAAGCCAATGAATAAAATTATTATGAAGGTCACTGTAAATACTCACGTTTCTTGAATCTTTAATCCAATCTTTGCTACTTTCTAACCGCAAGGATGTGAGAAATTTCTCTTTAAGACAGTTTGTTCATCTGTAAAATGGAGGTAATGCTAGTATCCATCCATTTCCATGGAAATACCCCGTATCAAACATATAACACAACACCTGCACATGGACAGTATACATGTTAGCTCACCACCACCATCATGATGGAGCCATTGTAAAGTATCTACACTGTATCAGTGCTGACATAGGCCATAGGAAAGTACTCCTTGTAATTATTCAACCAACCTTTACTCTCTACAGGTCATGATGATACCTGAGAAGACAGAAAAAGGGGAAATCTAATGTAATTCTAATAATACCAAAGACAAGGAAGCACTGCAGTTTATGAAGTCAGAATGATATGAGTTTGTTTTCAGCAACTTTATACTCCACAAGTGCAAAAGTGGGATGGTTTGGGGTTTTTTGTTTGGTTGGTTGGTTTATTTATTGATTTATTTATTTTTGGTACTGGGGATCAAACTCATGACCTCATGCTTGCCAGGCAGGCGCTTAAGCCACTGAACTAAATCCCCAGCCCAGTGGGATAGTTTTTAACTTGACTCTACATCTTTAGTGTTCAGAATGACATGAGTTCATGGACTATCCATTGACCTGGAAGCCAATAACCTCAGTAACTATTTGTAGAAAGAATAAACAAATACATAGCTTGGCAAGTACTGAGAATTAACTTATTTAATCTCTGTTCATTTTCCTTATCTCTAAACAGTGTCTCCCTTTTGGAGTAAGACAAAACATTAGGAGATGATACACATGAGTAGGCAATGAGCTGTTCACTTTACACTTGACAAACTTTTATTATGTTAATATAACCCAGCTGATTGTCATCATAACAACCTTGTCTGAAAGAAAAACAAGCAAATAGCTTTATCCCTTGGAGAGACCTGTGCAAATGCCTTAAAGTCGACTGGCAATTTTAAGAATAAGGATTAGACTCCTGAGGGAAGTGAATTATTGTTGTTTGATCATGGAAGTTAGCACATGTCACATCCCATGTGATTCTGTTAGCAGCCCCTCTAGGCAGGAGGCGTCTTTGTGCACAGAGGTAGAATCAGCACAACCTGGTTCAGCCTTTCTGGGAAGCGGTGTAACTGTGCTTGTGACAAAGTACCAGTGGTTTAAACTCTTTGGTTTTCTAATTCTCCTTCTGGGATTTGTTGTAAGGAAAGAAACAGGTGCAATCACAGATGTGTGCACTAGAATATTGAATACTTCATTATTCCTATAGTTCCAAAAATATTGAAATTATCTTCATCTGCAAAAATATGGTGAGTTCAGTGGATGCATTCTATGTTGCTATTGAAAAATCATAGCATGGAAAATATTCAGGATATTAAAATTTTTTAATGTAAAGTTAAAAAAGGTAAAATACTATATTTTTATTATCTTAATTTTATTTGTGCTGTATATTAATATAAGCTGAGTTAATTGGCCAAAAAGGTAGTGAGTTTATGGGTATTTTTATTTTCTATGTTTTTCCATAGCAAGCATCTTTTCATGGAATAATCATTGTTAACAGAAGAAATTATCATAAGAAAAATATGACACAGAGGCCATTAGGGCTTATAAAGACATTCCTCCTTTAATGACTGAGTTCTTTTCTTGTCATTAAATAGTAGGTCATTAAATAAATTAGTCACTAAATGAGGAGTTATATATATAGTATGTAAATTACAATATTCGGAACAAAAAATGTTCAAAGTAAACACTAACTTGATGACTTTGCTTTGATTTGTGTCACTCTGGTATGCAGAACTATAATGTCTAACAAATCATGAAGCTACAGTATGCACCATACAGTACTATAAGGAAAAGTTATAGTACTATACTATAGAAGAAGCCACCTAAGGCCATACTGACACTCAGGTTCCTGCATTGTAAGTCTAGTGTGGTTCCTAAGTCCCAGTGGTGGGTCACAAATTCCAAACAGTGTGCTTTGGATTTAAGTCCAAACACTCATTGTACATGCAATAGTAGTAGAAGGTTATAGTAACTTCTTAAAAGAAAGAACAGGGTGTTCTTCAGTCCTCTAAACTTAGGAACTCTCCCAGTTCCTGGATCCTTCCTTTTAGGAAAGCCAAGTAACCAAATTAATACTGAGACAGGATACATCATGCTTATTTACTTGAAAATATCAGCTTTTAAAATAAAACCAAAGAAGTGGAGACAACTTATACTGCTGAATGACTTCACAATGATCATGTTAAAGTATTAGTGGGTAAATGTTTTCAGAGCACAGAAACAGGAGGACCTTTCAGATATGCCACTGGGGCAGGTATTCCCAACTGTGCACCAAATCTGGGTTCTAATCTTCCAGAGGTGGGGCACAAGATTTCCCTTTTGTTTGGGGTGAATATTTCAGTGGTTTCTAAACACTTAACAAGAGACAATAATGCGTGCCACTTCAAAACCTTTTCAGTCACTCCTGGATGTTTTTTGCTTTTTCTGATAGGACCATCATAGAGACTTTAGAAGTCACATGTTAAAGACATTCATGTTTTTATTGCCTCCTCCCCTTAATAACTCTAGGGAGAAAAAGTACCAGTTGATCCGTGTGTATCCCCAAGAATGTTTTGTGAACAAGAAAAGGACCATTTTCTTTTTGGTTCATAATAGATTGGGGGAGGCCTCTTTTGTTACAGCAGCAAAGCTTAGCCTAACACCATCTGGTTGCTTACCTTGCAAACTTTGCTATATATATAGCCTGGCCAATTTCATTCTTAATGTGGAACTGGAGAGACTACTTTATGGAGAGAACACTCCAAAACAGAATGAGCAGAAAAAAATAATCATAATCATTATCACATAGAAATCACTAGAGACATAGTTTGCTTCATTTTTCCCACCTAAAGTTTAAAAAATGCACTAGATTCAATAAATACTATAAAATAAGCAAAAGACCATCATTCTCTGGGTTCAATTTCATTATTTATTTTTGCAAATGTAAATTATTTTAGCTATGCACAATGATAACATTCACTGGAGGCAATTTGTACCTGTATACCACATACCCTGCTTCATTTTTCCCACTCCCCTGTATCTCTTCAATCTCTCTCCCCCTCCATGTGTACAAAAGCTTTATTTCTATTTTTATCTTTCTATTTTCTTGTTTTTCTTGTCTCTTCTTTTCTTTCCTCCTCCCCTCTCCTTTGATCTCCTTCTTGTTTGAATAATTTCTTCCCACTTCAAATATCCATCATACATTTTGGACCTTATTTACATTTTTAGTTTCTCATACCAGAGAAACAACATGGCATTTAAACATTTACTATGGTCTGAATATCTATCAAACTCTATTGCTGAGACAAATTACCTGCCACCTGTCACTGAGAGAAGAGAGTTTTATTTTGGCTTATGGCCTCACAGGTTTAAATCCAGTTTGGCTGGCACCAGGGCAGAAACATTATGGTAGAAGAGCCTGGTGAAGGAAATATGCTTACCTTATAGCAGCCAGAAGCAGAGAGAGAAAGGAAAAGTCAAAACAAAAGATGTGTGCTGAAAGACATGCCCCAGTGACACAGCTTCTCCAAGTGGCCCTTAACTTCTAACAATATAGTGTACTATAAATTCATCAATTAATTATCCCTTTATTTATAAATTTATTTACTTATAAATTTATAAATTTATCAGTGGGCTAATCCATTGATGAATATAGTGCCCCCACTGTGACCATAACACTTAATTGTTAACTTGTTTGCCTTAGGAAGTACCTAGGGTATTATTAAAACACACTGTTGAGTGTGTTCAAATGAGTCCTGGAGGTGTAACTTGGGGCTTATATGTGGCTTCTGTTTCTTTTCTGGTGCTCTTCGCCTCCTCTGTTCCCAGCTGCCATGAAATAAGCAACTGTCTACCACGTACCTTACATCATTACATTCCAGCTGTAAAACCAGTCAACCATGACCTGAAACCTCCAAAATTTTGAGCCAAATTAAACTTCTCCTCCCTTAACTTGTATTGAATATTTTGCCTCAGCAATGGGAAGTTTAACCAATACAGAAAACTGATGACAGAAAAGTAGGGTCTTGCTGTGGCTCTATCTGACCAAGGTAGTTCAGAGACCTTTAGAACTGGCCTGCAGGATTCTGGAAAGGTTTGCACATGAGGGTTAAAAACGTCCTAGAACAATAGAAATAGAAGTTGACCTATAATTCTGTTGAGATTGGAAAAGACCAGAATGTTACCAGGAATACTGAGAATAGAGCTGAGGTACATGAAATTTCAATTGAGAATGAGGACTCCACTGGAATTTGGTCTAGAGCCTGTGCAAGTTACATTCTAGAAAAAATACCTACATTTTTCTCATGCCTTAAGACTTTATGAGAAGCTGAATTGAATAATGGTAAAGTAATAGATCTGGCAGAAGAAGCTTGAAGGCAGCTTGAAGTTCAGATTGATGTGAGTATTTTTGGTTACTTTTAGAAGGATTTAAATGAGAACTGAGAGAAAAATGCCTAGCAGAAAAACTCAAAAACTTAACTTTTGACCAGAAAAGAACCATGCGTAATATTGGGGCAGAAGTACAAACATTTCATTTGAGAAAAAAAAAAAAAAAAAAAAACCTTTGGTTTCCTGTTCCATAAAGGCCACGCAGAGAATTTGTTCCCAAAGATTTATTTCATTGTACACAACCATCTAGGCACTCAGAGACTGTTGTGCCCATGGGTGAAGTTGGCAGCAGACTTTGGCATCCTCTGCATGATGCTTGTTGTTTAAGGTATACAGAATGCAAGAGTTGTGGGGTCAGAGAGGCTTCCACTAAGATTTCAAAGGAAAGTCTAGGAAATCAGGCAATATATCTATCGGAGTTAAGTATATAAAGTTGTGGGAATGAAGCTGAAGTTTCAGTGACGACCTCAAGATGTTGGATTTGCCAATAACATGCCATGTCTTTCAATAAAAATCACAAGCAAGGAGTAAAACCAACTCAAGGGAGAGACTGTAGGCTGAAAGTGGCAAAGACATAGGAGTGAGAAAACCCAAACCTCTGTCAATCACATCTCACCGTGTTCCCCAAATGCCAGACATAGAACCACAGGCTTAATATTTACTCCTCTGGGTTTCAATTTCTTAAAACAAGTGGCAAACATTGTGTATTTGCTATAAATAAAAGTTAATGCAATGAATGTGAAAGAGTTAAAGATAAATTTATGGTAAGGTTTACCCCCCTTAGACTTGACTAGTGTTTATTTGGCAGAAAAGTGATTTCTTCTGATATAAATTTGTGATAAAGAAAAAAAAATACATGAGATAGTCAATTTTTAAATCTCATTTCACAATAATATTTATCCACAAACACATATCCAGACCAAGGTAGCTGAAAAACTTATTAAATGTAGACATTCCATGCTTCCCACTCTTATATTTGTCATTGTCACTAATGTAACTTGAGGCAGTTTTCCAGCTCCGATGTTGTACGAATTTACCACTTGACAGATCAGAACCACTTTTTCTTCCCTTACTATGCCAAACAGATGGCTCAATGTCAAACACTGATAATAAATCACAATTTTCATTTTAAAAAGGCTCCAACTACAAAGTGTTTATTTTATCTTATAATTGGTCTGCTGCCACTGATAGTCATTAAATCAAAACTTTTATATGAATAGTTGAATACATGTTTGTTTCCCTTTAAATGTTGTAACTGTTGTTTATTAATTCATGTATACATTGGTGAAGGTCTGCTAGAAAAAAAGAATATATTTATGAGAAAGGGATTTGAGGAACTGACTTGCAAACTGTGGCAGTTTGGCCAGTTTAAAATATGATGGAGGATGCCAGCAGCATGGACAGTCAAGAGTGAGTTGCAGTTAACATTCAAAGCAATCTGCTGATTAAGAAGAGATGAGCCCATGTCATAGAGAGTCTGAAGGAATTTTCCTTCCTACTCAAGGAATTCCATCTTCAGTCTGCTGCAGGTTTCAACTGATTAAATTAGTTTCACCCACATTTTAGAGGGAAATTTACTTTTTTCAAAGTTCACAATTGAAACATAAACCTTAGGTATAAAGATCTTTGCAGAAATATCCAAAATAATGTGTGACTAAATATTTGTACCCTAAGGTCCACCAAGTTAGCACATAACATTAACCATCATAGTTTGCTTGCTTGCTTGCTTGCTTGCTTGCATGCTTGCTTTTTGGCTCACTTGTGTTCAGTTGTTTTTTCTTTGCCACAGTCCTCCTAGAACTTTGGAGTGGCCATTTTTCCACAGAGCTCATCTGCTACCCAATCGTGTTATCTTAGAAAGTCCTAAATCGCCTTTCCTTTCCAGCCCTCCCCCAGTCTTGCTGGGTAACCAAGTGCTCAGCACATCTAATTCTGCCTCTGTGAATGAGATATTTTGGCCAGCTAAATCACAGATTTATTGTAACAGTAAGTATTTTGATGAGCTCTATAAATCTAAATGCACATTGAAACTATTGATTGAAGTTGTTTACATATCAAAGGTCCCACCTTTAAAAATGAATGGGGGCAGGACAGAAAAATTTGTCATGTGGTGCACATCACAGGTGACTAATGGGCTAATTGAAATAAAGGAATATCAAATTAATAACATAATTTTATTATTGAGAAAGTTGGTGTTCATTTGGCTAGTGTACATTCTTCAACAACTCTTCCTGTGGGACAAAGGTGGGAAGTCATTAAGCTCAGGTCAGAATCATTCCTTTGTAGATCCTCCCTTCCAAAAGTTGAAAATTCTTCAGGTCCTATGAAGGACCACTCATATAAGACCATGTCATTGTATTCCTGTGAAGAAGAACCTGTTAATAGGAATTTCTCATTAATTTTGATTATAGTTTCCTGAGAGATGGTCTTAGTTACTTTTCTCATTGCTGAGACAAGATGTCTGACACTCACATTAAAGGAGGAAAAGTTTATTTTGGCCCACAGTTTAGAGAGTTTTCTATCTATAATCACCTGGCTCCAAGGCAAGGTGGGATTGTAGAGGGGCATACAGAGGAGAAACGGTCCATAACTACCACCTTCAACCCCAATGGAGCACACTGTGTTCTTACTGCACTGAAGATAGTGTGCATCCAAAAAATCACAACAGAACATAAAAGTAAGATTCAGCAAGCACCACATAATAAACATCTTGCAATACCCTGGAAATATGAAAAACTATGCAATTTCATCAGACCTCATCAATAACAACCGTGAATGTTCTTAAAAGCCACTGGGGTTTTTTTTAATATGTCAGACCAGATTTGATGCTCAGTACTTAAAGACATTTGCATCTTAAATTTTGCTTTTTTAAAAATTCAAAAATGAACAAACACAAGTTTACACTGTGCTTTTATTGTCTCTGTAATAATGGATGGATAGTTAACTTTCAGTGCAGCTTTGCGTGGCAGACACTTCTGTTTCAAAATGTGCAAAAAGTCAGTTTTATGAACACTTTGCTCATATTGCTTCTCTGCCACTTTCTCTAGGAATGTCCCAGTGGTGTTGTTAATGAAGAAACCTTCAAAGAGATTTACTCGCAGTTCTTTCCACAGGGAGGTAAGTACAATCGTGGACTTGTTAACACGCTCCAGAGTTTGAATTATGCTCGCAATCTTGAGTTTGGTTAATCATTCATGGGATGACTGTACATTTTTAATCTTCATGCAAAAGAATTAATATATACAATGCAAGTATGAAGACTTTTCAGTGTGTCATAAAAGTGAGCTACTTAAAAATTATCAAATATCTAAAAACTTATTTTTCAGTCTAATATAAGTATTAGTGGTGTCTACTACAATGGCTCTGCAGTGCACAATATTTTCTGAAGTTTACAGGAGTTCTCAGAATGATTCAAGGTTTTTTTTTTCACTTCCACAATAGGCCCCATTTGAGTCTCCCAACTCTCAAAATTAGGGCATACATAATTATCCTCAATGTGCAGACTTGGAATCAGGGGTTTACAGAAGTTAAATGGTTTGTTTGGGGTTAGTCACACATCTACTGAGTGGCAGATCTGGGTTGTGACCTAGATTTTTCTATAGCTCTATCTAACGTATTTTCTATTTTCTCCTCTCCCTTTCAGTAACTCTTTACTATGAACTCCCCATCTGGGAAACTAATACATTCTAGAAATTATTTTAATTGGAAAGAAAATACAAGGATAGCCTAAAAAACAGCATGTAGGAGATGATATTGTATCTTACTTTTTCCTACAAAAATCATCCAACTAATCCCAGTATCTAATGTGTCACTCAGCCCACTGTACCCAGCTATGTGCAAAGTGCTGCTAAAGGAAGAGAAATAAAAGGAGTAGACGTCATCCCTACCCCAAGTTCTAGTTGCTGCAAAAGGACCATGTTTACACAGGTGTATGTCTGAAGATGAGGATTTAAAAATTATATTATGAGAGCCTGGGCTGGGCATATTAGACCACCTAGAGGACAAGAAAGAAATAAAAAAGAGGCTATTCAGGTGAACTGAACCAGAGCTGAAATAGAAATGCATTCTGGAGTTTCTAATATATGCCTAGCAACCTTTACCCCCTCACCATCTAACAACCCTAGCTTTGACTTTCTCTTTTTGGAAATATAGGAACTCAGGTTACGAGAGGTCAGTCCATTTCCAAAGTATATAGTCTTTCGCTGCCTCTTCGTACTTCTCAGGAGACAGTTCACTGCTAAATCTGAAAGCTTCCAGCTTTATAAGGCATGAGGGGCACTCTAAGAAAATGGACTATAAAACAGAATGTGCACACAAAAATGAAAGTGAATATTTGCAGGAATTTGACTGGATTGGGGTGTGGATTAGGGTGAAATGTCCTAGAGAATCAGAAATGCCATGTAATACAATGGGAACTTGCATTATTGAGATGATCCAATGTATCAGGTTTCTGTTTTAGATACAATCTATTAATAGCCCTGTGGAGAATTAATTTAAGATAGACAATACTACATCCAGAAATACTAATGAGGAGAGCATTGTGGGAAGCAAAACAAGGTGTGTAACCTGGACACACATGGTAGGAATGGAAAATCAGGACAGAAGTAGAATTGCAGAAGTAGTATATTTGCAGGATAAAAAATGGCAGAGTTTGATGAGTGATTCAGTTGCTGTGATGGGAAGTGGAGTGTGTGGTAACTTCCAGAATTCTACAATGGATGCTTACTAGTTATGCCAGGAACAGGAAGATAGTGATGATAGTTTGGAACAAATTGTATTTGGGATGCCTGCGAACATTCAGAATCAAAAGAGATTGATACAAATCTGAGAATGAAGCAAAGTGCTCTAACTTTAGAGATCATCTAAATCCATGACATGAGTGAGGTCACTGGGAAGAGTATAAAATTATGGAGCCCCATGAAAGTTCAGAACACATGTTAAGGACATGAGAGGGTAAAGGAATCTGTAAAAAGGAAAACAAGCAGCCAAAGATAGAGGAATAACCCCAAGGGAGACACATAGTTTAGAAATAAGGAGGACAAAGACATTAAACTCTGTAGCCAAGAAGTCCAGGAAGATAATAAAGAAGATAAGGAAGCTTTCCTTGGGATGTGGAAATGCAGAAGATACTGCTGAGTATGACAGGGCAGGTTTGCTACTGTAGTATGGGTCACAGACAGAAGCTAGATTACAGAGGACAAAAGAGGAAGTGGGAAGTAAGAAAATAAACATGCCAGTAGAAAAAGCACTGATGAGAAATTTGACTGGGAAAGTGAAAGGAGGAGGAGGAAGCAGATTACAGTTCTATGCAGATACCAATGGAAGAGTTTCAAATGGGAAAGACTGGAACTTTTTGCATACAGATGATCTTGTAAAGACAGAGGTGTTAGTAACTCATGAATAATAAAACACAAATCTGTAAGAGAAGGTGATGACAGATGGCAGAGGAAGGACATGAATCAAGAGTGGAGGAAGAGGCTTCACTTTGAAGTGAAGGGAAACAATTAGTCTTTCTTTTCAGCTTTGACCTCTCTCAACACAGAGGGAGCCATCACTTCTTTCTATGATTGTTGCCACTGGCACTGACCTTGCCATCATTCTTTGAAATTGCTTTTCACTTACCAGACTATCATCATCTTTTGGCAAAATAACTCCATAGTTTCTCAACTGATCTCTCTGATTTGGACACCTCTTCTCCAAACATGATGTCTTACTTACTTTCTTCTTGCTGGGACAAAATACCCAACACTCACAAATTAAGGATTGAGAGGTTTATTTAGGTTCATAGTTTGTAGAGATTTTCAGTCCATAGTGAGCTGGCTCCACAGTGGGGCTGTATGGCAGCAGGGCATGGCAGAGGAGAAGTAACTCATGACACAGCAGTCAAGAAGCAGAGAAGGATGGAGCAGAGAAGGATGGAGAAGGAAGGATGAAGGGAGGAGAACCCTCCCAGGCCACTGCTGCAGTGACCATCTCTTCTGACCAGGTTCTACCTCCCAACATCCACTGAGAGTACCATCCCCCTACGATTCAATCACCTCCTAAAAGTCCTGCCTGTAAGCACTTGAGGCCTTGGGGAGGGGGGTCATGTAGATATGAATCTTTACGCATACTCAAGTCTCAAAACAAGCCAGAGTGATTCTGTCAAAACAAAATCCAGATCGTGTCACTGTTCTAGTCAAAACCATCCCGTCCCATCTGTGGTCTGCAAGTTATGGCCGCTGATCTGCTCTTCTTTGATCTTACCTATCTCTCCCCATTCTCCCCCAGCCTTCAACCAAATGGCAAACATGCTCTCATCACAATGCTACTTCCTGTTCACTGAACTTGCTGTTCCCCATTCCCAGAATTTTCTTCTCCCAAGCATCGGTCTCAATACATCATGCTTGGTCTTACCCAGATCCCACCTTCTCAGTGAGATGTTCTTTGTCCCCTCATCTTAAGCTGCAACCACACTTCCCCACCCCTGTACCTGCTTACTATTTCTCTTTGGCAGCTTAGCAAGGTAACTTGATAATTTACTCATTTTGTTTTTGTTTATTGTCTCTTTCCTCACTAAAGTATCAGATTTAAGTAAACAAAAGTTTTCCCTGTATTGTTCTCTATTGTTTCCACTGGTCATGGAACAGTGACTGACAAGTAATAGCACTTAATGAACATTTATTTCAGAAGGAAGAAAGGAAGAAAGGAAGGAAGGAAGGGAGGAAGGAAGGAAGGAAGGAAGGAAGGAAGGAAGGAAGGAAGGAAGGAAGGAAGGAAGGGGCCACCCATCTTACATGATGGCTAGAATTAAACAAAGGACAAATATCCGTTAATGAATTTTTAAAAACAGAGTACCTAAATATTAGTTGTCACATAAAAAAATTATATTCTTTTCTGGTTTTCAGTCTATTTGGTTTTAGGTATGTATCTGTATTTTGAGATAATCCCATGCATGGGTTGCCAAAACAGAATTTTGTTAAAGATGTTATTTTAACAATTAAATTAGAATCATAAGAGAATTCAGGAAGACCTATTATTATTCAGCACTGGATACGCTGAGGGCAACAACTTCCCTGCCCCTTCTCATTGCTACAATGCAGAGAAAGTTCTAATGCACCACTGGCAAATGGGGATTATATCACCTATCACCGGATACTAGGCTAGGAATGGGTCATAGTTTGTATAGTGAAAGACTGATTTGTGTAACATTTAATTGCCACATATATTTCTAAATTATTTAAAATCTATGCAATGTTTTAATAAAAGTCATGTTCACTGTCTGAATGCTAACATATTAATAGGTATTAATATTAAAGCACCAATACTTATGCATAGCTTTAAATTATATTTCATTATTTCTAGTAAAGTTATTACATAATGCAAATTAGATATATTTTGACATTAAAATTTTATCTGGTTTTGTAAAACAATTATTTCTACATTAGAGAATACTGAAGTACAGATCATCTACTTTGCAAAGGATTCTTGTTACCAAAATGAAAGGGAATTAAGAAAAGCCATTTTATCTTTCTTAAAAATTCTTTGATCATTCATGTTAATTGAGTGCATAAATCTAAAAGTACCAGGCATCATGGAAGGGAATGAAGCATTTTAAAAAATGATGACTTAAAACTTTAAAAATTAATATCATGCATACAAATTGTATCCTACAGTGATGCTAGGAAAGAAAGTAATCCAGATGGAAGATGATGCCCTGTTTCTGCTGTTTTATAGTCCTTCTGGGGAGTCATCATTTACTCGGGTTGACAGTCTGAAAGCAACAGGTTTCCTTCATTATTAGCAGGAAGAAGGAAGTGTTTTGTCAATCACACTAACCATTTCCTCCATGAAAAGTGTACATCTTATGAAAAAACACCCTGTGCAATTTGTAATATATCAGTCTCAGCTGTCTTTAATGAGACAATTTTGCAAGCACAACTTGTCTGGGTAGAGCAGAAATATCTTGTTTGTGGGGTAGTAAGTATTCCAGCTATAGCGTAGGAAGAGAAGCAAAGACGGGGTGTTTTTGCCTATGTGGTTACTTTTTCAACTCCACTTCTTTTAGAAACTTTAGCATATAAACTCTTTCTTTCTTTTGAGAGAGAGGGTCTCATTACGTAAGTCAGACTGGCCTTAAATTTACTGTTCAGCCTCCCAAGTGGTAGCTTTAGGATCATAGGCATGCGCCTCTATGCCCGGTCCTAGCATATAAACTCTTAACTCCCTGAACACTTCAAAAGGTCATGAAAATTCAGCTCCCTGAGTCATTCCTGTTTGCATTGTAGGAATTTTGTACTTTGTATATACTGGGTACCAAATTAACAGGTATGGAATGAATGAAGGAATGGGCTCAAATCAAAAGAACATGTCAACAGTCACTGAGCAGAGCTGTGCATAAGATAATTAAGACATTTAGACAGATGTTATGTACATAAAGATTAAAATGAATTTTTTAAAACACCCATCCACTATCTTTACTGTTCTTGGACAATAGTTCTAATAATCTTCAGAGTGAGTTATACTGTGTTTGTGTGTGTGTGTGCACACTTGTACACTGGAGATCAAACAAGCTAAGCACATATTTTATTATCGAGCTATATCTACACCCCAGGCCCTAGCGGACCTATTTACAAAGCTGCCATTCATGCAGTGAGCCCAAGTACCCATGGTGATAGCACCAGGAATTGCATTTTCAAACACCTTATGCTAATTCTCTATCTTGTGTCTGAATTGAGGTGAGGGTAGAGTTTGGGGTGGTAAGAAGGAACTCAACCAGATTGATTTCGTTTCATAAAGCTGGGACATTGTCATCATTTAATAGTTAGTGGACATAGTCATTGTCATCTGGAAATCATTGGGTTGAGAACTCTGGGCTAACACAGGAGTCCTCAGTTTATGGATAGGCTGCTACTATGAAGGTATGTGACCTTAAGTGATTTACCTTTTGAATCTCAAGTTGTTCATCTGTAAAATGTGAGAATTGGAACAAAAAAGTTCAATATTTGGTCTACTCTAACACTCTTAAATGTAAAGTGTTGACATTTGAATGTCTTCATTTCACGGCTAACTTTACCATTAGGAAACTGACGATGACCTTAACTCTCTGAAAGTAACTGCACCTACTTTCTACCTTTGTTAAATGGATATTTTTCTAATACCAGAAATCTCTTCCTATCCTAAAAATTCAAAAATTTTGTTACTTAACTATAAAATTTTAACATACACTTTACAACTTCACAAGTAAAATTATAAGAAACCAAGACAATCTCAGCACATCAATCTAAATAATTATTTATGTGATCATAGAAGGGAGGAGAAATCTCATCACATTAACTGACAATGATGCTGAAGGTGAGAATCTAGGAAACCAGTGATCCACCTTTTAGTAAATATTTACTAGAAAAAATAGTGTCCCAGTGGAACCAAACCCATAGAAACTTATGCATCCAGTCCCTCTTAGCTTCACTACATTCACCTTTGTGCCGAGGCTGGCATTCTAGTCCTGGGGCTCCTTTCCTCTCACCCAATCAAAGTTAGTAGCATCACTGCCCTGCTTTGAAATTAATATTCCCTGCCAGAAGAAATCCAAACTCCATGAGAAGGCTCATTACTTTTCATGACATAATTCTACTGGCCTTTATTGAGCATGAAATTGCATCAAATTAGAACTCCAGCCATCTAGACACAGAGCAGAGAGGTTCAAAAACAAGAACTTTTTAGGTGAAAAAAAATGTTAAATCTGTAAAACATTTGACCACACCTTCATTATTTTTGTTGTTGGTTTTGTTGTTTTGTTGATTAGTGCATGTTTTCAGTATGTGTAGTTTACATGCTTGGAGTGTGGGTCCATGTCTAAAATATAGCTTGCTTGCTTGCTTCTTTTAACCCTCTTTCCCTTCTCTCCCAATGATCTCAGTTTTTAAAGGTAGTTGAAATAAGAATGGTTTGTGTCCCTGAAAGAATAAAAACAGAATATTTGTTGGATATTTAATAGATGCTGACAACAATTCTAAACACTTTTCATATATGTGGATGTTCATTTAAACCTCATAAAATCTCTATGAGATACACACTGGCATTTTTATCATTTTATAGACAGCAAAAGTGAGTCACAGAGGCATGAAATAACTTGCCCAGGGTCATATAGTTAATCTTTAGCAAAACTACAGTTTGAAATTCAGGCAGTTTGACTTCACTACACTATTAATAAAAGTTCTCTGCATGATCAATCTAGGCTTAAAGAATGGCATAACTTCTAGGAGAAATGCCAGGTTCATTGAGAAGAACTACAAGTCCACTGGATGATATTAGTGTAACCCTTGAGTATGTCACTGCCACACATCAAGCTTTAAAGCTAGAGAAATTTCATTGGAAAGGTAAATATTGTACACCTATGCTGCCTGTTTTTCAGTTTTAAAAAATTACAGTCACCTGCTCAAAGCTATTATTCATGACAAGTTTTGTTAGTTAAGGTAGAGACTTTTACACTGCCTGTATAAACAGGGTAACAAGAGACCTACTTAATGAAGCTCATTATAAAATATGCAAAATTTCTTTTTTCCTCCTCTGAAAATATATTTAACATACCACCTATCAGAGCTCACATCCCCACAGAATACTAAATGCTTTAATGACTTTGCAAAAATGTACTGTTCAGAGCAAAAACAACTTTGCAAATAAAAATAGGCTGCCAATTCTTGATTACTCTATGGTAGAACTTCCTACCAACAGCACTAAGTCAATTGCAATGAAACCCCTGGTTTCACATCCAAAAGGATTTCTTCCTGCAATCCATCAATATTATGGGGACCTACACCAAAATGGTTTTGCATATTATTTAGACTCAAATTTGTGACTCATTATTTCATCAAAAAAACAAATGTTAGAAATTCGTGTGTTTGAAAATATCTGATTCTTCTCTATGGCCATGCTACCCTGAATGTACCTGATCTCATCTGAAAATGAGTCTTTATATCACATTTAAAGGGAAGAGATGAGAGAAGACCACCATTGTTTCAAGAAAATGAGGGTTCAGTCTACCTCATTAAATGTAGGATCTTCAGTAGTGTTCACCATCAAAGTGAAGCATTCAAAAAATAATAATAATAATAATCACTAAGTAGATTATGAACCCTGAGAGCTCAGAGAGAGGTTTGGTTTTCTTTGGCAGGAAGTGAAAAATTTTAAAGGAGAATAGTAATGTTGCTACCTTTAAATGGACAAGAGGAAAGAGCCAAGACACTGGAATGTCTGTTCCCTCTTTTATTTGGGAAAGGCAGCTGTCTACTGCTCTCTGATTTAGTTTCTTGATGGCACTTTAAAAGTCTGTTCCCTCTTTTCTTTGTGAAAGGCAGTTCTATACTGCTATTCTGATTTAGTTTCTTGACAGCGCTTTAAAAGCAGTTCATAAAGTAAAAAGTGAATAGAGCGTATGTTAAATCCCAGTTAAAATAAAAGCAAAAAGTCATAAAATAGAAATAGATCATATTTTAAACAAAAGATAAAAGGCTAGAGCCAATGAGCTGAAAGGTTACAATGTTTCAACGTCAAAAAAAAATAGGTTAAGACAAAAGGCTAAAACCCATGAGATGGGGCATTTGAGATAATCATATAAATTTGATCAAGGGTCAAGCACAAAAGCACTTAAAAAGGAAAGCTGGGCATGAAGAAAAGAAAACAGTAAGGAAAATTACACTTTTAAGAAGAAAATATAGAAAGCTGATCAAAGATTAGAGAACAAAAGGGTAAGAGGGAGGAAGAAAAAGGAGAAGCAAGCAGAGTGAGAACTGGGCTGCTTGTGGCATCGGGAGCAGAGTGCTTCCGGTGCATATCTGCCAGGAGTCTCACAGCTCACCTGGGACCCAGAAACACTAAGGTCTCCCCGTGAGCCGCAACCGCCCCACCACGAGGAATCTTGAGGGCAATGAGGTCCTCTCCCAGAAAAAACCATGAAGCTTCCCAAGTCTCCACGGTGCACATCCATAGCCAGCTTGACAGGCCGAAAGTTAACCTCACAACATTCTTACCTCGCATCTACTTCTTGGGTGATTTTGTGCACTTCTTTCGACCTTTCAGAGCTCCAAAATCTTTTTCTACGTTGTAAAAATGATGAAAGTACTAATACTAGCAACTCTGCTTAGTCTCGTGATTTGTCTTCTTGCTACCTTATTTCTAGAGTCTCTGCCAAGCACTAAGCAATTTCCAGACGTCTCACTCAATCCTCACACTCATCTATGGGGCCAGTATTCAGTCCTATCGTTGCCTAAGACTCGCACTTGTTCAGAGCATTTCCAGCCAGAAACTCATAGAGACTGTCTGTCCCCAAGGGCCTGTGAGTGTGATTCCCATGAATCTCAAATTGTAGTCTTCTACCAAGAGACATTGGGAAGCCTAGAAGAAAGCATACACTGAAGAGGGCGAATTAATTTTGCTGAATAAAGGAAGGCTTAGACCTTAGGTGGGCTATCAGCGCACTGACTTAATGATATTCCCATCTCAACATTTCAGACTCTACAACGTATGCACATTTTCTGTTCAATGCATTTGATACAGACCACAATGGAGCTGTGAGTTTTGAGGTAAGTTCTGGTCTCTTTTTATATCATTTAGCTTAAGATGTTCTGAAAGGGATTTTAGATCTTTAGTGGGAAAATCAGCTTTGGTGATTTGATCCTTTTGAAGCACAAGAAAAAGGCCCAAGAACACTTTCTTTCCCTCATTGAACTTCTAAGAAGCTGCTCTTATCTGTCAAAAGAAGAACAAATTACAGCTTACTTAGTTTCTTTTCTAGTAGTTTTTAATCTATTCATATGAGGATTTCCTCAACTATATAAGAACAACCTCAGAAGGCAAATGATTAACCAACATTCACTGACTCCTATTGTGGGCTAATCATTATAGTAAGCTTTAGAAATACAGAGATAATATGGTAACAACCCTGCTGTAGAAAACCCCAAAAGTGATGGAGACAGGCAAAAAATTAAATATAGAAATATTCTATATTCACCAGCCTGAAATGTATACAAAGAAATGTCTAGTTAAATTATAAACCTGGAGTTATCTGTAGAGAAAGCACACAAATTTATTCATGAAATGCTATATATGAACTCTAGTGAAATGAAGTATGTCCTGAATAGTCATACAGCCTATTGATATATCAGCAAGCATCTTTACTATGCATTGTATACATGTGTGTGCGCACGCATAGGGCAGTCATTTATATGACTCATATGACCTCATAGCAGGTCACAAGTAGCAATATATTTAAATCTAAGTGTTAGTAGAATAAGCTAAATAATGTGTAAAGCTGTAAAGACTGACACTTTTTATTTTTGTTACAACTATGGTTACAATGTATATCTCACCTATTTGCTTAGATTCTGAAGAGCCGAAATTCATCTCTGGGCAGTAGTTTTATCCACTATTTTACATTGTAATTCTGTTTTCAGATGGATGGATGGATGGATGGATGGATGGATGGATGGATGAATGGATGGATGGATGGAATGAAAATGAGGCAACTGGAGAGATATACTTTTGGAGAATGCTGCTTTTACATGGCAGAAATTTCAGTTATGGAAAGGGACCAGCAAGGAAAAGCTTGACCCTTTTGCTACCAGTCTGAAGGAAACAGCAGAATTTTGTGAAAAAAATAAAGGCCAGAATAGAAAGCACTGGGACATGAGGCAGAGGACATCCAAGCATATCAGGCCGGAAAGGAAAAGCTCATATTGGGAAACCATCTGGAAGATTGATCACTGATGCGAGAGCCAGGAGGGAAGTTGGGGAAGGAGGCAGAGGCCCGGACCTGACATGCCGTAGACAGGAGCTTGGTCTGTCTTGTAGGAGATAATGCAGGCTAAGGAAATTTTGCCAGGCTTGATCATATATTTGAGCTATGTTCCTAAAAACAGAGTCCTTTATTAGCTATTTATTCTGAGGCTCTAGACAGAAACTGATAAATGCTGAACTGTGGTAAAGGCTTTCAAGCCAAATGTAAAATGTATTTAAAATGAACTCAAGAATTACAGAAGTCCGTCATGTTCAGGAAGGGACAAATTAATTTGGTCTACTCGCTGGGTACAAAAACCCTGTGAAAAAAGCAAAATGGGTGGGGACTCTTAAGATGTCAACAGGTAAAGTGTCCCAGGGTGCAGAATGTCCAGGCACAGCAAAATGCCACATCCTCTGGCCTCAAGCAATGGTGGGACAAATTGAAATATAAGGTACTAAATTTCTAAATTTCTGCCACGTAAAGGCAGCAAAGTGTCGTCTTGCATAACATATCACTGAGAAGACAAGGGGAGAGGCAGGCAGTGGCTGAGGGGGTCTGAAACTATGAAGTCAAGACAGAGTGGGTGGGCTTGACCTAGAGCAGGGAGCAGCAGTCAGCAGGGAACATGGCAAGGATGCCCTAAGTGCAGGTCCTGTAACATTTCTCCCTTGGTGGCAGTTTAGACCACCCTGGGAGAGCTTGTTAGTATTCATTGCACTTTACCCACAAGATTAATTCCAGCACACCTTCAATTTAGCTCTAATCTGAAGTCAAAGTTCCCCTTCACCTAATTAAAACACACACACACACAAAAAAACATTTATAGCTAGTTGAGGAGGAAAAGAAAAGCCAAAATTACTAGTGACTTCAATACTTGAAATAACTTATGTACCAGAAATATACCATCAATTTCCCCTAGTACCTTATATTCAATTTGCATGTAAATTTAATCTGATGTTAATAATGTTAAATTATGCATAATTATGCTTTTATAATATTTATGCAAAATACAAGTAATTATGATGAATACTGATTGTTATTTGGGAAATTAGTTGAAATGGTTATATATGATGTGTATGTCAGTACAATCTCTTTCCTTTTAAAAACTAGTGACTAAATTAATAAATGTTGAGTCAAAATCAAATTTAAAACTAGGCTATCACAGTTGTTTTTCTAAATTGATTAGCTACTTATAAAGTTTCTAGAAAACAGGAATGTTAAAGTAAATAATGCATTTTGAGTAGCAGCAGCAAAATACCAGGAGGTCCAGCTGGGAAATCACCCTGGTTTGAAGAAAAAGGGAAACGGAAAATTTCTATTTAATTTTCTTAAATCTGCATAACTGAAGGGCAGAATGACAGTCTGGAGGGGCCCTAGGGTTGAATGTGACTGGATTTAATCTCCATTTTACCATACAGTGGCTGTGAGACCCAGGCACTAAGGGTCTAAATCCTCTGGGTCCCCATCTTTATATCCCCTAATAAAAATAGCAAAAAATGTGACTTCTCAGGAACCGTCTCAATAAAGGACTTGGCTCTGTGCCTGGCACTGAGTATAGGCTCAGGATTCATCAGATGTTAACTGTAACAGTTACTACTTGGGGAATTACTAGCAAAGATAATAACACTACACAGTGATCTTCTACCTTTGAAAATATTCAAGCAAAAGCTGGATTACTCTGTGATGCCATCAAAGAGCTCTACAGCTAATTATAATAACCATATACCATAGGAAATGCTTAAAATGTAATTAACAATAGTAATCACTACATAACAATACATTTTATTCACCATTTATTATGTTATGTTGCACAGATCCATTTAAGCCTCAGTTAACCCTTCCAAGTATTGTCATTGTCACCCTTTTAGCAAACGACAAAGGATAAAGCACGGAGCTGTTAAGCAACCTTCCATGTTCTCACGTTGGGTGACAAACCCAGGATTCAAACCCAGGTAGTTGGACCCCAGATTGCAGTGCAGTATTTATAATTCCCCAACCCCACATTCATCCTGCAACCCCCAAGCTGATATCCTCAGAGCTGGTTGAGATTTTTTTTTTCTTTTAGTCTTCTATATTTTAGAGCCACAGGTAGATGATGATAATGATAGATAGATAGGTAGATAGATAGATAGATAGATAGATAGATAGATAGAGGTGTAGATGTAGATACAGATACAGATATACACATAGATATGTGAACATGTGTATATATTCACCAGCAGGGCCTATGACATTCTATAATTAATGTTTAATACTTGAGAACTAAAACATGATAACCATGGCAGAGCCTGTGACTGGTCGGCCAGTGTTTCTGTGTCTTTCTTCCTAATCACATGACAGGATCATATTTCCTGCCTCTCCTCAGCAGAGACTGAGGTTCTAATAATGGGATATGGGTAAAAGTAATATTTCCTTCCTCCCTTTTCTCATCTCTAGAGACTGTGAGATCACACATCCCAGATAACCTTACAGCAAAATGGAAGCAGGCAGAGCCCCCAACTCTATCTCTCTCCATTTGTATTTTACTATGCGTGAGTGATAAACTTACATTGTGCAGTGTCACTAAGATTTGTGGATGTAGACATACTGTTAATGCAATTAAAGAGATGCTAGATAGATAGATAATTATAAATAAGTTTATGTGAGTTAAATTCAAGTAGGACAGAGAAGCCTGGTTTCTCATTTTTCACAAAGAGATTAGTAAGGTATACTAGTTACAACTAATGAACCAGTATTGGCACATTATTATTATTGTAAAGTGCACACTTTGTTCAGATTTCTGTAGGTTTTTCTTAACGTCCTGTCTCAGACCCAGGATCCCATTCAGGCTACATTTCATTTAGTCACATTGTCTCCACAGACCCTTCTGGACTGTGACACTTGCTCAGCTTTTATTTGATTTTAAAGACCTTGACAGTATTGGTCAGGTATTTTGTAGAATGTACCTCAGTTGGGATTCTCTGATGTTTTTCTCCTGATTAAACTGAGTGTTATGTATTCTGGGGAGAAAGACCACAGAGATAAAGTGCCATTTTATCATATAACAGCAAGAGTACATTCCATCAGAATGATCTATGACTGTGGCTATTGACCTCGACTGTCTGGCTGAAGCAGTATTTGTCTAGTTTTCCCACCACAGTTATTCTTTCATTTTTCTTTTTTTCCATTCTGTGTTCTTTGGAATGAAGTTATGTCCAGTTCACTCTTACAGACTGGAGACTATGCTCAATTTTCGCAAAAGTAAAGGGTCTAATCATTTGGATTTTGCCTGGGATATCTCCCATTTATTAACTTAATCACTCATTTCCATCAGTCTGGATTCAAGGATATTTGTTTTATACTTATAATCCACTGTCACCTTATTTATTCTGTTGCTTTTATTTTTCCAGTTAAGGTTTCTGGACCTCCTTTTCTTGGTTTCTGTGTTCCTTTGACATACCTCCATTAAGATTATTATATATAATATACATCTAAATTGTTCATAATATTGTCTCACACATGGAAAATGCTATATTAACATTGGTCAGTGATGTTAGTTTTACTGGCTAATGTCAGGCCAGTCTCAGAGAATTGAATGAATTCTCTCTCTGTTGCAGTGTTTCTGGATATGCAGCTGTGAGGATTCTTTTTTTTTTTTTAGCTGATCTTATCTTTCTGAAGCTTTTATATTTGCACATATATTCACATGGTATCTCTCCATTTTACAAGCTAAGGCCATTTTCTAATTTATTTATGAAATAAGTTAATGGCAAGAAGTAATTGCTTCCTGGACACAGTGGTGCATGCCTGTAATTACAGCACTTGGAGGTTGAAGCAGGAAGATTGTTAAGTTTGAGTCCCTCCTGGGCAACATAGCAAGACATCTCAGAAAAAGTAAACAAGCAAATAAATAAATAAATAAATAAATAGGATAGAGATAGAGCTTAGTGTGAAGGTACTGGGCTCAATCCCTAGAATCACAAAATAACGATAATGCTTGACACCTCTAAGTGTCCTACAAATGTTATTATTAATTGGATTGTGATTCTTGTGGTACAGCATTTTGCATCACCATACAATTAGTCCTATTGAACCAGAAAAGGAGGCATAGCACGTGTCTATTATTTCCTGCTAGTCTGCATAGTCACAGCCTATTGCTTCAGTTCTGGTTAAAAGGAGAGTATGGAATTTGACTGAAGAGTTACAGGTTTTAATTTTTAGCTCTGCTGCCCACTGGCTTTATGCCTTTGCTAAGTCACCTATTTCTCTGAGCCTCTATCCACATACCTATTCTCCATTACTTTATGGGGTGAATGACACACCACTAATACATGGGTACCAACCAACACAAGTAGTCTTTTTTTTTTTTGTCAGTATTGGGGAATGAGCCCATGGCCTTTCCACTGACTTCCTCATTCCTTTATTTCAATTATGAGAACCTCTCACTAAGTTGTCCAGTGTGGACTCAAACTTGACACTGCCTGAGATTCCCAGAATGCTTGGATTATAGATATGTGCCACTATGCTTGGCTTCATTATCCCTGTAAAATTTTGATATCCCAGGGGATCTTACTAATTCCATTTCTTTTCCAAGAAAATAATTCAAAATGATGACAAATAGGAGGAAAATGTTTACTATAGCATCATCTATAATAAAAAATAATTCCCATGGTCAATAACAGGAAAAGTTATTAATGAAATTGAAAATGTAATCAAGTCCTTACCAACAAAGAAGAGCTCAGGCCCAGATGGATTCACAGTGGAATTCTACAAGAAATACAAAGAAGACTTAATGCCGACACACCTTAAACTCTTCAATGAAATTGAAAGGGAAGCAATTCTCCCTAAGTCATTCCCAGAAGCAAATATCACTCTAGTACCAAAACCTGAGAAAGACCCAACTAAAAAAGAGAACTACAGGCCAATCTCCTTAATGAACATAGCTGCAAAAATTCTCAATAAAATATTGGCAAACAGGATGCAGCAAATCATTGAGAAGATTGTACACTATGACCAAGTGGGATTCATCCCAGGCATGCAGGGATGGTTCAACATATGTAAATCAATAAATGTAATCCACCATATCAATAGAGCCAAAAGTAAGAATCACACAATCATTTCTATAGATGCTGAAAAAGCTTTTGATAAGATCCAACACCCATTCATGATAAGAAACTTACAGAGAATTGGAATAGATGGTCTTTACCTCAATATGATAAAAGCCATCTACGACAAACCAACAGCCAGTGTCATATTAAATAGCCAAAAACTGAAAGCCTTTACCTCGAAATCAGGCACAAGACAAGGATGTCCCTTATCACTGCTCCTATTCAATATAGTACTGGAAATACTAGCCAGAGCAATTAGACAAGAGAGAAATAAAAGGGGTAAAGACAGGAAAAGAAGAAGTTAAATTATCATTATTTTCAGATGACATGATACTCTACATAGAAGACCCCCAAACCTCTATTGAAAGTCTCCTAGATATAATAAATAAATTCAGCAAGGTAGCTGGATACAACATCAATACTCAAAAATCAATAGCATTCTTATACACTAACAACAAAATCACTGAGAGAGAAATAAGAGAAGCTACATCCTTCACACTAGCATCCAAAAAAATGAAATACTTAGGAATTAATCTAATGAAAGATGTAAAAGAGTTGTACAGGGAAAATTATAATACCCTGAAAAAAGAAATCGAAGAGGACCTCAGAAAATGGAGAGACATCCCTTGTTCATGAAAAGGAAGAATAAATATTGTAAAAATGGCCATTCTCCCAAAATTGTTATACACATTCAAAGCAATCCCAATGAAAATACCACTAACATACCTCATAGGTCCAGAGAAATCACTCCTAAAATTCATCTGGAACCAGGAGAGACCTAGAATACCAAAGGCAATTCTAAGCAGCAAAGCGAAGGCAGGAAGCATCACAATCCCTGACTTGAAGTTATACTACAAAACTACTGTAATAAAATCAACATAGTATTGGAATAAAAACAGACCTGAAGATGAATGGAACAGACTAGAAGATACAACTATGAACACACTCAGCCACCTTATCTTTGATAAAGGGGCCAACCATGTTCACAGGTAGAAATACAATCTCTTTAATAAATGGTGCTGGAAAAATTGGCTATCCATATGCCAAAAACTAAAATTAGACACATGCCTATCACCATGTACTAAACTAAAATCCAAATGGATCAAAGATCTAAATATTAAAACAGAAACACTAAATCTGTTGCAAGACAAAGTAGGTAAAAATCTTGAAGACATAGGGGTAGGTAGAGAATTCATGAACAAGAACCAAACTGCAAGGGAAATACTTCCCAGAATCAATAACTGGGATCACATCTTATTAAAGAGTTTCTGCATGTCCGAAGAAATCTCCAGCAGAGTGAAAAGAAAGCCTAAAAACTGGGAAAAAAATCTTAGTAAACTGTCCCTCAGACAAAGGATGTCTAGAACTTATAAAGAATTTTAAAAAATCAGACCCCCAAAATTCAAAGACCCAATCCAAAAATGGGCATCTGAGATGAACACATAGTTCTCAGATGAAGAAATATGAATGGCAAATAAATACATGAAAAAATGTTCATCATCATTGGTCATTAGAGAAATGCAAATTAAAACCGCACTGAGATTCCATCTCACTCCAGAAAGAATGGCCAGGATCAACAAAACTACCAACAACAAATGCTGGAGAGGCTGTAGGGAAAAAGGAACTCTTCTGCACTGTTGGTGGGAGTGTAGTAGACTGGTGCAGCCACTGTGGAGGTCAATCTGGAGATTCCTCAAAAAGCTGGGGTTGGAGGGCCCCTTTGACCCAGCTATTCCACTCCTAGGCATATTCCCAGAAAATCTGAAAACATCTTACTACAGTGATATATGTGCACCCATGTTTATAGTGACACAATTTGTAATAGCCAGATCTTGGAAACAACCTAATTGCCCATCAACTGAGAAATGGATAAAAAAATTGTGATACTTTTATACAATGGAGTACTACACAGCTATAAAGAAGGGCCACATTGAGGTATTTATAAATAAATGGATGCAACTTGAATCTATACTCATAAGTGAAATAAATCAAACTCACATGTATAAATACTGTATAGTCTCCCTAGTATAAGAAATGGTAAGAGTACAAAAGATTTTACCACTCTCTTGAGTGGTTTTATTCTATTTTGTTATGTTTGACATTATTGTGTGTAAAGCTAAGCTCAACTATTTCAAAGAGAGAGACATTATGATAACTACTGTTAATATCCAATTGTCTTGTTGAAGTGCTGTGTTGCTTTGTTCTGATCTGCTTAGATCTGTCCTCTTTTGTTTTATTCTCTTTAAAATAAAAATTAAAAAAAAAAACAGGAAAAGTGAAATAAACTGGTATAGCTATATTACCAAATAATGTTTCACACTTCAAATTTCCAGCCATTACAAGATCCTAAAATTAGAGTTTAGAATTATTTTAAAAATCAAATGGAAGAGAAATAGAAACAAAAGAGTAGAGTGTATTAATCACCATTCTATCGCTGGGATAAAGCATCTGACATGCACAAGCTAAAGGGGGAAAAGTAAATGCCGGCCCATGGTTTCAGAAGTGATGGTTAATGGTCAGCTGGCTCCACGGCAAAAGCAGCATGTTGGAAAAATGCTACTTACCTCAAGGAAGCAGAGAGCACAGCGGAGTGAAAAGGCCAGAGAAAAGGGGACTGGGGACAGAATGTACCAGTGGCAGCAAACCTATGAGCACACCTACTGCAGCAGGCAGGCGCGCAGAGCCCTCTCTGCTGGCACCAGGCCAGTCACCCCAGCACTGTCGCAAGGGCAGAGGATCAGGTAACCGGGAATACAGGGGCCATGCGCGTGCTCAGAAAGGATGGCTGCACCAGGCAGGGACATCACAGGCAGCTTGGGCACTGGTCTCTGGAAGGTTCATAGCCTTTGAAGGAACACCCCCATTGCCCCGCTTTCTCTAACTGGGCACCACCTGCAGTCAGCCCATCCTGCTAACGAGCTCATGAATGAATTAATCTATTGATTTTATTAGTGATGACCAATTGCCTAAATGACCAATTGCCTCTCTAGGCACCCACGTCTGAACACTGTAGTGTGGGGGGTCAAGCCTTCAATGTATGAGTCTTTGGGGACACTTCATGCTTAAACTGTAACAGAGTAATGACTTCGGTGTTTATGTAAAAGTGTTTGTGTGTATGCACACGTGTATGTGTGTGTGTGTGTGTGTGTGTGTGTGTGTGTAAATAATATGTTACCATTTAAAATCTAATTCTTATTGTGGTTTTTAGTTCAAAATTCCAAACATCATGTTCTGACATTACTGAAGTATTTGAAAGCATGCCTTTTGGCAAATATTATTGAATATCACCACTTTCATATGGTTCAACATAATAAGCAGTAAAAAAAAGTCATAATGAATTTTCAGAAAGGGAGAAAGATTGTAAAATTCAATGAAATGTACTCAGTAATATTTATAGATGTTCATAAATACAACATATATTATTTATGTAATATATTACATATATATGTAATATATGTATATATGACTCTTACTGTAAATATACACTCAGGTATACATAAAATAAGACAACAGATATGTTTCCTATAGAATAGGTGTTAGGGTACATGATGAGTTTTTTCAGTATAGTTTTCTGTAAGCTTTATAAGATCATGTATTTATTTATATATACTTATGTACTTGTACATACAAAGAAAATTTTACGTACTTATACGTACAAATAAAAAGTCTAAAAATCCATAAATTTTTAAATGACACCAATTAAATCAATGAACTTCCTTTTAATCCAATGTAGCTATAATCACCTTTGAAAACACCACATCCCCTAGATAGACATTAATTATATTTTCATTGGTATAATAAATTATCTCTTCTAATAAAGACAGCCTATAAATACATGCATTTCTTGCTATTTTTAAAGAAATATTGATGCCTTTTTTTTAAGTCCCAAGCAAATGCAAACTTTACATAGTATCTGAAATTGTATCTTGCAAGGATTTTATAGTAACTCAACCCCTGTGCAGGTTTGATTTACTCAGGGAGGGCCTGCTTAAAATTTTTTTATGAAACTATGCAAACAATCATAAAATAAGAAATACATGGAACACATGAGTGACTTTCTGTACTGAATCTGTCACTACCTAGCTGTTTAACCTTTTTTAACCTTTGGCCAGTCACTTAATGTTTTCCCAGATGGTGTTTGTTATAATTACTCCCAAATTCATCATCGCCAACCATGGTGGTCCTGGGCACGTAGGTAGACAGGACAGCTAATGCTCTGGCTAGAGTGACCTACACCGAGACTCTCAGTAAGGCAGGCCTGGCAGGCAGTAGGGGTCACTAGTGAATAGGCCCAGGTTATTATAAAATCTATTTTTCTTTCTTTTGCCTTGATAATGAGAATGAAAACCAGAATTCATTACAGATCCTTTTCCTCATCACTTTTATATACTAATGCACAGATATAACCACAAAGGGATAAGCTAGTATGCAAAATATTCACTGAAAATTTTTATTATTTTCAGGCTTTCCACTTCTTGAGAGATTTCAATCCCTACTGAGAAAAGCACGGGACAAAATCTTACAAGCATCATCGCGTTCTGAACAAATAGTTGTTCCTCTTTTGAAACAACTTTACTGACATTATTCTGTGAGATAGAGGGCTCTTTAATGTAAATAGTTTCAGAAGGCATGGTATTTAAGAGACAAATATGAATGAGATTATGTCATGGTGATCAATATTTTATTCACAAGTGCTAGAAAACATAACACTAACTGGACAAAAACATGATAACTTGGTTCCCAGGAAGGAAAATGGCTGACTATATCCTGAGGGCGGGCCCCTGTAGGGTTATATAAAGCTATCACATCCCCTCGGCTTTGTGATGGATTTTTCTGCGGGGCATGGAATGAAGAACAACCATGTCAGCATTCTCAGGGTCCCAGGAGTCACTTGGACTAGAACTGGGTTCAGTCAGGTACCAAGCGCAAGTCTAATATTCTCAGCCAAATAAATTAAATGTGCTTTTTGATTCTTCCCATGTCACTGTTCATCATCGGAGTCAGGGATGGCATGACTCCAAAGAGTTATGTGAAACACCAAGCCGAAGTGAAAGGCTTGGTAAACAAGTCCACACTTGAGTAAAAGGGGCTATCTTTAAATCATTCACTGTTGCCAGGCATGGTGGCACAGTATGGTGATCCCAGCACTCAGGAGGTTAGGCCAGGAGGATCTCTGTGAGGTGGAGGCCAGCCTGCATGGCAGAGTGAAACCAGGTGTCAAAAAGACAATCAAGCAATCAATGTTACTCTAGTGCATTTTGTTTGGTGATAAGACTGATGCCAGGGATGTACCCTGTAGGCCAGTGGCTCACTAAGGTGGCCTCTGGGCCAGTGACAGAGGGATCTCCTTGGAAATGTTCCAGTTATAAATTCTTGGGCCCCACCCTAACCAACTGAGTCACAAACTGGATGTGTGTGCCCAGCCACGCATGTGGTAGCAGGCCCTCCAAGTGGTTCTTTTGCAGCACAAATTTTGAAAGTCAATTTTCTAAGCCTGTTTTCAAAAACTGTGTTCAACTCCCCGGTCCGGCCAGACATATAACAACTACTTTGTGGTTTAAAGAAACATCAGGTTTACATTGGAACTGTCAATGTCCTCTAAAAAATTGCACAGCAATTATGCTCTAGTAAGGCTAACAATGGCTGTTTTGTGCTTCCTTAAAAAGCGCAAGCTTATCCTTGTTCAGGTTGTATTCTGCTTATCTCTAAGGGATGTCATTGTCTATTATTTATAGCATGAATACGCATATTGCACTTCTGGGAGACAAAAGGGAAATATTTTTGAGGAAGGCTCACTTTCCTCTGATAACCATCACCTTGTTATCTAGTAGCAAAGCTTCATTTTTCTCTCTCCTCAAATCTGATCCTTACCTTTTCTGCTCTGGCCTTCATTCCCTAGCAGCTGATACCATGTTCAGATGGAAAATCCCATCATCTAATAAAATCACATATACTAAAAACCCAGTAGCAAAACATAATATGATAGTAAATAGGCAATAAAAAAACTGTATAAAATTATCACACAGAAATCACTAGCTTTTATATCTACAAATAAACTTTAGATTGTAATACCTAACAGAAGATGCCACTCACAACAGCAATTAAAAGATTAAAATGCAACCGAAGTATATAAGAAATGTGAAACAACAATGTACATAAATTATAACACAGTCACACATATCCCAGTTAAAAGACTAGAATTATTTTCAGCACTTATGTATGAAAAAAGATTAAATACAGACCAGTGTGTTGAGGTATCATTTGCATGAAAGAAAGAGGAAAGTACATAAGTGAATACATCTTATACTGTAAACATTAAAAGAAATTCTTGGAAATAAATAGAAAACCTAAGGTCAGTTGTCTATGGGGGAAACAAAGTGACAAGATCCAAGAAGAGGAAGATTTTTCACGAGTTTATGTCATTTTAGACTTGTGGACTATATGAATGTTTCCTGTCCAAAAGTTTTTACAAAAATTGGAGCCGGAAAAGAGGTAAAAAATGATAGAATGTGGAAAAAGAGAATGTAAAGTCATCCTTAAGGTAACTTTTGAATATCTCTTTTGCTGTTTCATTCCTAATAACAGACTCTTAATTCAGCACATTGTAATGATAACCCTACTCTACATAACAATGACAAATATATATGAATTGGCCATCTGGTTCTGCACTATAATCGAATCAGTTTAACAATGGTAATACTTGAGACCTCCATTTACTTAAACAGATTTACATAACCAATGCCCTTGTTAGGGACCAGTACAGGTACCCTAACTCTTCTTAGTCCTTCCATAATCTTTATGAGGTAGAGATTATCATCTCTAGATATGAAAATAGAGACAGTCACCTGAGGACATAACACTGTGAAGTGACACAGCTGAATCGAGGCATCTGGCTCCCAGCTTAGGCTTTTACACTGCCCACGTGTAAACTATAATTTGATCTCTAATTAAAGATTACAATTGGTCTCTGATAGTGCACATTTCATGCTGGTGGCTCTTTCATGCGAGGTGTGTTCTATGTGCCTATTTTCAAAACGGTGTTACTAAGACTCTTTTCAGTACATTTTGTGCATTTGTAGTAGAAGTCCAACATCACTCGTACTGAAGCTTCCTGTTCTTTGGGAAACAGTAATGATACAATTTGCAGCACTACAGTTGGTATAACTCAGTTTTCAATTAGAAGATGACAATATTAAAGGCAAGGGAGTGGATTATAACCATAAAGAACTCTGAGAAACAGGTGACAAAAAACACAAGTCTGCTTCTTAAATGAAACTGAAAATCCAGAGGACTGTTGCCTTTACTTCTGTCATTTTAAAAGACAACTTCATCAGATCTAAATTGTACTTTTATTTCTTTATAGGATTTCATCAAGGGTCTTTCCATTTTGCTTCGGGGGACAGTACAAGAAAAACTCAACTGGGCATTTAACTTGTATGACATAAATAAAGATGGTTACATTACTAAAGAAGTAAGTGACACCTCACTAACAGCAATCCTCTGAAAAATTCTCATGTCTTCAAAATGCTAATTGCAATCATTATTTTGAAAGTCATCTTTTCAGGAGATTCAAAATACTTAATGTGATGGTGAGACATTCAATAAAAAAATAATTTAGAGTTGATTGGAATAGTTTATGTGACTTTCCAAAGAAAATATAAAGCCCATCAAGATTATATCCTTGTTTCCCACTGGTATTTTAATAAATACTAGGAAGGAAACAAATACTGTTTGAAATCAGATGGAAAGAAAATGTATCCAAACCAGTTAGAATATTTGGCCTCAAAACTTTTTTTCCCCTTATGATTCCTATTGAAAACATGCAATTTTGGAATTATATAGACTGTGCTAGAACTTGTGTTTTGTGGGAATGACCTGGTCATACTAAAGTAAGATGCTCAGAGCTCATACCTTGTTACAGTGATTTAAAACTCAAGAAGCAAAGGGAAAGGGATGAGGTAGGTAAACCACATTTACAATAGGGTGCAAAAGGGTTAGAGGAGAACCCTGAGCATGTGTAAGCTTCATGTGGCCTTTCTACTTCACTAAGCTTCCCCAGAGATGAGTTTTGACCTGGGAGCTCCATGGATAGAAGGTACCAGGATCAAAGATATGAACCTGCTCTGTCAGTGAAACACAATGAAAAGTATGCCTGGTCATAGTCATAGATTGATTAGCAGTCATGGGTTTTGCGTTTCTCAGGCAGAGGGCACACAGAGTCAAAAACAATGGGTACTCAGTTAGACTTTATGAATATTAAATGCTCCTGCCTGCAGCACATTTTCCAAATTAGTGTTTCTTGTATATTTGGTATAACATGATCATGCATTACCCAGGAACATTAACCATCTCTCAGTCCTTCACTTTCTTTCTACCTCTTTCTGTGTTTTGCATGTCTCATGAATGCTTCCTACAGCTAACAAACTTCTTGGTAATTACCTATGTTAAAAACATCGTACACATTTTCAGCTACTTTACAAATTAAAAACCACACTGGTTGTAATAAGATGGGAATGCTGTCAATATTTACACAATCCACTTAATTCAAACTTTTTCAAAATCCAAACTGAAATAAATCTGCATACCTAAGAAATTAGATATTTTTACTCTCATGAGATCAAAAATGACAAGGTAAAATTAGATTTGGTTTTATTTAAAATGTTGCTAAAATGTTACGGTATTTACCAGCATCAAAATATTTTGACTAGCATCCATATATAGTTTCTTCTTTAAAATCAGAGGGGAAAAAATGAAAATTCTAATTAGCTTTAGTAATTATAATTAATTAGTTATAATTTGTAATATCAGCAATTCTAAATGCAATGTAGTCTCAATAAATTGAAATGGATAATCATTAGATATCTAAGGCAATAAAAGTCTATGAAAACCTATATAAATCTGTGTAAATCTAAATATTAAACCAGAACATTTCTTTACTGACCGTAACTGATTTCATCTTGAAACTAAGATCAGAATTCTTTTTTTTTTTTTTTTTTTTTTCTTTCTTTTGCCCTTTTCGAGACAGGGTTTCCCAGTGCAGTTCAGGCTGACCGTGAACTCACTCTATAGACCAGATTGGCCTCAAAGCTGGAACTGGCAGTGATCCTCCTGCCTTAGCCTCCTGAGTGCTAAGATTAAGACCTGTGCCATCATGTCTGGCTGATTCTTATTCTTACTCAACTGCTTTTAAGAAAACAAACTGTCGCCAGCTTTGTCTTTGAAGAATCAAAGAAAAATCACAATGTTTATACTATGTGGGAAAATGCGTCAGGCATCTTCCACTGGTTTCCTCATACTTGTTTGCAGACTCATGTGCGTGCCTTTTCCTTCTCAGGAAATGCTGGATATAATGAAAGCAATATACGATATGATGGGCAAATGCACTTATCCTGTCCTCAAAGAAGATGCTCCCCGACAGCACGTGGAGACATTCTTCCAGGTAGGAATGCTAACAGAAGTAGGGGACAGAGGGGCCAAAATTATCAGCACTTTCTCATGTTTGCAAGAGCACCGTGGATTTTAAAGAGTGAACATATATTTTACTGAAAGAGAAAAAGACAACAGAATATTTTCCATGTGACTAACTTTGTAACTTTGGTTTTAAATGTATTACACTTGTTACTTCACTATATCCTAAATAGAGTACTAAGCAATTCTCAGGTTTACAAGTTTTTGTTTCCCTTCACTTTTCACAAAACCCTCTGATGTTAAAAATCCTGATTAGCCCCATTTTACAGATGAGAAAACCAGCACTCACATTTCAGCATATTGCCTGAACTCTATCATGTAAAGTTTCACTTGGGACAGAGGGACTCTCACCTTTGAAAAGGGCACTACCATATGACTCTCATTTCCAAGAACCCACTAGCTCCTGCTGTGATGCAGGTCCTCCACATTAAATGAGCAGATGGGTTCTTTCAATTCGCTTCCACCCATGGGGTTCAGGTATGAGAGTCTCATATAGAAAGTCTTAATATGCATTTTGTTCTTTTTTTTTCATTGTACAGAAAATGGACAAAAATAAAGATGGGGTTGTTACCATAGATGAATTCATTGAAAGCTGCCAAAAAGTAAGTAACGAGAGAGAAAGAACGGTCACTGTAAATTTACAAAAGCTTCAGTACGTAGTGCCATTGATCCACGGTGAACTAAGCACAACATAGAGATCAAATGTCTAAGTTAGCATTTCTACAATAGGTACAGCAGGCCTACCACTTTACAAACAAATGACAACTTACACAGTCTTGCAATCAACCTAAGTGTGTCTACTCTAAGGCAGGCTACCTAGGAAGATACAAAAATACTATGCTTCTTCCCAAACCCTTTAGTAAGTATTTGTTACTAACAGATAATGGTCTTCAATACAGAAAAATAGAGCAGACATTTCTGGAGGGAAATGTGGGTGGTTATGTCTTCTGGAAAATGAATGTTAAGTTTCTTTAGAATTATTTTTCTTAATGTGTATGTAGAAGCATACTTAAGATTAAAAACAAAATCATGGAGACGAAGTCTGTTGGTGCTTTAGGTTTTCTCTTTATTAAGTTCTTGTTCTGCACCTTTCCTACCATGTTTTTCAGTTTACCTTTTGAAGTGGGGTCTTTCAGTTAACTCGGTGACATCAACCTGCTTCATGATGTATCAGTAACTTGGTTTCAAACAATGGAAACTGAAACTGGTTCAGCCACCATTCCCCACAGCTAAACAGCTCACAAAGACTAGTCCTATAAAACTGACAGGGTGCCTATACAACACCCAAAGTCTGCCCTGGGAGCTCGCCTCTAAGGACAGTGCTAACCTAACACAGCCACTGCACAATTTCTGGATTCTTTAATCAGGGCTTTATGTTGGCGCTGACAGACCCTAACCCTTAAAGGCCACACACACGTAGTCATAACTAGCCAACATAGAGAAAGAGGTGTGATTACTGTACACATTCACTCCCCTTATCCACCACTACTCTGCCTCCCACACCTCTAGGGCCAACCCTCCGAAGTTGGCAGTAAGCTGTCACACACATGGTATTTCCCTGCACCTACATGAAAGTCTCTGTGATTTGGCGTTATGTGATTGAAATGCCAAAATTCTCACTCACTTTGATTTACCTCCTACACCTCTCTGGTTTCCGGATATCCAGCATTATGATTTTAGAAATATCCTCTACTGATAAGGACAAGTTAAATGAAATGTGCAAAGATTCAAAAAAACATCAGATGGTGATCCATGGCTAAGAGACAGGATGGCATTTACCTGTGAGAGTGTGTGTGTGCGCACTGGCACAGCCGCTGGCGAGAGGATGCCACACTAAGGGCACAGTAGTGTACCATCCGCTGCAGCCACGCTGAACTGAAGCCCTCTGTTGCCTCCTTACAGGATGAAAACATCATGCGCTCCATGCAGCTCTTCGAAAATGTGATTTAACTTGTCACACAGACCCTCGATCAACAGACAAATGTGAACTACTCTACCACACTTACAGTTGGAGCTACCACTTTTAGCATAGATTGCTCAGCTTTACACTGAGGCATATTATGCAAACAAGCTTTGTTTTAATATAAAGCGATCTCCAAAAGATTTGAGTTTTTCAGTTATAATTTACATCCCTTTCATAATGGCACTGAGTTCATGAGATACTCCTAACTCATTTCACACTCTGTGAATATTCAAAAGTAATAGAATCTGGCGTATAGTTTTTTGATTCTTTAGTCATGGGATTATTGAGGCTTTCACATATTAGTGATTTTAAAATATCAGTGTTTTTGCTATTCATTTGTATGTATTGAGTCCTAGGATTTTAAATCATTTTCTAAAATATTTACATCTGTATTATTCCAGAAATTAATTTCATTTCCTTACATTTATATAACATTAACAAGGCTTACAACAATTGAAAACCAAAACTGCGTAATTCCAGTTTCTACAGATTTCCCACCTTCTGTTAAAGATATTAATTTACCCAGCATTTTTTAAACAACAAATTAATTTATTACTGGATGTCAGCATATGCCTAATAAAATTTATTTTAATAAGCATTTTTCCACATATTACAGCAAAGGCCTACAAAATAAATATGTATGATTTTGGACTGGTTTAATCTTACATGTGGACTGTACCTAGGATGCTATTAATTGAAAGTTCAAAGCAAGGAAGTTTACAGACATAGGCAAAGGTTCAGATATCTGTCCTTTGATACATAGCAATGCTCAACAAAAAGTAACCCTTTACAGTATTAAAGACCAATCCCACCTCCTTTGCCCTGACTTCCCCACAGCATGTTTCTACTACAAGCCATTTGGGGTCAAAGAAACCCAATTACCCCAAAGCGTACTAGGAACAAGTAGCAAGCAGAATCCACTTTGAAAACAATAGTGATTCTATCATACTGACAACCACCACCAAGATTTCACAGGAAAAGACTATAGATGCTGAACAACTCATCTGGATCGCATTATAATTTAGCTCAACATAGAATGCCAACAATTTAGATTCTCCTTAACGATCTTAAGTCAAAAGTGTAAAGTTGCCACAACAGTACCACAGATACACACATCTTCCGTGTTTGGTAGAAACATCAAAGACCAAGAGGCTGCAGGAGGATGAAATCTGCAATTGTCTTTGCAACAATAAATCAGGTATCTATTCTGGTGTAGAGATAGGATGTTGACCGCTGCCCTGCTACCACCAGTGTAGACATTAAGAGTAGTACAATACATGTACACTGAAACCTGCCATCGCGTGTTTGTGTAAACTCAATGTGCACATTTTGTATTTCAAAAAGAAAAATAAAAGCGAAATAAAGTGTTTATTACTCTACATTATTATGGATCTTTATTCTAACACATTTTGTAAGTAATTACTAGATTTAAAACATTACTCTTTCCTTATGACATCTTCTAGATTACAGGTATCTGTGGGTGGTACTGAGTATGAGAAAGAAAAATCGAAGCCTGGCCAGTGGGCAGGCAGCTGTTGCAGCTGGCATGGTGTGAGGGTGTGACAAAGGGTTGGAGAGCTGATGAAAAAGAGTGCCACACACCAAACTGGAAGGAAGAGCTCTGAAAGAGGACCAGCATTGGTGCACTAGGGCTGCTTGGTAATTAATGGTGTTCTTTCAAATTAGAACTGAGCCTGCATCTGAAATGAACTGTAAGGAGGTCAAACAAGTGTCTGAGGGGCAGAAAAAGGAAAGGCTTTGTGCAGGGCTTCTAGGGTATAAGCCTGTTAAGGTAACAGAGGTAAGACTGTTAGTAATTTCTCGCCCTTGTCCTCTGCAGTGTATCTCGTGGTTTCGGATTTGGTGTGGATTCTCAAATTTTTAAAGCCCTTCCTTGCCAGTAAGACAGGTTCATCTGCTGTTTCCTATTTCTCTTCATCTATTCCCTCCTCTCAGAATGACCTATAATCTGCTTCTACTATCAGCAATTCTGCACTTTATGTATTTGTTAACTTACGTTCTACATACTTTATTTATTTAAGAAAAATAAGCAAAACAAAACCATTGAGAATACATGTGAGAGTTTCAAGATTTTAATTTCTAAGTATCTACATATGTTCATCAGTAATTTCAGTCTACAAAATAATAACATTTACTTACATATAATTGATACCTAAAATTTAGGTAGTTTTAGTAAGCTGTAATAAACAACATACTTCAAATAGAATTTACATATTTTTAAAAAATTCTTGAAACTAGAATGACAAAATAAGCTTTTTCCATGCACTCTGTATTATAAAATACATATTTACAAATAATTTTAGTAAATTCACAAATGTTTTTCCACTGTTTAAACTTCACAGCCTTGATAAATATAAAACCCAAGAAATAATTCCCTCAGAAATTTACAAAAATAAGTGTACAACTATAAGATTACAAGACAAATTTTATAAACAAAAAGACATGAGAAGAAATGCAAATATATCTAATCTTATAAACTCAATAATGGTTCTCAACACAAATAATCATAGAAATTCTTTTAATAGCTTCTCATTATTACCCATTCTTTTTTACTGATGAATAAATTTTACTCCAATTCAGCAGGACTACATATATTCATCTTAACCTGTAAATACAAGTAATGAATGGTGGCCGTGATTTACAAAAATCAATGAACCGAATAAAGATTTGATGAGTACTCGTGGTCAGTGTCTGATGCTTACTAGCAGGAAGACGACTTTTTTGGCTCCCTTATTCAACAGCACACAGAGCAGTAGGTTGGAATTTTGGATTTGATGATGATAAGGCTTCCCTGTCCACAGAAAAAAAATTAGCAGCATTAATATCATGAAGTTACCCAAAAGGTATAATATGCCTAAAAAAGACTCCAGAACTCAAGACAAATAGAAACAGGGTAAGAACAAAATGAAGGAATGAGAAATGGGAGCAGAACTTTGTTTCTGGGCTTAAAAATGTATTTTTTGAAGTATCTGGAGCAGTAGGAAGCAGCGCAGTATTTAAACTCAGTCTCTCCCATTTGTCTCACTGTCACACTCAGGCTAATTACTTCTCCCCACTGCATTTTCATGCTCTGTACAGGACGGGAACAGCGAAGTCCACCTCTGAGGGTTGCACTGAGGAGTAAGTGAGTTTAACACCTAAAAAGAACTCAGGAGAGGAAATGCTAAGAAGTTTAAGTTCTCACATACCCAATAAAGAAACAAAGATCAAGCTCTGTGTAAGAATACCCCTTTCCCTAGCCAAATGAATGGATTACTTAGAAAACTAAATCAGCTCAAGAAAGAACTGATTTCAATTTAAGACAAGTAATAAAAAGATCAATTAGAAAAAAGTCACTGTGTGATTGTAATGAATGTTACTTTATTTTCTCAGAAGTTGGGATTTTATGTCATTATACTATACACATGTCATAAGAAATGTGAAACTGTGGCTGAGAAGAATGTTTTTAAAGGCTTCTAACATTTAAGAAAAAAAATCTTATGTAAGCTGTAAATTCTTGAAAGAGAATGAAGAGCTTTCATTACATTCATACAGGACTGCAAAATGCCAAAATCAAACATGATAATTAACCAAAAGGAAGTCATTGATATGTAACTCCAATAGAAAATTTTCTATTGAAATTACATTAATTATTTTTAAAATGTTAAGTAGGATAGAAGGTACTAGAAATCTGAAGAAACAAATACTTAGGAGCTCCAACAATGACAAAACCTTTTTCATTGTATTTATTCTTTATTAATATACTCGGAGTCAATAAAACTGAGTCCCGATAAAAGAGAAACTACCTTAGGGCCCTGGGAGTATAAAATATATCCTCAGCATTCTGGGTCCAAATCTTGGTGTGCTACTTCTGAAATTTAGTTCACACACATGTGCATGTGCACACCCACCCATGAGAGACCACACGCTGGCCCTGTCCTTTTTTACTGTCCCATTCCTCACAATGGTCCACAGGATATGGAAAACCAGGTACAAAGCTTCTGAATAAAAAGGTGTCACCATTATTTAGCACCTGTTTACTGCGTTTTATAGGAATACAAAGGGCAAACAGATTTTGCATTCACATTCTCCCAGCAGCCAGCATATTTGCAAGCCTGCAGTTTGCTTCTGCTAAGAGGTGACACGGGAGTGCTAGGGGCTGGTTCTGTACACCTCAGTGAGGTGTCTGTGTGCTTATCCTCTGCCTCGGACTTCAACACAACAAAGAGATTCATTGCCTGGTAAGATTAGAGATGTACTTCCGCTTCATAAATTTTTCTCTAGGCATTTGCCAGGGAAATAATTTAATCCACTGAAAGTGATTGAACTTAGTCAAAATTGGATAATTTATGCAAAATTTACACCAAAATGGCTGCATTTTAAAATTGCATATAATTACCCAAATTTTCTTGTAATGAATTTCTTTAGCAAAAGTATCTCAAGTGAAACTAAGTTCTGCAATATTAAGATGACACATAATTCTATCATTATAATCTGATAAAATAGTCTCCAAAATCAGACTGATTTATTTCTAAAACTAGATTACCTAAACACTTTCTGATGAAAATTTAACTAATGTAGTTATCTGACAACACGTTGTAATAAAATTCCCCATGTTTTTGTTCTTTGAAAAGTTGAGAATAATCATCTGAGCGAGCATGTGTGTGCTCACAGATGTCACGTGCTAGTGTCATTTCAATCTCTATGGGTAAAACTCTGAGGCAAGGCAGGTAGAAGGGGAAAGGGGCATGGGCTCTGCCGGCTAGGAATGTGCAAGGCCCTCAGTTTGCTCTCTAGGACCAAATAAATACGTAACGATAAAAATATCTGATGAGCTAAGTGCACCTCTTTTTAAATTTTTTTTTAAAAGACTTTCAATGGTTAAAACAAAACTGTCTAAAATATTTGAAAGAGAAAAAATAAGCTGTAATACACGTAGTGTGGTGTGGGGAGCACAGTGAGGTGAGTTACAGTCCCTGTATTTACTCAGCCTGGGTCTGTACCCCAGTGCTTAAGAACTGTGAGACCTTGCCAGGACAAACTCTGAGCTCTATGAAGAAATGCTCCACCACCACCTTCACGTGGGTACCTGCAACTGGAGTAATGCACGCAGGAAATTCTGTAATAGGATTAAAATTTTTCAAAAATGACTGAAGGAATGATGCTGGACTCACACTCCCACCATGGTGCTCCAGCTTCTGCAATGCACTAGTGATTGGCTCTTTGAATTTCTTGTCCGTCAGTCTCTTGGAGAGCTTTTGAAGCAACACAGGAAGCATATGATGATTTGAAAAAAGTAGAAATATTCACAATAAGTAAAACTGAGCATCTCATTTATAATTTCAAGACTTCTTTTAGGTAATATCTCATAAAAATTTACATGTACTAGACACTGTTGTACTTCTTTACCAAAATGAACTGACATTATTTGAAGTAACACTAATTCTGCATTATTTGTTAGAGTATAATTGAACTAAGTTTTCTATGAAATACCATATGTTTCATTTTGTAAAATGCAAGCACATTTGAAGGACCATGTTTAGAAAGCTATATCTCTAAAGAACACATTTTCCTCTAATAAGAGGTAACAACAAAAGTATTTATATGAGTAATTTGCTAAAGATAGATACAGAAATCAGACTACAAGTCACCAAGCCTGTTGTCCGCCAAGACCCTCATGCATTAGGTGGGGCTTCTGGAAGGTGACTGGGTTATGGTGGCTGCTGGCTGACTTGCTGTTAGGAGGTGGGAGTCTGCTGTTAGGAGGTGGGGGTCTGCTGTTAGGAAGTGGGTGTCTGCTGTTAGGAGGTGGGGGTCTGCTGGGAAGATGGGCTGCTAGAGTGTGGCCTGGAAGGGCTTATCGTCTTCCTCCCTGGTTGCTCCCTTCACTCTGTTTCCTGTCTGCCACAAGGTGAGCAGCTGTTCCCCCACCATGCTCCTGTGCCACGCCATCCTGCCTCAGGGCTGGCAGATTATGGACTGAAACATGAGCTAAAAGAAAGCTCTCCTCCTTAAGGCGTGGGCAATAAGCGCTGTGTCTAGCAATAAAGACACTAAGACAACCACTTACCCAAAGGGGTATCTTTGAAGTGGATCCTAGTTGCAAAAATGGAAGTTGTTTTTTTTTAAAGTTAAGGGCCTAAGATGAGTGAGGCCAGAAACACAGGAGAAAGTAGGGACATAAGCAATCAGGTAAACAAGCTAAACTTTTAACAGTATTTCCACCGAAATGTCTGCATTACTGCATCCAAAGACCAAAACATTTCGGCTTACAGACTTGCTCACGGCCTACTTCCTAGAAATACAAATGAAGCTCAGGAAAGAGTTTATCATTCAGCAAACACTTCTAAGGCCCCTGCCACACAAAGTTGGATTCTGCTCTTTCCTCCTTGCGGGTATGGATGTAACCCAGTAGAATACTTCACACCACAGAGCACTGAGTAACAAAGCCCTTCACCCCACAGTGGAAGATTAGGCAAGGTCAGAAGAGACTTCCAGAAACAGAAAACAGTGTGAAAAGCAGATACTCACAGGGTCTACTGACACCCTAAAGGCTGACAAGAAAAAGTCTCCAAGGTCCTGGCATTTAATGCTGCAGACAGTATGGCAGGACCATCCCCAAGCCCTCGCCTCTTCGGGCACGATGCTGGCTAGGAGGGTGCTCTTGGTGTCAGTGTGCAGTAAAGGATTACCACGGCTTAAAGAAAGCTTTGGCCTGTACCCCTACCTTTCGGGTGGTGACCTCCGTGACTGTGGAAAGCGCTGTCAGGTATGAGTGTCCATGGCAGCCTCAGGGCTTTGGGTCAGACTAGTCCACACTAACAGTGTGATTTATGGTGGGGTCGCTGGGCCACAGACTATCAGCAGGATCTGGGGAGGCTAGTGCCGACCACGCAGGCAGGCGGCCATGCTAGGTGACAGACCCCAGTAAAAACCCTGGACACCAAGGCTCAAGTGCACTTCTCTGGTCAGTAAAATTGCAGGCCCACTCCTGCATGCTGTTGTTGGGAGAGGCAAGCACTGACTACACAACTTTGCTGGGCAAGAAAAACCTGAATCTCGGGGCTTACTCTCTCCTGGCCACTGCTCTGCCTGCCTCCTCACTGTGCTGACCTGCATGTGGACCTTTATGCTGTGAGAAGGCAACCAGGAACAGTAGCTTGTCAGCACCTCATGACACCTAAGGGGTGGTCGCAGGGACCTCCTGAACTGCAGGGTCCCAAAGTATCACCCTAAATGTAACTGGCAGGCTCACAGGAAGGAAGGAAGGAAGGAAGGAAGGAAGGAAGGAAGGAAGGAAGGAAGGAAGGAAGGAAGGAAGGAAGGAAGGAAAGAAAGAAAGAAAAAAAGAGAAAGAGAGAAAGAGAGAAAGAGAGAAAGAGCGAGCAAGCGAGAAGCGAGCTTGGTATTTGTAATATATAATTACAGAAGAGAATGTGAGCATGTTCACATGCTTGTAATTCATGATCACTAGTGAACAGAGGGGTAACGACATTAGGCTGCTTGTTAAATTATAACCAACTTTTGTTTATTTGTTATTAGGGCCTTAGGCCTACTCTTCTAGGCACTTTCCAATAAGCAATATTAAAGAGATTTATTCTTACTGTGCTTTAGTAAAATGTTTTATGAATTACTAAGCCTAATTTCTATTTAAGATGATCAGGTCAATGGTTTGAGATATTTTAACAAATAATTAAAGACATAAAAAAGGGGGAGATACATTTGCACACCATCCTCTAATGCCGCAGAACTTACACTTGTAAGCAGGTGCTTCAGATGATCATTTAGAGAAGGACCAACGACAACACTCAACTGCACCAAAGCACTCAATCCTCTTTCAAACACTTCATCATCTGAATGAACCTGTGGAATTGGTTAATTAGGAAAACAGTGGTGTGAGAGGGGGAAGGTTAGTGAGAAGGGAAAGCAGGTTGAGAAACAATAAGATTAAACATTTAAAATCAGAAGATAGTGACAATCAGAATTTTAAAAATAACTTTTAATTTAAGCAGAAGACCTGGAGGCAAAACACAGATTTTAATTAAAATACATGCAGCCAATAGACTAAAATGAGTTTGCACTTCGTCTAATTACTCAAGACGTCCCTTCCTGAGAACCTCCTCCAAAGTTACCTTCGAGAACATAATCACGCAGCCCGTCTGGGGCACAGCCCTTTACAGTGGCCTAACGCTGCACACAGATCAAGGCCCCAGCAGAGGACTAAGTTGGATATAACAGGAGAGAGGCATAAAGTGTTCCGCCATATCACAACTTTCTTTTCTGTAATGTTATTCGGGGAAAAAAAAAAAAAAAAAAAGAAAAGAAAATAGTACAATGAAATAAATGACATACCAGTGCTGCCTTTAGCACAGGAATCAGTTTAGGAAGCAAAGGTACAGCTTTCTCAGCAGCACCTTTGACCAAAAGTAATTCTCTAAAACCCTCCTTGGACACAAAGGTGTACGGATGCTTAGTCTCTCTCAGACCCTGACAAAGACACAACAACAGAAGTATGATTCAATATCATTTTCCTAACAACAGAAAAAACTGAATCCTTAGGGGCTAAGTAAAAATCCCAGGTCATAGCATAATTTCAGCAATTTTAATTTAAATTACATGAAAAACTATGGAACAAAGAACACATGAGGCAGGAGGAGCATGTGCTCACAGAAGAGAGCAAAGAGAAAACAAACAAACAAAAACATTAAGAAAAGGAAAAGTGAAAGACACAGGAACAATCATAATTACTTCCTAAATGGGTGAAGCATTTTAATACCTATTATTTAGTTCGTACTTCAAAAGTACAGGGTAAGATTTACTGACCTTCAACAAAGCATTTTAATGTAATTTTTTAAAAACATTTCTCCTACCTTAACATTCAGGAGAGAGGAACTACTTACCTCAGCTAAAGTAATAAGAAGAGGATCAAATGGAAGGTTTTCAGGAGAACAGTCCCACTGTAATCTGTGTTTCACTGACCCATGCACCAGTCTACAACACAAACAATAGTGAATACAGGGATCTAACACACATACAACTTATAGAACATAAGTGTGTTAGATTACTTTGTAGCATACAGGTAGGTCATGGTTTAAAAAAAAAAAAAAAAAAAAAACTTACAAAGACATTTTTCAAAATAATGGCTACAGGGCCAGGGATTTAGCTCAGTGGCCTGCCTGGCAAGCAGAAGACACTGAGTTTGAGTCCTGGCACCCCCTCAGGGGGGAAAAAAAATGGCTATAATCCTATAAAGCCCTACTCTTTCAGCAAATCTGGTAACCACACAATTGTTAAATCTATAATTATGGAATTTAAGCATACCATTATTTGTTAATAGTAATTCTCCAATTGCTAGCTTTTTGTCATGATTCCAACAAAAAAATGCATGACCCACAGAAAATAAAAACAAATAAAATGATTAGAAAAAAATGTTTTATAAAAAGCATTTTCACACACAGCTCATATAACCCTAACACTAATAATATAAAGGAAAATCAGATTTAATCCTTGTTACAGAGAACAAAACAGATCAGAAGGCACAAATGGCCTATTCAGGTAGCTCTTGAATTACAGTCTATGCATTGAGAAAAAAACTGATGCAAACTATACTGTATATATTTATAATAGACAATGTGACAAGGATAGATGAGTATATCCGAGAGAAGTCATCACACTCCACTAACAGTGAGCTCATTCACCAATCTCAGGCTTCTCCCCACCCTCCTGGTAAGGGTCTCACCTCAACTTCTCACCTCCTCTAGTGTTGTTTTGCTAAGAGCCAGAGGCCTCTGTAATTGTTTTACATTTTTAGCAAAACTCAGCTGCTGGAGGGGAGGGGTCACATTCAAGAACTTTAAAATAGGGCTTTAATTCAAAATCTAAATATGAAATAATAATAAATTGTAGAATACTTTTTGACCTTTTTTCACTTAAAATTTGAAAATACCATTAATAACTACATCTTTTTAAAATTTTAGAACAAAAACAACAAAAAATAAGTGATGTGATTATCTTTTCCATGATGAAAATCAAACTTTCTATCATCTAGGATGGGCAAAAATTAAATATACTGTCAAGAATGACAGCAAGAATCACATGGGAAAAGAAGCAAAATCGAATATCTACATTTAGTAAGATGTGTAGCTTCATTAAATTGCCAAATTTCACTTTACCAAGATAAGATTTTTTACTTTCATTTTGCCCAAACCTGTAAGTACTTAAATTTATAGTTTATATTAAAGTGGTTCATTCCATTTTTTAAATTATTTCATGGTTTGCCAGAGATGTCAGTTCTCCATAATTACATTTTGGAATTCAATGGTTTTCTTCAATAATGCCTGCAGATCTATACCAATCCAACACCCAGGATAATAACATCACTATTTCAATCTTTCTAGTGAATAAGACTGAGAATACATTTAAACTGAATACTGTATTGATTTTACTCAATTATCCTGAAGAATATAGTCAGTTTTAAACTGTACTGATTTTACCTGCAAGGAATACCTCCTTTAGAATAAATAGCAGCAAATGCAGAAGGGACTCGTGACTGTTCACCAAACTGAAATAAAAAATCAAAATATTATCATCAACTCCAATTTGTGATATCTGATCAATTCTGATCCTGCTGTCATCAGAGGCAAATAGTCATCCCGATTTTCAAACTGCCATTTGGCATTCTGTACATCATTTTTGCTCAGCTATAACTCTGAGAAAAATTGCCTCAGTATTATTAAAACCACACCAAGCTTTGTACATATTTGTTAGTTACCCTTAACTTGTTTCAGAGGGTTTGAAGGTAGCTAAAATCCTACACAGATTGATGCAACATGAGGGCTAAATAGAGAACTGGGGTTAAATACAGGGAAAGTGAACTTGTTTTCAGGTAGCGGCATTATCTTCCACTCGCCCCCCCAAACAAAATAAAGTGGTATATATAGTTATAGAATCTGTACAATTTTTCCAGACTGTCTTTATGATCTATAAGAAAAACAAATAAATAAAATAAATAAAAACATTGGGTCAAAGCCTGCTGTGGTGGCACACACCTATCATGCCAGGACCGAGGGAGAAGGATTACAAGTTCAAGTCCTGCCTGGGCAACATTAATAAGTCCCTGTCTCAAAATTTAAAAAGAGCTGGAGATGTAGTAGTGTGAAGGCCCTCGGTTCAATTCCCAGCACTGCAAAATGAAGCAAAACATAACACATTGATTGAGTTCAACACAGTGAGGGAGTCTATGATTGTGCAAGATTCTCACAAATATATTTCTGAATGTACTTTCCTGATTATAAAGCTTTAAACCTTCCAGTTTTGCTATGTAATAATGTATTCTAGTGGTCTCTGGGGAAGGGTTTCATAGACAATAATTTTGACAGCATGATTACAAGAGGTTTTGGAATAATTCAAATGAACATAAACTTAGATCACCAGCATGTGGGGTTCACAGTAAACTAGGTGCTTCTAGTTATGAGAATCTGACGCCCTCTGATCTGACAGGAGGCGGAGCTCAGGCAGCAAAGCCAGGGAGAAGGAGCAGCAGTGATTGAAATGAAGCTTCCCTGGCTAGCCCCGCCTCCCTACTGCTGAGAGGCTACAGACCGGCACCCCTGTGATGGTAAGAGCAGACTAATTCTACCCTCCAAGACGTGATGGTCAATCAACAAATCAAACCATCACGGCCTCGATAAGTTCAATATAGTTAACCAGAGACTTGAGAATTTAGATACAAGTATTTCATCTCAGGGTACTTTGAACATAATCATATGAAATACAACTGTCTAAATTATGAATGAAAATGCAATAACCTATGTCAAAAATATAACTAGTTCATTTAAAAAATATGAAGCTTAAAAACCAAATCAGAACACACATTTTGAAGTCACTTATTTGACATGAAAATTTGAAAGTAATTTTTAAAGCATGGATTATTTTTAAAGCAGGAACTATGACCAGAAGAGTAAAACCATTCCTCTATTACTACAAATTACTACCTAGAACTTGGACTGAGTTTTAAAACTGAATTTTGGATCTCGTTCTTGTCCAGCCAACATATGTTTTTTCCAGAGAAGAAAAGTTAATTCCAAATGGATGCTCTATACCAGTGATGCAGGCTTTTCAGACCTCCAATGACACAACCAGTCCGCTGCACCACACGTGCTGTAGGTTCGCCACCCCAGGCCTACTTCGTTAGCAAGCTAGATGCCTTGTACCGCTACCTTGCAGCTTCCACTACTGCTGCACTACTTTGAATGCCATGCAGGGTTTCCCCTATTTGCTATTTCTGAACTGTTTAGGGAAGGAAGACTGCACAGTAAGGATGATGAAGAAGAAATAGTGCTGTGTGTATACATGCGAGGGGAGATGAAAGTGAGCAGGTGTCCAGTCTAACAGGTCCTGGTAAGTTCTATATCCTGAGGTCAGTAGGAAACTTGTATTCATCTGGCAGCAAAGTCAGCCAAGAGCCTCAGCTGCTCGCATAATCCCCTTCAAAGGAGGAAACCATTGTCACCTTACCATGGTGGTGAAAGACACTCATTTCACCACCTTTATTGGTGGTGAAATGGACCTATGGCACGTGACCTGCAGTGGGCCGTTCTTATCATTGAAAGCTCTCAATGGTTTGCCTTCGCTGCTCTATATCAAGGCTGAGCACAGGCCAGGGGGCACCTGGGGGTACTGTACAGGCATTTTAATTTCTGGACAATTCACTGACCTACAGGGTTAAAATTCATGCACTTTTACATAAATAATCCTCAGGTTTTGTTAAATGGGATTAAATTCTCTTTGAGAGGCAAAAAGGAGGCTAGTGTTACAGTCAGGATTATAGATGGAACTAATAGACAGAACGGAACTAATAGACAGAAGGCAGAAGAATGGCCAAATACCGTTACACAACTGTATGACCATATTAACCGAGAAAGCTCTCTTACTGATGCTAGTACAATAATATAAGAAATTAAAAACAAAGTGGACACGCAGTCCATGTTATGCTCTACATGGTTCATCAATGAATTTGACAGAGCACACCAAACTAACCTAGTTCAAGCTAAGCAAATGGAGGAAACTCAGTGTCCAGAACGGTGCAGTAGCAGGAGGCTCAATGCATATTACCTTTAAAAACTTAGTGAGCTGGAAATCATTTCTTGCACTTACAGGATTAATTGTCTTTGGGTTCAGTTTATCACTTGGTCGAGGATGAAGTTTTCCTACAGACTCTGGAGAACTGGTTAATGATGTGGATTTGCTACGCTGAGCTGTGGTCCTCTGTTTTATCTGTGCACCTGTAGATGCCCTTTGATCACAGTTACCTGGAAAAAAACAGCTTTCAACAAAACACAGGAAAGAGTAACAAAGCACACCCTGCATCATTTATAACACCGAAGGTCTCACTAAGAAAGCTGGTTTCTTTATTTAGAAAAACAAAGTTCTGACCTGTTAGCCTGTTTCTCAACTGGACACCTGCAGCACACCCCGGTTTCTGCACTGTTTCCATTTTATTTCTGTAGTTGATTTCAAAACTTGTTTATGTCTGATCAAAACAGAATACAGTGTAAATTAGAGCAGAATACACACAAAATACATTGTGTAGAGCCAAACACCTGAAAAAGACTAAGAGGAAGACAGGAAATTATGATAACTTTATCAATTACAATAACATCAAAAATACAAACCATGCACAAGTAAACAAGATGCACAAAAATAACTTTCGCAGTGGAACTGTCAAAGTACAATGTAAGAAGCTCATCTGAAGCACTCTGGCCACATGAAAAAATATACATAATTTTCTTAAAAGGAGTGGTTTGTATATCCCTACTTATGCCAAATAGTTGTTCCTGTAACACAACAATGCTTTATAATTTGAATGAGTTCAACAAGTCCCTGAAATCCCTCATCTGAAAAACTTTCAAGCATGCTAGAAAATTGAGCTTTTTAAAGCTTTTATCTATAAAGGTCAATTTTTATGTGCAACATATGTAACTTTTATCAACAACTACACATACATAATGCAAAGTTTCTATGTATAATTTCAAAAATACCTTATATAAATGAGTGTCTTTCACACAATTTTTTTCATTCATTAAAGTTACCCCTCTTTAAGGCAAATTCAGTGTGCTCGATTTTTAAAAAAAGAACAACAAAAACTACTTGGAAGCACACCACCGACCAACTTGAACACGAGCTGTGTGTGTGTAGGAAAAATGATCTAGGCATCTTACACTGGACCACTCTTTCCAGTGCTTTTTCATTAAAGTGCCCTGTTGTGGAGGAGGACGGTGATGCAGAATAGCAGCAGAGAAAGTGAAGCGGTGAGAAATGTTCTATTTTGTGTTATGAATATTACAGCAATCACCCTTCATTTTACTCTTTTGCAGAATAATATAAAGGTTTTAACTAGACACCAGATCCACGGCTCCACCAGATGTCGAACTCCTAGCTACGTCACAATGTCAAGAGAGAAAACAAGGCAACTGAAGCTTCACTGCAGAGCTATGCTCCCTTAGTCCGGATACCGCAGATCACAGAGGAAGGGCTTCTAGCACCGGTGTCAATGCTAGAAAAACACACTGCCATGGTTCTGGACAACTCGCCTACTATTTCTCTGTAGGACCTGTTTTCTTCCCCAACACAGTTTCTGAGACCACCGCACTGCTTCACTGCTCACTAAGCTCTTGGGTGCACAGCCCACCTTTCTCCCTGCTCTCTAAGCCTTTCCGAAGTTTAACTGGTCCCTCACTGGAGAAGGTGCGTCTCCCAGGTAAAGCGCTTTCAAATTCCAAGGGCCAGAGAGAAGACGACACCCATTTGTCCCAATCAGTTCTATCAAAAAGTAATCCTAAAACTTGGTTTCTGTTTTCCCAACAACCTCACCATCACCCGCTCCCAAATGCCCAAGACTCAGTTTCAGGACCAGTGAGTGGTCACAGTTGGAAACCCAGGCAGACACGCACTGACGAAAAGCAGAAGTTACAAACGGGGGAAGAGGGAGCAGCCGGTTCCGATCGCAGCCTGCGAGGCCGGTTCCGGTCTAATCAGACCCCGGAAGGGCCAGGGGCGCCCGCAGCTCGGGAACTCGGGGTCTTTAGCAACTGCCCACAGGCCTGCCAGGAAGCCGGCCCCAAGGATGCGCACCAGGAACCTCATCCCCGCCGCCACCCCTTAGGGCGCTCGTTCCTACCGCGGCCCTCCGCCGCCGCGTTCCTCACACAGACGCCGCCACAGGTGCCCCGGCCAACAGCCACAGGGGACACTGCTGACCGCTCGGGTTCAGGGAACTGGGGCTTCGCGCCGCTTGCGTCCCTCAACGCCGCGAGGCGACGTCAGACGCACGCTGCGTCCTCTAAACCAATGGCAAAGAGGCCGCCGGAGTGCAGGCTGTTGACGGTTACCATGGCAACCAAATGTGTGTCGTTCAAAAGGCAGTATTCTCAGTAGTAGAGCTGTGTTTGCTGACAAAAGGGCTCCTGGTGGGAGACCTTTTCAGAATGAGTTTCTGGTAGCAGAGGCGACGAATATGGTCCCTTGCGCACCAGCCTCTTTCCAGGCTGAATTCTTAGCTTCTCTCAACTACAGCGTTGTTCTTCCTCTGATACTCTAAAAGCTGAGGATTGTAAACTCCTGTTCCAAAGCCATCTGGCCTAACCAATGGTGGAATTTCCTTGATCTTCCTGTCCTATCTAGTTAATGCATAAACCCAGCTATGGAAATTCGCTTCCTGTCATATTTTACTAATACATATGCTATTACATTCAACTACAGAATACAGCCCATTCTAGTATTTCAAAATATATGATTTTTGTCCTCAGAATTATTTTAACTAATCAGTTACAAGAAAATATGTTTCCTCTTGCTATTCCACCAGCATTAATTTGGGCTGCCTTAGTAAAGCAATGAAACTCTTTTACACTTGTCCATTGCAATTCTTCCTAATCTCCAGTCTTAGCTTTCTGCTCCAGTGACACTGACGTGCACTCCTTCCGTGCCCCTGTAGCTCCATTCTTCTTACCTGACCGAAATCCCAAAAGCATTTTTAGTACGATGTGTGTTTCTTCAGGATAAGGACTTTGTCTTTTATTTTTTTCTCCAGCTTCCAGTGGGTACTCAAGAAATGCTTTTTAGGTGAATAAAATGAAGAATGAATGAGTGAATGAATCTGCCCATACTTAATTTCGCTAATGCTTTACGAAATTTACATAGAAATTTACCTTAATTTTAAAATTTATTGTAGTGTTCAAGTCTGTATCCTTATGAGAGTCAAATTGCCTTCATTGATTTTCTATCCCCAGCACTTGTCACAGTGCATGCTTAACTAATAGTTTGAAAAAATGTAGAACATTTTTAAATGTCCTGTATCTTCTGCTACGTTTACACTATAACATTTTTCCTCCAGTTTTCTCAAGCCCTATCACATCTTCCTTACCACAAGCATTTTCAGCGTCAGACTCAGAAATACATGCTCTTGACCTTCTAATCCTTCTGCCCTGGACTAACAGAATGATTTTTAATCAATATTGTAGAGAAACAATATGCATATAGCTCTGAAAGTAAGTTCTAAATCTGAAACTCATCCCTACTTCTTACCAGCTGTGATGCCTGTGTAGAATAACACCTCGAAACCTAAAGTTTCTTCTCATTGTAGAGGCCTTGTGAGACTAAACAGCATGAAAAATACATTGAAAGTACCCAGCATTAGATAGTACAATTATCCAGGTGATAGGAAATTAAAATTAATATGCAGAGGCCAGGAATGGTGGTACTCATGTCTAATACTAGCACTTGAGAGGCTGAGATAGGATGACCATTCTGAGTTCAAGACCAACCTAAACTACATAGCAAGATCATTGCCAACCTAGAATACATAGTGAGACCCTGTCTCAATAAAATAAAAGCAGGGCACTGTAAGTGGCAAAAGTGTCAAGCTATATCTTGGAAAATGGACCAAAGCCAATGACAAATTTTCTGACCTTTATAGCAACCAATATTGACTGTGTGAATCTTTCTCAATCACAATTAAAATGGCTTTCTCTAAACTTTCTTCATTTTATAAAAGAAGAAACAGGCTCATTGGTATTACAACTTTGTCAGAATATCATGCAACAAAGGTTAGACTTTTTTAAACAACCTTTTTGAGAAGCCTGTGAGGTATCCAGGTAGAGATAAGCAGGTATTGGTTAGAGGTAGAAGGCAGACAGTTGAATGTGCTCATCTAGAGGGTAGGGAAGAAGTGTGCAGAGAGTTGTAGATTTTAGAGCCATCCATGTATAGATGGTAACCCAGGGTATGGGAGTAGATGAGGTCCAAGAGAACATGAAGTATTTGAGAAACAGCACTGATTGTGGACATTTGGATACTAATTCTGGGTTTAAGGGGAAATTCTATAGCTGGTAGGGGGTGTAGAAGAATGAGGGAGGGAAGATAATTTATGTGTCTTGAAGTGTGACGATTATTCTGAAAACTGAATTTACTGTGTATTTTCTGTTAGTCTTTGCACATCCACTCTCCACCCTCTTCCCTACCGTCTACTCTAGGAAAGTCATCAGCGTGAATTGCATCAATACAGGTCCTTTCTGGGTTCAGCTCATGGACAACATGAATGATAGATTAGAGAATTAGGGTATAGTGAAGTCAGACTATCATTTCTCTGCCTCTACCCATATGAAGTTCCCCAGGTTTGGTTGTTATTCTTAAGTAAAAGTCACAGCTTCTTTCTGCTGTGGTCAGAACTTTTGTGTTTCCCCTAAATTCAAATGTTGAAATCCTTACCTCAAAGTGAAGGCATAAAGAGGTGTGGACTTTGAGAAGTGATGAGGTCATGGGGAAGAGCCCTCATAATATGACTAGTGAATGTCCCTATGATAAAGGCTTGAGATCATTCATGCCTGCCACTAGGTAAGGACACAATTCGAAGGCACCATTTATGGATAAGAAGGTAGATCCTTGCCTGACATAGAATTTGCTCAATACTTGATTCTCTATATCTGTGAGAAATAAACATTTGTTGTTTATAAACTATCAAGCCTGTGATAACTTATTATAGCAGCCTGAACAGAATAAGATTAAGACTTTATCTAAATGGCCAACTAGCAAGAGGCATTAAACATTAGGAATTTCTAGCTTTGGATCACTGTAGTGTCTGTGTGATTTACATATACTTTTATCCATTAAAATATACATGAATTATTCTATTTTTAGTATTTTACAGCATATTATATAAATTGTAAGTTAGATAATTATTCTAACCAAAGTCAACATTCAGTGGAATAGGTTTTCTCATTTTTTGATTCACTTGTAGTTGCTTGATTGAATTAATTGGATTTGGTAACAAAGCATTTTAAAGAAAACATCAGGGTATTAATGGCTTTGCCTTAATCATTATAGAAAAGAAATCTCTTCCCTTTTGTACAAATTACAGACCCAGCAATGATCCCCAATGATTATTCCCAAGTTCCACTATCAGGAAATGAAATGCAATACATCTGTATATAATTGCCAGTATACTCTGTAAGAGACTGTTAGACATCACCATTATAAAGCCATTAAAAGTCACTTGCACATGGAAAAAATTAAGCTGAAAGCAAATGATATCAATATGGATGAGCATAAAAAAACCCCATTGTCCAACAGAAGAATAATGAAAATCACATAGGAAATTTACAAAAAGTAAGTATAAATTTTTAAAAATTAAAAAAGAAATAATGGAATTAATTTTAATAGTGTATTTTATTTAAGGCAGTCTCCCAAAATATAAATTTGATATGTAATAAATATAGACATTATTAATATATTTTCTTTCTTGTCAACATGCCAAGTCTTAAAAATTGGTGTATGTTTGGCATTGACAGTACATTCTAGCTCATATTTGACTTATTTCAAGTCTTGAAGGATCACATATCGCTAGTGGCTACCATATTGGGTAACAAAAACAGAAAGACTATGGCAACAGATAACTGCTGCAAAAAATAAATATATCAAATAATTACCAAGAAATATTGTATTTGAAATACGTTATTTTGGTATTTGAAGGCAAACGCCTATGAATTTGGCATGAATTTCAGAGTAGACTCAGTGCATACCTAATTCCTCTACGAGATTGAGTTAAGTATAACTTTTTTTATAAATGCTCTCTTTGACCATGAAACAAACTTACTCTTCTTGGAATTGTGTGGGGAGATTGAGGCTTGGAGGAGTGAGGTATCTGATCCTTAGTCATCTTTCCGCTGTCCTCATAAATTGCTTAGTAGTGTCTCTTCTCATGTTTTTGATGGGAATAAATTCTATTCCACTCTGAAGTTTCCAGGATATATTGTATTTTTCCAATATAAAGTAAAAGAAATCTATCAGTTGGCTTCTGCCTTGTTGAGATCATCAGAACCTATAAAGCTGCAATACAATCATTTGCCTAGACACACTGGACATCTATTTCTTCTCATCTGACACCCAGCTAATTTCAGTGAAATCTATAGCTTATTAAGTCGAGGACATTCACCTGGGGAGTAGGAGGGAGGTGAGGCAGGCATATTGTTTTTGCTTTCAGAAGTGGATTTTGACTAGTATGACATATTCTTCTAGCTCTTCCAATTAATAGCCCCTGAACTTGGCTTTTGAATGCAGAAAGTCAAGAATTTCACTCTTATCAAATTCTGACAACTGCTCTCTGAAATACTAAGCATAACTAGCTCCAACGGAAGTCTGCATGGCAGAAGGTATAAGGTGACAAAAAATACTACTTATATAAATAATTACTGTATTAGATTATAACTGATTGTGATAATCTTCTCTAATTCTTTATCAGTTTTATAGAGGTATAATTGATCAATAAAAATGGCATATTTTGATATACATACATGTCATAAAGTGATGATTGCCAGTAATCACCCCATAGTTAACTTTATGTGTGTACAAATAGCAAGAATATTTAAGATATACTACCTTAGCAAAGTACACATGCACAATAGTTTGATTAACTAGAGTCATCATAGTGCATTTTAGATCTCCACAGTTTATTCATCCTACATAACTGGTACTTTCTATCCTTTGTCCAATATCTCTCATTTCTCCCATCCTCAAGTATAGATTTTTTAGAATTCTGAAATGTCATTTGGAATAAGGTGCAATGTGTGAGCATTTTTAGCTCTACAATAGCCAATTAAATTGAAGATTAGGCAAGGAATGGGATTGTTCTCATGCCTAGTAGAAATCAGAGCATTAGCCATGCTTACAGCAGTTCCTTACATCTTAGGTAGTTAATTTTTAATTCTGGGCTGGGTTCTTCACAAAGTCACTTATGATAGTAGAAAAAGAAATGGAAATCGTTAAGCTTATCTCTGTGAACCTCTTAGTTATTTTTCTCATTTGTGAGACAAAATATCTCACACTCAAAGTTAAAAGGGGAAAGGTTTAGCTCTCAGATTGTAGAGGTTTTCGTTCATAATTGGCTGGCTCCAAGGCAGGGGAGTTTATGGAAAAGGGGCAACAGTTCATGGGGGTGGAAAATATCAAAAGCAGCCAGAGAAACAACATGGGCAAGCTTCTTTCTGTCCTTTATATTGTATGCCGGTTACCTCTGGGTGAGGCATGCACATCTGTAATCAAAGCACGGGACCATGACTCAATCACAAACTGTAGATTTAGTCACCTCTGAAATACCTGCCTGCCCTCATGACCACATGAGATTTTGGGGAGACATTCAGACACAAGCCTTAACACCCTCTGATAAAGGCCCAGGGTGATGATGTCAAACCTGGTCACATGCTTTCATTCCCTGTAAAAGCAGTTAAAAGGACAGATATAGTCCTTTGCTGAGAGTAAGCATTTGTTTGTAAATGTTTGTTTTATTGTTTGTTTTATTGTTTGTTTATCAGAGGATGCCATCTGTGATCTGTAATTAATGGAATGGCCTTTACCTCACTGCTACTCTCAATGGGGTTCTCTGGTCAAAGTCAGCATCATTAACTAGAATTTTGCTAGGACCACAGAGTCTCAGGCCCTGCCCCAAATCTATTGCAGCACAATATGCATTTTCCCAAGGTTCCTCAAATAGCAACAGGGGCTACGCAATTTCATGTGAAGCATGTGTGAGGAAGAAGTAATGATGATGGTGAATTTTTCTATTAAACCATAAGTAAAACCACAGGATCAGAATGAAGGAGAATACACTTCTCTATTGAGATAAAACAGATTATAACTTTAGAGGGATTTAGTCAAAGATATACTGAGAATAAGAACAGAGGACAAACATATGAGCTATTGTAACTTGAAGTACATTACTCCTAAAATTTACATGCTGAAATCTAGCCTCAGAGTATGGCCTTGTCTGAAAAGGGATCTTTGCAGATGTAATAAGTTAAACTCAGTGTAGTGATTAGGATTAGGATAGGACTCGGATCCAGTATTAATGGAAAGCGAGGAATCTGTCCCATGGAGAGATGTCATGTGGAGATGAAGGCAGAGGTCTGGGGAACACAGCAGAAACCAAGAAACACCAGTGATTTCCGATAAACCACCAGAAGCCTGATGGGAGATAGGGAACACGTCTCTTCCCCACAGCCTTCAAAAGAAACCAACCTTCCACACACCTTGGTATCAAACTCCTAATCTCTAGGATCATAAAACAATGCATTTCTATTGTTTGAGCCACTATTTTGTAGTAGTCCCTTAGGCAGCCCTAACAAACTACTACAATGTGAAAAATCTTCAAGGCCTTTTACTTCGTGTCATAATGTGTGTTATTGTTTTGTACTCTGTCGAAATGCTAAATTTTGAAAAAACTTTGGGGAGGAACAAATAAACTTGCTGATAGGTATATCGAAATTTGAAAACAAGATTTTAAATAAGTTTACATGTAACTCAATAGTGACCCTTCATTTTTTCCTTGCATTTTGTCTACTAAACATGGGGGAGTAATCTTTGTGGCTTCCCAGAGTTGATAAGATAAATATCACAAATAGTGTAAAATACAGTTCAAGAGGTTTATTATTCTGAAGTTGGAGTATAAATTTGTCAAATGAAGCATTAAAAGAATCTTCAAAAGAAACAAGATATGAACAGCATTTTTAAGACTACAAATACAACAGCTAGGGATTTAGCTCAGTGGCATAAGCACCTGCCTAGCAAGCATGAGGTTGTGAGTTTGATCCCTGGTACAAAAAAAAAAAAAAAAAGATTACAAACATGAGTAATATTTAAATTCAACATAGTGACAAGTAATCATGTTTATTAAGCACTCTATATTTTACAAAAGTGAATGTTTTATTGAAATTGATTTAAGTTCATGCAAAAAGGTACAAAAGATAACAGGCTCTTGAGAGAGTATATTATGTGTTACAAAAATTTATCAAGCAAAGCACACAGAACGCAAAGAATAAGTTTTTCTATTTCTTCTTAAATGCAGACTGCATATTCAGAGTACACATTTCAGGATACAATAAATAGTTGTTTAATCAGTTAATTAATGATTTCATTGGGGAAGAAAATGAAAACATTGCTCACTTACCTAGCGGATCATGTCTCAAATCTTGTGGAGTAGAAGGTAGTTTTTGCTGTTCAGGAAGCAAATCGAATGATAATATCGTGGAACTGCCTTGCTTTTGTTTTCTATAGCTGCTGTAGCAAATTGTCACACTCAAGAATTAGTACAATGCCCATTTATCATAAAGTTCTGGAGTCAAATCTGTATCTGACAGGCCTGTAGCCAAGGTGTTTATAGGACTGTGTGCCTTTCTAGAGAAATATGAGGCCAATCTACTTTTGGCAAATTTCAATTGTGTATGGTTCTGATCCTGAGGTCAGGGCCTTCTTGTAAGTTTTATCCCGAGGGTCTTTCCAAATTTTTGAGGCCACTTAATTCCTAACTGACTTTTAAAGGTCCTCATAGTTAGATTAGGTCCATTACTGGGCTGTTTTCTTTTAATATAATGAAATACACAAGACTGGGTAACCGATAAAGAAATGATGTTTATTTAGCTGAGAACTTTAGAGACCAAAAGTTCAGACATCCTGAGGCTGTGTCACATCCAGAGAGACAGCAGTGTGATGAGAGGGAGAATTTCACATTGCAACAGGATGCTACGAGAGATCAGGGAGGGCCCAGTAATGATCCCACAGTCCATCTGTAAAGACCTCACCACCATGTCTTCACAGGAATGCCACAGTGACCAAGCTTCTACTACATGGACCAATGTGGGAACACTTAAGCCAGAGCTGCCCCCTGTATAATCTGAGGTAATCATCTCACTTCAGTGCTTGACCCTAACTGTATCTGAAGAATCGTTTTGTTATATGAAGAAACATGTTTGTGGGTTCTGGGGACTTAAAGTGTGAATATCTTTGAAGGGTCATTATTCTGCACCACTCATGAACCACAGGATGGTGCTTCTTCCTGTGTTAGGCGAAACAGTAGAAATAATGGTTTTCACTGGAGGACATAGGTTTTTTTGTTTGTTTGTTTGTTTTTATACCAGGGCATGAATACAATAGATTCAGTGACTAGGCAAAATCAAGAATAAGCCTCGATGAAGTAAACTTTGGTTCTCACCAACAACTTGCACCCTGATCGTGACAGGTAGGCAGGTATCCCCCAAAGAAGAGAATAAATAACTTTTCAATAAAATAACTGAGACCCCAGGGGAAACATTTAAGAAATAGCCAGCAACAGTGAAAGTCAAAATTGACAAGCTTTTCCTCCCATTTTGGCATTCCTATAAATTTTTATTTCTTTTCTTCATTATAAACTGACCCAAAGTCTCTGCTCAGCTTATTTTCTCCTAGGATACTGTTATGGTTTCTAAAAAAGAAGTTTTCTCCCCACCTCACAGCCTCAGGTGCTTATAAGTGGGGTTTCTGGGTGGGGGTTGAGTTATAGGGGTTCATAGCTGACCTCCTCTTAGGAGGCGGGGTCTGGTTGGAAGAGGAGGGTCACTGGAGACATGGCCTGCAAAGGTTTATCTCCCTCTTGGTCTCTCCTTTCTGTGCTTCCTGCTTGCCGAGACAGGACTAGCTTTTCCTCTGCTAGGCACCCAATCCAGGCTGATCTGCCTTGGAGCCAGGTAACAGCAGACTGAAAGTGTGAGCCGAAATAAACTTTTCTTCCTGTAAGTGTCAGGTGTCAGGTTTTGTGTCTCAGGGAGAGAACTGACTAAGACAGAGACTTCATCTAATTTTGACAGTATTACACTGTCCTGGCTGCCTGAGGTTTGTATTATGTTTATAAACCTATATCTAGATGTAAATGTATAAATAAATGCTAATAAAAAAGTAAACCATGAACCAAAAGAATTAGTGGGAGAAATATAACATCAAGAGAAATAGAACCACAAGTCTATGCTAATGAAGTAAACTACTCTGGATTAGTTTACTAGGACTGTATGTCACAGTGCTATAAACTGGTGGTTGAGACAACCCAAGTGTATTATGCCACTGTTCTAAAGTCAAGGAGTTGCCAGGGTTACCTGCTTTCGATGGCTCCAAATGATTTGTCCCTCTTCCTGCCTTGTGGTTGGCTACCCTCGCATACAGATGATCTTTTCTCTGTTCATCTGCGTGCGTGTGTCCTCATTTCCCACTTCGACAAGGATCACATTCATGTGGGACTGTAGATCCACTCTACTCAGTGATGACCTCATCCTAATAGCTGCCTCTGAAATGACCTCTTTCCAAATAAAGCCCCATTGAGACCTTATTGAGATCCTGAGACTTGGAAATTCTGTGGGCTAGGACATCAGCATAGGAATTTTGGATGTGCCTGTACACAGGACTTTTTCCTCTCATACTTTGACCAGAGCTAGTAACATGTACCCATGAAACTACAAAATATTTAATAAGTGGATATTTACAGAGCTGAATGGCCAAGAATTGCACATATGATTCATATCCAGGTAACTCAGATTTTTGTTTATTAATTTGAGCTTACTATGACCAGCAAAATGCAGTGAATATCACTTTGTGAGAGCTCAGGTCAATATGGTTGCATGACTGGAAGTTATTTTATAGCAAATTCATGCTGCTAAGAAGGTGGGAAAGGAATTCTGTAAAAAAAAAAAGTGAAACATGGAGTAGATTAAAAGAGTAGAAAAAAGAAGAAAGAAACAGATAATATTCTAGTCTGTGTGACTAATTCTATGAAAAAGATAATATTCTAGTCTGTGAGACTAATTCTATGATATATTTAAATAAGTGTAGCCATTGTTGATCTCTTTATTATCTTGTTTTGAAGCCCTGTGGCATTTTCATTCTTTTGTTTTGGTTGATTTCATTCTGCTTTGTTTTGTTTGATTTTATTATGTCTGATGGTATGGGCAGGTATTTGAAGAAAACAAGAGACATTGTGGTACCCACTTTTAATTTTCTATTATTTGTTTTGAAATCCTGTATCACTTTCATTGTTCTGTTCTGATTAGCTTTATTCTGTTTCGTTTGGTTTGGATTTATTCTCTTTAAAATAAAATACATATACACTTTCCTCAAGTTTTTATGATAGGTAGGAGGGCATATAACACAGCTTTGACAAATGACCTTAAATGGATGTTCAATGACAATTTATAAGAGACTTATGCTTTTTAAAAATACAAGTGCCACCATTCTTGTTGCTTCCTTCTTTATTATTCCTAAAATGCAAAAGCAAATGTGGACAAAGGAGATTAAATATATATGCTAAAGATGATGGAGCAGAAAAGCAAGAAGAGTCTGGGCCTCTTCAACTTAAGGTGATACTTCATCATGCTTTTAATTACCATTCCCCTAATTATTACTGCTATTGCGTTCTGCTCACATGCTTGTTGTGTGGTGTTAAGTCACTAAGTTTGTGGGAATTTTTGACACAATAGAAGATAAGTGCAATATTAGTGCAAATTTTTCCCATCAAAAAATAAGAGAAATGATGTTCAGCAGACATGAAATTTAAAGTAATGATTATCAATCACCTCTTACACAGCTTTAAGAAATACATGTGTAGTGGTGGATACTTCTGGTATAAATTTCTGACACCTTTTAAGGAACATATCTGATTTTATTAAAATTAAAAATAAGCATAGTCTTTAATTTAGCAATAATAATATGGGGTCTTTCTTATAGACATAAAATGGTTCATGTAGGGACGTAGTTCCAAGTTCTGTTTGTAACATTAGTTTATTGAGACAATGCCATGGGTTGAATTGCTTCCCCTCCAATTCATATGCTGAAGCCTCCACTCCTAATGTAATGTTTTACGCAGATGAGACCTTGGGACATAATTAAGGTTTAATGATGTCATGAGAGAAAGGATTCTGTTAGAGATCAATGTCCTTACATTAAAAAAACAACAAAGTGCCCTCTTTCTCCTCCTTTCTCATGAGGACTTGGTAAGTAAATAACTTTCTGTAAGTCTGAAAGAGAGCCCTCACCAAAAGGTACAAGCTGAGACCCTTCTGTTGCACTTCTGGTCTCTTAATTCTTATAATGAGAATCTGAAATTCTCTAATTCAGGTATAAAATATTGCTTTAATGAATTTATTTATGGTAGAGCCTTTAAATACTTTATTATGAGTCTTAAGAATTAAAATATTCAAGGTAAATTTTGATTGGAAATGCTTTCAATCTGAATATTTCTTAGCCTTTCCTTTCTGGTAAAAGTAAAGTTTCACTGCAAAAAGGTGATAGCTATACAGAAACTTATAAAATTAATTATGCAGGTTTTCAAAACCAAATGTTATAGAGGAAGAATGAATAAAACATGCAATCCAAATGATTTTATATGTACTAAAATTATTTGAATTAAAAATAATACTTATCCTGCATACTTCAACTTTTGGAGTTAAAAATATACTCAGGACCAAAAAATAGAGAACTTTTATTTTAGAGCTGAGATAAATGAAGTCCCCTCCCTCAAAAAAAAACAAAAAAATCAAGAAGTTCTCCAATATCTATAGTGAACTGGTAAAAAAAAAATTAGGTTAGCAATTTAAAAAATCTTAATGGGAATCGATGTGTAAAAATCAAAACAGAGATTTTAGCTCCTTTATTAGTCAGTTTTCCTACTGCTGGACCAAAAATCTGACACCAGGAATTTAAAGAAGAAAGAGTTCATCTTGGCTCATGATTTCAGACAGTCAATCTGTCCTTAGCAGAAGCATCATGGTAGAATGGCGCGGTGGAGCCATGACACCCAGAGCATGACAGACAAGAAACAAAGCAGGGGAACAGCACCTCAGAGGAAGGGGCCCACACAGCACCCAAGGTCACATCTCGATGGCCCACCCAGACACACCCCAAAGTATATCTTATTAATCCCCTGGGCAGCTCCCATGCCAATCAAGTTGGCAATTAACCAACTTGACTTAAAGTCAACTGATTATAGCTGTTAATACTACTTTAACCATAACCATCAGAGCTACCTACTATGTGTAAACCCATTGTAGAACTTGGCAGCATCAAACAGTAATGATTTGTTAATTCTCATGATTGTGTGAGTCAGGCACTGGGCCTGGGCTTGATGGAGCTCTTCTTGCCTCTGTCGTGTAGCTGAGGTTTTGCACTTGGCTCCAAGCTGATTGTTCTGGGGCTGTTCCATACATCCTCTGTGTGGTCTGGGTTTCCTCACAGCGTGATGGCCCAAGGGCAGTAAAATCTCCTGCCTGGTGACCGGCATAACCTCCAATGTCTTAAAACTTATAACTTGTCTCTTGTCTTGGTTACCAAATGCCACAGTGGTCAAAGCATATCACACAGTCAAATTGAGAGTTACAAATGCGTGAATGCAAGGGCTCCATTGTCTTAGGCCAGTACCCGTGACAGCGAAACCACACTTCCTTTACAAAACAGAAAGCATAATTAGCTGAGTGTAATTTATGCTAATCTTTAAACAACAGGAATTATAATTGAAAGAAAAAAATCTGCCAATACTAGATATTTAATGCAGGAATTGACAAGCTATTGCCTGCAGGCCAAATCTGGCCTGCTGTTTATTTTTCTATAGGCCACCAGCTGGAAATAATTTTTAAACTTACATATACTAGGAAAAAACAAAATAAATGTAATATTTTGTAACATTAAACACACTTAAAATTCAAATTTCAGTGTCTGACAGTTTTACTGAACTATGACCAATTGCATATATCAAATAAACATTTTAAAATATTGACTAATAGTAGTCATGTGAAGACTGACATGAGAAACTGTGCCTTTTTCATTAGATCATTCTGTTTAAAATAACAGATGATTCATTTTATGTGCTCACTTAGCAAAAGCTACTGCTCCCAGTTATTAAATCAAACATTAATCCAGGTGTTGCTTAGAAGGCATTTTGTAGTATTAACAGCTATAATCAGTTGACTTTAAGTAAAATATATTCTCACTTGAATATGTGGACCTCATTCAATCCGTGGAAAGGCCTTAGCAAAATAAGGCTCTCTGAGGGAGATAAGGAGGGAAGAAATCTGACTCAAGACCATCAAATCCTACTTGTGTTTTTGGCTTCCTTGACAATTCCTTGAAATCTTCTCCCTCCCTCCCATCTGTCTCCTCCTGCATTTCACCAAAAGATTTTCATGCAGCTATTTTGCTATCGAATGTCACTGTAAAGAACAGAATCTTAAGGAAAAGTTTCCTGCTTTGGTTCTGAAATCTATAGACCTGAAACTCTAACCTGACCTAAGTCACTAAAAACTCTATTTTCTGTAGCAAAAATGGCAGTGAGAGTCCATGGTATAATGTGACCACAGAGGTAAAAATACACCTTCACCACCCGTTACTACCAGTAAAATATAATTTGTTTTCATTATTTCCAGTAAATAGTTATGCTCTGTAAATTTCCTGTAAACACTGAATGTGAAACAATCACTCCAAGAGGAAACACATATAATATACACAAATATATAATGCAGAATAGTGTATGTGTACTCCATAGAGATCATAATCCTAAATCCAACAACTACCCCTGTGCGCTTTCCCTTTTATAGAGGCTTAGATCTAGGGTATTTGTGGGTAGATGGATATTAAGGTATGGGATAGCTGTGGGAAAAACATAAAGTGGGGCCAGGTGAATTTCTGGAAGTGAGCTCACACGGTAGAATTTTGAACTCCGTGTTGCATTCTTGGAGGGTTGTCAGAGACGAATGCCCCAATAGGGAGTTGGATTATAGATTGGTGATAATCCCCATGACTGCCCCATGCAACTTACCTATTTGATGGTGAAGGGAACAGGAATCTTGAGGAAGGCACATTTTCATAAACTTCACCAAGAGGTGAAGCTAATGGCAATAGCTGCACCAGATGTACTTTCATTGCTTAAGCAAACTAACACATCCCTTGGTGCCTGGTGTGCACCTACGGACCTGAAAAATACTTGTTTGCTCAATGTGTTAGTTTTCCTCCAGTTGGTAACAAGCCACCGATGCATTTTTGCTTTCCTGCCTCGAGGGTATATCAACTCTCCAGCCCTCTAGTGATAATTTAGTCTGCTGGGAAGACCTGGGTGGTATATTCCACCTCCACAAAAAGTCAGGCAGGCCCTCAACACTGATGATATTCTGTTGACTGAACCTAGTGAGAAAGGGAAAGCAAGAATTCTGGGCATATTGCTAAGACACTTGCATGTTGGGATGAGACAAATCTAACAAACATTTTAGGGGCTTCATTCAAGCTTTGGAAGGAGCTTTATGGTGTGTGTATGTTGAAAGATGACCTTGCAAAAGAAGAATAGATGATTGTACCTGGTCTCTTCTACCACCAAAAAAAAAAAAAAAAAAAAAGGTTTTTGTTTTGTTTTGTTTTTTATATTTGGCAAAACATTCTCAATGCTTGTGTGTGTTTTCCAGTTAGTTTACTGAGGGACTCAAAAATCTAAGTGGCCCCCAGGGGAAGAGGGAGACCTGCCATACATCTATGCTGCTGTTTAAATCAGTAAACTTGGAATAAAACAGTTGCTGGACAGGGGCAAATGGTCCAGCAGATGCAAAGGTGTTTGATGTCCCAGTGGTGAACAGGGCTACTGTTAGAACCTGTAATCTAAAGCAATTGTTTTGTTCAGGTACATGATATGCAGGTTTAGAAATTTGTCACATCCTCCCAAATTCTCCATTTTTCTCTCTTGTACACTTCAGCTGGTATGATGGTTAATTTTATGAATCAACATGATTGAACTCCTGTGTCCAGATATTTGTAAGAGAGCATTCTGGTTGGGGGTGTGAGAGTATTTTGGGGTAGAATTAACATTCACATCAGTAGAATTTGAATAAAGCAATGTACCATTCCTAGTGTGGGTGGGCCTTACACAATCAGTTGAGGTCCTGAATAGAACAAAAAAAAATGATCATTCCTAAAGCAAGAGGGATTCTAAAGCTGGCAGGGTTAATTGCAATATTGGCTCTTCCCTGGTTTTTGATCTTGCAATTTTTGGACATATGGGCCTCCATGATCATATGAGACAATTCATAAAAATAAATTTCTGTTTATTCACATTTGCATTTACTGGTTCTGAAGAATAATATATCAATATCTCCAGTATATTCTGCCATCCAATAGGGCAGCCTTTTATTTTTCTTTGTTGTATAAAATAGGGCCTCACTACATTGCTTGGGGTGGACATGGATTCCTGGGCTCAAGCAATCCTACTGCCTCAGCCTCCACGGTAGCTGGGACATAGGCACACACCACTGTGTTCCCAGCAGCGCAGCCCTGAACAGCAGTATCAAAGCTGTGTAAAGATTAACCTGTGATCTCATCCTCTAATTCTTAAAGACACAGTCTCCGAAATATTCTCCCGTGCTGAAATATATTGTCTGGCGTTGATCACTGGCTTCCACATTTTTGTTAGAAAGAGATAAGCACTCAGGATAAAATGAGCAACTCCAAAAAAACAGAGGAAAGGTAAATGACCAATTGATATTTCAAGTTTCCTAACTGATCTAAATAAATTAAAAATAAGATCTTAGTAATTACATATCTTCACAGGGCAAATAATCCTGTATTTGTCAATTCTTGTTCGCGTTTTTGTTGTTCTGTGTGGATAATTGTACCTGCCTTTATTGTTACTGAGTATGACTGGTAAGCTAAAATAAAGTTAAATTTACTGTATTTGTTTAACTATTAAGATTTTCCTGACATTTTTTTAGAAATAAGATTTTAAAAATGGCTAGATAAAATAGACCCAACATTTGTCTAGTATGTTTAGCTATGCAAAAACTTTGGTCCAATGTGAAGTCTCAGCCACTAGATGGCACTGAATAACTATCTCTTTTCTTTTTCTGCTTCACCGCATTCAGCCTCAACTAATATTTTCTATCGTCAGCTGGCAAACTAAAGAAAGGAAAAATAGAAACCTGAGGTGTTAACAAGATAGTTTTGGTTTTTTTGTACCTGCAATCAAACACACGACCCCATGCTTCACAGGCAGGTGCTGTGCCACTGAGCTAAGGTAGTTTTTATGAATGAATAATTGAACATATTTTGTAATTCAATTACTAGAAAAGTTATTTTTTCCTGTCATATATTTGTACAGCTTAAAGCAGGAAACAGGATCAGCACTGAAACACACACAAGAATATGGCTAAATGTGAGCAGCATTGATGAATAATGTTTCTCTTGGCCAAATAATAAGTTGAGGTGAATGACTATAGTAAAATATCTGCTGAGATGGCTCAGGAAGTTGTTTTTGCACATGTAAAACACTATATTTGTGTGATACCTGGTACCCAAGAACACTGTGCCATTTAAGAGTGTCAACGCAGATCCTTTCTGTTAGAAATTCTTTGCTTCAAAAAACGAAAAAGGGGTTCCATTAAGGAAATTTTCTTGGAAGCCCAGGATTTAAATTTTAAACTGGTCATCACTTTGGATTATATTTAATATTAGATCTTCCTAAGATGAACAGAACATTTAATACAGGTCCACTGTGATATTTCTGTGACGGTTTGCTGCAAGGTACAGTTAGGGTTAGGAGTCAGATGATCTGTGGATGGCATTATATTACTAACTTTTCTTTAAATGGCTTCATTGGCAAAATGCATTAGGTAGGATATTTTGTAAATTGCAGTTTGTGGGGAATGTCGATAATGAAGTAGTCTGAGAAATGAAATTAGGAATGATTCCTGGAAGCTCTAGACAAGAGAATATTTTAAGCCACAAATTTTGACTGAAGTATTTGTGGGCAATAAAAACATGTCTAAAAAATCAGAGAAAAGATAATAGTGTTCAATAGAGTGCTTCTCCAAAAGAGCCTACCTAGGTAGGTCGCTAAATTGAATAGCACTTGGCGATAGGCTTTCTCAGTGTTTTTTGGAGGTAGGCTGAAGAGCTGATGTTTAGTCACTGAAGTCAGCCTCCAATCCCCTCAGCCTTTCCAGGTCACCCTTTCATGTAGAAATTCATATTCTTAAGGAGTCAAACTTTGAAGATGTGTTGGGGACTATAACTTCCCAGCCCACATCCTGGTTCTATTCTCAATTTAATCGTGCTGGGGATCGAATGCCAGGGACTAACCCAAGCTAAGCATGTGGTATATTGCTGAACTACTTCCACAGCCTCTTGTTCTTGTTTTAAAATAAGTATCCCAGCTTTCCCTCTCTTCAGAGGAATGAACTTCCGTCCCTCTGTTAGATAACAGAGTAGTAAATAAATGTATATGTGCTGGGTGCCATTTTCCAGATGCCAAGTCTCTCTCCTGGAGGTGATTAGAAAGGAGTTTTGAAGAACATTTAGCAATGGCACCCAGGGGGTCTGAAAGAGTTAATTTCTCTGTTTAGACCATTACTACCAAAGGGTTACTTCTGGGGGGAAACCTATTTTATTGTGTTCTGAAAGAGACGAAGCTGGGGCTGCAGTGAAGTGAGGCTAGGTGTGCATTGTTAATACGTCTAAGAACAGAAAAGAATAGAATTCAGAAGACCTCAATAAATCAAAGAAAAGACCTTTTAAAAAACAGTGATGCCAGATGGCATCCATAGGAATCAATATTCTGAGTCCTTCAGGGATAAGATTTATTTCTTTTGAGTCTCATGTAGCATCTGATGCAGAGATTTGTACTTAGTGAGCACCTAGTTAATATTTATTGAACTCGATTGAATTTGGCACAAGCACATACGAGTGCACACGCCAAGCTGGTAATCAGAAGTGCACAACTGCTGAAAAGCTTACCGATACTATAATCTTATCGGATGCGGGCAAGTAGTATTTTCAGTCATAATTGCTTCATATCCAAGGCATTTGTGTTTGGTTTGTTCTCAAGACTTTAAACTTGAGTTTCAGATTAAATGAGGTAATTAAGAAAAATAACAGTCAGATTTCTCAAAGGTATCATCTCATTCGTTCTGTCCCTGATAAACATTTTACAGTCATGTAAGGAAACCATGGGCTTCTTCTGGTTTGAAGGAGTCTCCAGTAGGGTGGATGATTCTTCCAAAGCAGAAGCATTTAAGAAGCAAAATGACCGTGGTGTCATTTAGGAATAGCCTAGGCTTTGAGGACCGAGTAAGTAAAGTGGAAGACTTTCTGGACTGGTTGTAAAGTTTTGTTTCTCTGACTCAAACTCCCCAGTCTACTTTGTGGTGCTAGATTTTCTGTGGCAAAGGAGCTTCGCATTAAACTCTGCCAGTAGAGGGAGCTAGAGGGATGTTAAGTGGCAGGTGTGGAGATGCCAGATGGGGACTGGCTGTTTTCTTGGGTTGCTGTTCCAGTCAGTCAGTGTTGACCCAGCTGGTTACAGAGAAGAGATTTGTTTTACACTTCCAAAGGCAGTTCTAACATGTCCCTTGGAGACCCTAGCCCTGGTCAACCAGCCATGCTAGCTTAATTAAGAATTAAACCCAGCTCCATAGGCACCAATAGTAGTCAGCAGTCCCTTTGGTGGCTCAGATTCCACCAGGTTCGTGGGCATCTTGTCTAACTTTCTAGATTCTAGTTAAGCTGTAATGCTCCGTTTATGCCCCCAGCTCCAGAGTGAGCAGCAGCTTCCTGAAGTTATTGTCTCTATGGTGTCTTCATTTTCTTTTCACTTCAGTAACCCTTCATAGTCCTCCAGTATCTTGCTGACCATTCACTATGTAACATTCTTCTTGTTAAGGCTGCTGTCATGCTTTTGTGTTCCTCACAGGTCCCTCACTTGTACGATCCCCCAATCCTGGCTCCTTGTACTGTACTACTGCCTGTCATTACCTTTGCCAACAACAGACACATTAGGTATCTTCTTTCCATGACCACCTACAACCTATTTCACTAGAAGAAACTAAGAGCTTTGGGGCTTGCTTCCCTGCCTAATCCCAGCTCTTGGAGTACTGAAAAAAATAGCTTTGGGTATTATGATTCTACTGGGATAATCTTTCCTTTGTCCAGTACCCTAATCCATTTCCTTCTTTGTCACTCTGTTATCTTCAATAAGCCAGATTCAGCTTTAGTAGCCATCTTCTACGCTAGTTGCACAGGTATAAAACTATCCGTGTTGGAGTGTTAAGTCATCAGTTTTCAACCGTCCTTTATGGGGACGTTTGCCAATGTCTGGGCCTTAGTTGTTGTGACTGGAAGGTACATTTGCTTTCTGCCACCTAGTAGGTAGAGGCCAGAAATGCTGAAAAACATCCCAAAACATTCAGTACACTCCTCCTAAAGAATTGTATGATCCAAAATGCCAATACCTGTACTCATGGGATACGTGGTTTAGGCATTAACCTATATATAAGTGAGGGATTCCTCAGATAATATTTTAAAGCACCTCTTGTTCCTGTCAATTTATTTCTTTGTCTATGCAACACCAAGTATTCACAATGGAAAAAGATAATTTGCTTGATTTTGGCCAAAGACCCAGCTGTTTCTTAAAATAAAAAAAAATTATGTTTGGAACCCTGCAGACAGACTATCTGGGTGACTGACTATTTCATTCTTTGGCTGCACTTGTTAGAGAACTTTAGAGACACAATTTAGGGTTAAAAGTGGGATAGAGATATCATAACTGGAGGGACACTGGTGGTGAATGGAAGGATTGTACATGAAAATATATAGGAAAATTTTAAAATAACAGAGTTTTTTCTTTTTATTGATCGAAATCCCTGACTAATATTTATAAGAACCATCTGTTTCCCCTGCCCCCAATAATCTAGAAACAGCTACTAATTGGAGAAACAGAGTTTTAAAATGACATAACTCACTTGGGTATTTATACTTTGATGCTCACTTTGGATGAACCAGGTGGTTTCCTCCTGGATTTCAATTACCAAAATCTATTTCCATAGGAAAAAAAAAAAAAGAAGAATCAACCCACTTGGGTAATTGCTATTCTGACGGACCCCAACACTAAGCTTCCTCCTCTACTCCCACATTTCCTTCAACAAGTTCACTCTATTATTTAGCTACCAAATATCCACAAGGTGTATTTTTCTTTGCAGTGTATGGCAGTAATCCCATCTAATACATCAGAAGGAATACAAAGTACTGCACAGCGGTTGTAAATTTTCCCGGCACAATTCCCAGAACCATTACTTAGTGCCATCCTCTTTCCAAACTATATTTACTAACTTCTTCGTAAATATATTTGAGCCTTTGTCCTTATTCATTGTCTTTTAAATTATAGTCTCTCTAATCAAATAATTCATGATGGCCATTCAACAGACACGTAGTTGGTTCCATATACTGGCTACTGAAATTGCACTTGTTTAAAGGCCTTAACAATAGCATATCCCACAGGGCACATACAAAGCGAGTCCATTAAAATAGGGTTGTCTCTCATTAACTGTAAATATCAGATAAATTTACAGGCTTTTTTGACACACGTGTGTGCGTGTCATACAATATGTGTGATATTCATATGCTAAAAAAAGATGTGTAGTTTATGAGAAATTAAAGTTTAATTCAGTGACTTGTATTTTTGTTTGCAAACTTCCCTACTCTGGTGCCTATTTACCTATGTCTTTATGAGTTCTTTGAGAACAGATTTTTTTAAAAATTACAATATCAAGGATACGTTCTCTTTTTATGACTCATGAATTCTTCTCTTCTAATGAGGATATACTCACAAAAAAATCAAAATACATAGGCATGATTCTCTTGATGAAAGTAAAGCAGCCATGAACTCTGGTTTTATATCATGATATCCTGAAAATACTGTGAACTCTGCAACATCAGCTGTTTGCCAAGTACATTGTAATGCAGCTAAAACTAAGCCCTCGCCTCTCCTTTTAATTACGTTTCCCCGAGGAAAACCCAGTGATTCCTCTCTTGGTTGATGGTCAGTGGACATGGCATGTGAAGAAAATCACTCCTTAGCCATGTCACATATGGTCATTGAACCAGACTAGTGCTCTGCTGATCTGATTACCTGAGTTTTTCCTGACTAATTCTGAATGACACAGAGAAATCCATCATGAGAACAGCCAAAATAATCATCAAGTCGGTTGATTCAATTATATAAACTTGACCTTCAACTCCTCTTCCTACATTCATTACAGAATTTTGAGCAGTTATGAGGAAAAAAATAAAACTTATAAAGATTACATTTTCCTCAGATTCTGTTGTTTTACAATCCTAACATTTAGCTGGTTTCAATAAGTAAAATTACTTCGACTTAGTAATCCCTTAGTTTTTCCTGTTACATTTCTTTCTACTAAAAGAAAACACATATTACAAAATATCAATCATATGAAATATCTAATTCTTATTGCATGCCATATACTGATTCTTGTGTATATGGTATCCATAATTGTGTTAGTTAAAAAAACGCCATAAAAGATCAAATAGAATATCCTTCCTTCCCATGTTTCAGTGCACTATGATAGAAATTATTTTCTTCTACACAAAAAAATTATGTCTGCCTATGCTAACATAAAGTCCTTTAAAACTTCAAAGATTTCTAAATACCACTGAATAATCAATTCATGACACAGAGATTGAAAGTCTGCTGTGCTGTAAGTATTGTTTCTGGATACAAACCGGGCATGGAGAGTGTAGTGGACATGAGGCTGTGCACATTAAAGCGAGGAGAAATTAGAAGAAAGTTATGCAGTAAGTGCTAAGTGTGTCAATGGCAGGATAAAGTGGTCTGTAAGAGGAACCCACAGGAGGACTTGAAAACTGCTACATAAGAACCAACATCATCTTCTGGGAATTCCATGCAACATAATTTTTGATGAGCAACTATGAGTTTCTCAACTATACCAAGAGAACAAGGACATTCCTGTCACACACACAAAAAACCCCGAATCAACCAAAATGTATAAAACGGCATACAGAGCACAGGGAGGAATGAAGTTACTGTGTGTTGAAAGCTCAGGACTTGGTGTACCGAAGAGTAACAATGGGCCGGAGAAGTGCTAAAAGCATGGTCCTTCCTTCCGAAGTCCTAATAAATCATCCATGACTGTCTGGGACAGGGCCTTAGAGTCCACACAAGCAATGTTAGAGGGACCATTGAATTTCTCTTGGGATATTGGGGCATACACCGTCACTTACCAAACAGCTGCAAAGTAGGTGGCTGTTCACAGTTGGTAGGTACAGAACCATGCCTTCCATCATGAGCTTCCTCTTGCTGATTTCAAAAATTACCAGCAGACCGGGGAGGTAGTTCAGTGAGACAGCACTTGTGTAGCGCTTACAAGGTCCAAGTGTCCATCACCAACACTGAAAAATAAATTAATCAATAAGTGCAGTTCAGAGGGTTAAAACAACACAAACTTAAACATCGTAGAGTTCTAAAGTGTCTCACAGAGCTACTATCCAAGTGTCATCAGAGTTCTGGGGCAATAGCCACTTTCTTACCCATTCCATTCCCGTGGCTTGTTTTCTCCATTGTCATCATCAAAGCCAGCAATGGGGTCTTCCTCACATCGCATCACTCCACACAAACAACCTCGTCTCCCTCTTCTGCTTGTTTAAGGACCTCTGTGATTCCATTAAGTCCACGTGGCTTAATTAGGGTAATATTTCCATCTCCCGGTAAGCAGATTAGCAATCTTAATTCCACTGGAAAACTTACTTCTACCTTACCATGCAATATATTTGCAAAACTGGAATGTGGACATTTTTGAAGAGAGGCATTATTCTCCATGTGATATTCACCATACTAATTTATGGGTTAGAACCCCAGGACATTGGTAAGTGGAGTGCACCCCTCACAGAAACCATGTGAAACTTACAATATAGGTTTAAGGAGAAGAAATTCCTGTTCAATCAACTGGCCTGTAAACAGGACAGAATGCAAGGCTGGACCACTCAATGTAAAATGAAATTAAATCTGATCAGTGACACTTATAGAAGACTCATTGGAATAAAGAAGATAGCTTTTAGCTTTATTTAGATCATGCCTTCTTAGAGTTAAAAGTAGGCCCCCAAAATGACAGGAAAATAATCATTAAGTAAAGTAAAAATAAATGATCAAGCAAGTTGGATGATCTTTTCCAGGCAGAATGAAGAGTTAACTCTCAGTGGACAGTGTTTTCCTGTTGCTGTGCTGACTAGCTGTGGTGACCGGGTTATTTGTCTTTAAGAAAACGTACCTGTATCTTTTTACTTGACAACTACAATATAATCTGTCTGGGAGTTGTTCATCATTTAAAAAAGGGTGAAAAAGTCCTCTCTCAGAAAGTGTTCAGACCCATGAGCTGAAAAGGTGATAACATCATGAGAGGCATCATCATTTATCTGGAGCATGTAAATCACCAGGGGCCCCCTCTTAGGATGCTTGCTAAAATGATAAATAGCCCTGCAAGTCGGAAGAGGAACCCTGAGGAATTCGCCAGCCAGCCTTGGACAGAAGAGCTGCCTCCCTGTCTCTCCCAGTTGGAAGAAAGCAATGACTTAACAGATTTGAAAATAACAGTTTTTTAACCATTATTTAAAAGTTTGGCTCAACACTTCATCCACAAAAGCTTAGTGTAGTAAAAGTTGAATAATCACTGATCAAGACTGAGGCTGGTATGGGTGCTGCTGATCTACTAAACATTATTTTTTTTACCTGATGTTTTCTGCTAAGTCTCAAATTGCTCTCTCTACCAGAATGACTGGTTTCATGGCCAAAACAACTCTGTATTTTCCAATAGAAATGTCTCTTATGTGTCTACATATGTTTGCTCCTTCCTGTGTAGAGTAGAGATGAAAATGTTGGAAAATTTGAACTGTCACCGTATGTGTTTTATTTTAGAAAATCTAACATTTATACTAAGTGATCAATAGGTAACAGTTTATTGAGATTTTTACTATTGCAATTTTAGGTGTGCCTGATAAAATTTTATTTAGTTTTAGCAAGTGTCATGGCTAGTTATCCATGTTCTACAAAATGTAGACATTTATACCTTAACCCCGGACGTGCTAGCAGTCCGTGAAACCTGTGGGAAATATGGAGCTCTGATGAAGTCATTAGCCTGGGACTCTCAGAATGGGATTAGAATCTTCATAAAAAGAAGTAGACAGCATCGCTGCCTCTGTCCTGGGCTCATACAGAGGAAATGCTATGTAAGAACACAGTGAGAAAGTCACTGTCAACAGACAGGAATTGCGTTCTTTCTTTACAAACCAGATCTGCCATCACTTTGGTTTTGGATTGCTTAGGCTCTATAGCTGTGAGACACAAAAGTCCATTGTTTAAACCACCCAAAATATGGCATTTTGTTATAAATTCCAACAAAAGACAGTCATTTAAGGGTAAGAAATACTAATCTTGATATTGCTGAGAACATCCATTCCAGTGCTTTCAACAGTGACAGCAGACCTTATATTACTGTTATAACAAATAATAAATGATAAGGGTAACAGGAAATACAGGTTGAATGCTCACTGTACGTAGGATGCTGAACTAAGCACATTGTGCATTTTATCTCATTTAATTCTTCCAGAATCAGTATATGGTAGGTCTTATCCATATTGTAGCTGAGAAAATAAGGTTTGATGAACTTCACCTGTTCTATGATGTGATCCAAGTGTGTCTGACTCAAGCATGAGACTCGTTCTCTGTGGCGACCCGTGTTAGTTTTCTGGGGCTGCCCTAACAGATTACACAGACCAAGTGACTTATTGCACAGGAAAACATTTTTACTCTGTCAAGTTCCGGAGGTGTTGGGAGAGCCATGCTTATCCTTAAGGCTCTAGGAAAGAAAATGACTTGCCTCTTCCTAGTTGCTGGTGGCTCCTTACACTCCTGGGTGTTCACTGACTTGTAGAGCCATCAGTCCAACTCTGTCTTTACCTGCACAGGGCTTCCTTTCCCATGGCTCTCTCTTCCCTGCTCTTCTTCTGGAGACACTGCTCATTGGATGGAAGGCCCTTTCTCGGGCAGCAAGACTGCCTCCTAAGTTTTCAGAACTTTGATTTCCAAGTAAAATCACACTGAGTGTCAGATTGTACTTGTGAATTCTAAAGGGCCACTCACACACTACACTAAACTTTTAACCTCATTTTTTACTGTAATTTGAATGATTATGTCCCTCCCCACTCACTCCATATGTTGAAATCATAACTTTCAAGGTAATGGTACAGTATTAAGAGATGGGGCCATTGGTAGGTGCTAACGTGGAGGAGGTAGAGCCTTCAAGAATCAGATTAGAGCTTATTACACACAAATACATAACACATGAGAACAGAAAACTCCCTTCTACCATGGAAAGATATATCAAAATGCCATTTATGAGCCAGAAGGTGAGTGCTCATAAATCATGAAATCTCCATTGATTCTTAGGGTTTGCAGACTCTAGAACCATGTGGAAAATTTTTCTTTTGTTCATAAGCTACCTAATTATTGGCATTTTGTTAAAGCATCCAGACAAACAAACAAAGACAGCTTCTCTATTTGGGCACCCTCTTTTCTCAGCAGGACCATCTCTTCCTAGTCTTATTCACGAGGTACATGTCTCCCCCTAATTCTCATTAACACTGTCTCCCCTGCTAAAATTGCTCCCACTGCTCACTCATACAGTCCTGCTTTTACACAGCAGCTATAAAGTTAACCCTATTATAAACTATTTTATATATTGTCCCACTCAGTTATTCAGCACAGAACTGCAAGTTGCCCTGAGATATTTATGCTTATGGTATTTTATGACTGTTGAACCCCTGAGATGTACTTTAGAATTTCAAATCTCTACCTCTGGTTTATTTACTGCTTGGCATTTGGATCTGCTGGCCTTTCACATTTGGTGCCCACCCTGCTGATTAGCACTGTGTCTAATCTGGACTCAGGGTACAGAGTATGTGTGTGCCATGACTGTTCACTGGATGGCTGGATGGCAGGTTGGGGGGCACACATGATCCCTTCTTAATAGGGCACCTTCTCTAATGGCCTTTGTGTTAATGAAAGAAGAATGGATCATGGGCTTGGGAGGGAGCCACATGTGAGAAGCTCTCCAAATGTAGGCATTTCTTTCCTTGTTAGGTCCTAGGAATATAAATAAAACAGATTGCAGTGGAGGAGGGTACAGCCTTGAAATTCAGCCTTGGGTGACAAAGGAAAGAGCTGATTGTGTGACAAGTCACAGGGCTCCAGAAGTTACGCTAAGATGCAATTCACACATTTCCCTGGAATTTGGTACAATTGTCTTTAGTTAGCTGATAGCTCCACCCCCGCCTAAGACAACTCTTCAGAACTTTGCATCTGGATCTCTGTGATTCACCAAGAACAGCGCCACCTTTATAATAATACACAGAAATGGAACTTGTTTTGTTTTGCTTTTGCAAAGTGGGACAAGTGTGGCTGCAGCTGCTAAAGAAAGTGAGCCTGGGCTTATGCCTTCTGAGGGGCTCCTCAGAGCCCTCTTCTCTGACAGGGAGCCTTCTCCTTGATAAAAGCCAGCTGACACTAACACGGGTCCTGTCCATGTTTTATCTCAGCACAAGTGAAGCAAGTTGGCATTTTCAGCATGGTGTTCATTAAATCCTACGAGACATTAGCAAGGCAGATGAAAGGCGAAGAAGAAAGGAGGGAGGAGGAGAGGGAAAAGAGGGTCCAGGGAAAGGATGAAGGTGCAGAAAGGGGAGGGAAAGGAGGAAGCATCCGGAAGAATGAGCGCAAGAGGGTATGGATGCCAGTGTACCGGGAAAGCCGGGCCTGCGCAGCTCAGGGCTCGGCTCATCCCTCTCACCCTGCCCAGGTCTTGGCCACTGTGTCATGGGAATCTTTGCATCCGCCCGGCCTTGTTTCCTCTGCCCTTTGCCCTAGCTCTGTCCTGCATGCATCTTTTTGTTTCTAGAGGGAAAAAGGTAAAACAAGATTTCATAACAAAATAATGGGAAAATAGCAATAGTTAATATATTGTATGTTGTTATCTTTAAAGTAGATACTCAGGGTATAAAATATCAGTAATAAAAATGTATCCAATAGATATTAGTGCAAATATTTTTTTCAATGAACTAAGAAATACTATAGTAAAACTGTCCTTTCCTCTTTCACCCATCTTCATTCCTTTTTCCTTTTGAACAATTTCTTCCCATTTCACTCTATCTACTGTATATTGTAATGGTTGATACCTTGTGTCAACTTGAGAAGTTTAGAAGTTTAAGTGACACAGTAGGGAGCCAGGGTCCTTACTTTGGGAACATCCTCAGCCTACACAAGAGGAGGGCACAGAGGTGGTGTGAGTGCTACATTAGCCCTGGTGGGGGTGATGGTAACCTACTTATAAGGTGCAACCATTTACATATGAAACTCTCAACTTTATCCTTCTTTATGACTGAGTAGTACTCCACCGTATAAAATACCATGTTTTAAAAAAATCCATCACTTGGTTGATGGGTATTTGGGTTGTTTCCAAGATTTAGCTATTACAAATTGTGCTGCTATAAACATGGGTGTACATACAGCACTGTGGTATGATATTTTAAATTCTGGGAAGATACACAGAAAGGGAATAGCTGGATCAAATGAGACCTCCAATTCTGGGTTTTTAAGGAATCTCCACACTGGTTTCCATAGTAGTTACATCAGTCTACACTCCCACCGACAGTGGAGAATGGTTCCTTTTTCCCCACAGCCTGTATTTGTTATTGGTTGATTTCTTGATGGTAGCCATTCTTTCTGGAGTGAATTTAATTTGCATTTCCAGAATAACCATTGATGTTGTATATTTTTTTCATTTATTTGCCATTTGTATTTATGACTTCTGGATTGGATATTTAGATTTCGAGGATCTGATGTTTTTTTCAAATCTTTATATGTCCAAGATAGAAGTCCTTTGTGTGAGGGACAATTGGCTAAAACTTTTTCCTACTATGTGAGTTGCCTTTTCATTTTTTTATGATTTGTTTTCCTAGGCCATAGCTTTTTAATAAGGAGAGACCCCAATTTTGAAATATTATCTGTGAAGTCTGAGTTTTGCTCATGAACTCCCTACTACAATTCAAGATTTGTACCTAATTTCTCTACCAGATAGATTTAGTGTTTCTGTTTTAATATTTAGAACCTTGATCCATTTTGACATTAGTTTAGTGTATGGTGAGAGACGTGTCTAGTTTTAGTCTCTGGCATGTGGAAAGATAGTATTTCCAGCACCATTTATTAAATAGGCTTTTTTCGAGTGAACATATTTGGCTCCTTTGTCAGAGATAAGGTGGATGAATCCATTTGTAGTTGTGTCTGTATCTTCTCATCTGTTCCACTGATCCTCAGGTTTTATTTTATTTTATTTTTATTTTTACCAATTCCATGCTGAGTTTATCTCAGTAGCTTTGTAGTGTAGTTTCAAGTCAGGAATTGATATGCCTACTGCCTGCCTTTATTGCCCAGGATTGTCTTTGCTATTCCAAGTCTTTTCTGATTCCAGATGAATTTTAGGAATGATTTCTCTAGATCTGTGAAGTATGCTAATGGTCTTTTCATTGCATTAAATTTCTATAACAGTTTTGGGATTACAACCATTTTCACTATTTTGATTCTTCCTTTCCAGGAGAAAGAGATATCTTTCCATTTTCTGATATCTTCTTCAATTTCCTTTTACAGAATATTGTAATTTTCAATATATAGATCCTTTACTTCCTTTGTTAGATTGATTCCTAAGTATTTCATTGTTTTTTGGATGCTGTTGTGAAGTGTATGGCCCTAATTTGTTTCTCAGTGAGTTTGTTGTTGTGTACAGGAAAGTTATTGATTTTTGAGTACTGACTTTTTATCCAGCTATGTTATCAAATTTGGATAGTAAATCGAGAAGTCTTTTGGTGGGGTTTTGGAGGCCTTCCATGTAGAGTATCATGTAATCTGCAAATAATGATAATGTAATTTCTTCCTCTCCTATCCCTGTTCTTTTTATTTTTCTCTCTTACCTAGCTATTTTGTCTAGTGTTTCCATAACCATATTGAAAAGGAGTGGTGATAGTAGATATCCTTGTCTTACTCCTGATTTTAGAGTGAAAACTTTCAGTTTTTTTTTTTCATTTAGTATGATGTTGGCTGTTGATTCATCATAGATGACTTTTATCATCATGAGAGAAGACCACCTATTCCAATTTTCTGTAGGCTTTTTATCATGAATGACTATTAGACTTTGTCAAAAGCTTTTTCTGCATCTATTGAGTGTATTGTGTGACTTTGTCTTTGGCTCTATTGATATGTTGTATTACATTTACTGACTTGCATATGTTGAACCATCTCTGCATTCCTGGGATGAAACTCACTTGTCATGGTGTATAATCTTCTTGATTATTTGCTGTTTTTTATTTGCTAGTAATTTATTGAGGATTTTGCATTTACAGTCATTAGAGAGATTCACTGTAGTTCTCTTTTTTTTGGTTGAGTTTTTACATGATTTTGGTAACACGGTAATACTTGCCTCCAGGAATGAGTTAGGGAGTTTTGCTTGCCTTTCAATTTCATTGAAGTTTGAAGACTATTAGCATTAAATGCTTTCTAAATTTCTTGTAGAATTCAGCAGTCTATCCATAAGGACCTGAGCTTTTCTTTGTTGGTAAATTCTTAATTATATTTTTAATTTCATTGGCTAATACTGGGTTAGTCAGAAGTTTTACATCTTCTTGACTCAGCTTTGGTAATTCATACATATTTAGGAACCTGTCCATTTGCTCTGTATTTTTTACCTTAAGAGAGCAAAGATTTTCAAAGTAGATATTGATGATCTTCAGAATTTCCATAGACTCTGTAGTGACTTCACCCTTTTCATGCCTCATTGCATGAATCTGAACCTTTTCTTTCTTTTAAAAAAATATTGGCTAAAGGTTTATCAATTTTATTTATTCTTTCAAAGAACCAACTTGTTGATTCATTAATTCTTTATATTATTTTCTTAGTCTCCATTCACAAATTTCTGCTCTCATATTTATAATTTCCTCCCTTCTATAGGCTTTGGGCTTGACCTGCTCTTCTTTTTCTAGAAGCTTGAGGTGAGACATTAGGTTATTCATGCTCATTCTGTTTTGCTGACATGAGAATTTACTGCTATGAATTCTTAGAACTGCTTTCATCATCTCCCATAGGTTCCAGTATGTTGTATCTGCATTTTTGTTTAATTGTAGGTATTGTTTAATTTCATCTTAATTTTATCTGTGACCCACTGGTTGTTCAGGAGGGTATCATTTGATATCCATGTGTTCATTGAGTTTTTATGATTCCTTTTGTGATTAATTTCCAATTTCAATGTACTATGGTCAGATAATATGCTTGTGATAATTTTCAGTTTCTTTGCCTTTACTCAAGCGTGTACTGTGGGCTATTGCCTGGTCTATTTTAGAAAATATCTCACGTGCAGCTGAGAAGAATGTATATTTTAATGTTGTTGGTTGAAACACTCTGAAAGCATTTAGAAAGTCCATTTGTTCACAGTTTTGGTTCAGTTCTGATATCTTTTTGTTGATTTTTTCTCCAGTTGATCTATCTATTTGTGACAGTGGGGTATTAAGATCCCCCATTACAATTGTGTTATCACATATTTTTCATGTCTATTAATATTTGTCTTATATAGTTTGGTGCATGCATATCTATGATTGTTATCTCTTCCTCTTAAAATTTTCCCCTAATAAGTATGTAGTGACCTTTTTTTATCTCTTTTGATCATTCTTGGTTTGAAGTTCACATTTTCTACAAACAATAGCTACCCCTGTTTTTTTCTGGGCTCTTGTTGCATTGAGTATTCTTACATTCTTTGATTTTCTGTCTATGAATTTCTTTTGAGTTAAATGTGTTTTTGTATATAACATATTGTTTGATTTTGTTTGTGATCCATTCTACCAATCCGTTTCTTTTGATTGGCTAATTGAGGACATTACATTAATTGTTATAACTGATATGTATCAACTTATCTTTGTCATATTATTTTCCTGTAGGTTCACTACTTTTCTCCTCTGTTTAACTGCCTTGTTTGGTGGTTTTTTCTGTTGTTGTTCTTGGAATTGTGATCATTTTTATCTCTGTGTAGAGTATCGTTCAGTACTCTTTGTAATATTGGTTTGTTGATCATGAATTTCCTCAGTGGTTCTTTGCCTTTCTCCATCAATTGTGAAAGACTGTTTTTCAGGGTACACTAGTCTGGGATGGAAGTTTTTCTCCTTCTGGACTTGAAATACTTAATTTCAAGGTCTCCTTGACTTAAGGGTTTGTATTGAGATGTCTGCTGCAGTTCTAATGAGCTTTCCTCCACAGGTAATCTGTTTCTTTTCTCTAACAGCTTCTAATATTCTGTTTTTGTGCTGAATTTCTGAGATCTTAATTATTATATGTCTAGGTGTAGATTAATTTTGGTTTTGGATATTTGGTGTTCTATGTGGCTCACTTAGCTGTATGTCAGATTCTTTTTCCATGTTTGAGAAATTTTCTGCTGTTACTTCTGCATATAACTTCTGCAAATAGTTTTTTTATGACATTGTGTTAACTCCTGCTTTGTCATTGATAGCAACTATTTTTATATTGTTTTTCTTTGCATCATCTTGCAACTATTGAATTGTTATTTCCTGATCTTGTGTTATTTTCAAGATTCTTTCCTTTCACGATCACTAGCTGAGATCCTGTCTCAAGGTCTAAAAGTATATCTTCAGTTTGTTCAAACAGTTTTGCCACTGTCCAATGGAATTTTTAATTTCCTTGATATCTGTTTCAATCCATTTCATGTATTGTATTTCTCTCTTATATTGATCATCCACAGTTTCCAACTTCTTGCTATCATCATCTATTTTTAATCTATCTCTACTCTAGATTTGCTGAGCAATTCCCTTATAAATGTTGCCATTTTTTTTTTTAACCTGAGAGATTATTTCTGATCCAATTTCCTCAATAGCTTCAGGGATTGGTTTCTTTCCTTCAATTGCTATCATTAAGAAATATCAGCTGTGTGTCTTCCATTTTCCTCTATTTTGCTGTCTCTTGGACTAGTTCTGGGTGGGCTGGAGGTCTGAGGTTGCATTTTTCTTCTACATCTTGTCATTTCTGTTTCAAAAGTTGTTATTTTGTTTTCTGTGTTGTTTCCTTGTAAGTTTTTGTAATAGGTAGTTTATCACTAGTATCAAGTCCTCTCTAGACAAGGTTTGTTCTTTGGGGTTTTCATCTGTGTGTAGGATGTTCTAGGTTTGTGTCTGTCCCAGGATCCTACTTTTCCAATTAATTAAGAGTGAGATATTCATATCGGTTTGGCTCACTCCCCAGTCCTTTGGTGCTGGGATGTGCTGAGGCTATTATTCCAGAACTTCCCAGTATTGTGACAGAAGTGAGAACAGCTGATTACAACAGATTTGACATACTAGCTAAAGTAGTGTAATTAGTATTCACAATAGCATCACGCACAGATGAGAAATTGACAAACTGTGGTAGTTTTTAATTTACACCTTAAACCATAGGAGCAAAATCTACAGAATGGATCATAAATTAGGACCAAAGTGTTTCCCCTGGGTAGATTGATTTTACTCTGTGATGGGGAAATTTAAAAAAGATAACTGAAAAGAAAACAGAAGCCAAGTGGGCGGACAAAAGGTGATCACACAAGCTTAGGGAACTAGAGAAGAGGGTATTAGAGAAAGAATAAAGGTGTAAGCAAGGGGTTATCTGGACTTGGTCTCTATGTTTGGTGAATGGTATTAGTTTCCTATGGCTGGAGTTCTCCCTAGTCATTCAGAAAAAAGAAAAAACATAAAAAGTAAAAGAAAAATTAAAAATAAAGAGAGAGAGAGAAAAGGGGAAGTCTCATTATCTTTCCATTCTGTGTGTCTTCATTTCCAAGCACAATGCTGGTTCACCTGACTTGTCACCTGTTGGCTCATATCATTATTGTCACTTCTGACAATTTCATGCTGCTAGCTCCACCTGTCCATCCTGTGTACACTGCCTGGGGCCCTGTTGTGTGGGATGTTCCCACTGGTCTCTGTATGCTCCCACACAGTTCTCCTGGATCCCAGCCGTGGGGAAGGGAGAGGTAGTCTCTGGGCCTTCCTGTGGTGCTGTTTACCTGGATCCCAGCATCACAATTGGAGAGCAGTCCTGCCTTCATCTTGTGGGTGCATATTTTGTGCTGCTCTCTGGAAGGTAAGCATCTCACTTGCTTGTTCAAAAAGCCACTTTCTTTTATTTAGGGATCAGAGCCCTTTCTCTCTGCGTCTCATTTTATCTCCAAGAATCTCATCTTCAGATAACTAGAAGACAGTGGCACCTGACAAAGTAATCACAGTGATGTTGCCCTCATTAAGTCTGTTTGCCTTCTTCATTGATTCATTCAACAAAGTCTTTTACTTGGCCCAGAAATCCAATGTTGAATTAGATAAATGCCAGGTCTAAGTGTAGGATACAGGTAATTAATAATTTCAGAGATGATATATGTCAGGTTTTAGGTAGCATAAAACAGATCCATCTAAATCATTTGGGAGGAGTGGGGTTATGGAAGGTGTCTAAGTTATATTTCTGTTGCTGAGACAAAATATCAGACACCCAAAGATAAAGGAGGAAAGGTTTATTTGGTTCACAGTTTGCAAAGGTTTCAGATCATAATCAACTGGCCAAGGGGCATTGGCAGAGGGCATCAATTGGGAGAACAGTTCATGGCACTTACAACATAGCAAAGCAACAAAGGAGGGAGACAAGACTCTGTCCCTTATATTGTATGTAACCTCCCTGCCCTAGGACAGATGTAGCACTCACAGCCTTAATCCTAGACAGAACTATGCCAAACCAATCAATGGACTGATTTACTAATCACACCCCCTTAATCCAGCGTCACACACTTTATATTCAACCACCTCTGAAAGAGCCTTAGGACCACATGAGACTTCGGGAGGATGTTTAGACCCGAACCATAAGAGAAGGATTAAAATAGTTGAAAAATTGTCACTCACTATATTGCACCTTTATCATTGGTTCTTCCTGTACTGAAGAACCAATATTCTTTCCACAGGAAATACATTCAAACACCTTTTAAAAATCAAAATTTTTGCTAAGTGCATGAATGCTACCTATATTGATAACAGTGTATCTTATACAAAGAAAATTGGAAGGACATTTCTTCAGCTCCTGTCTCCTTGGATTGCCCTTCTAGGTTATCAGACACAGCTTAGGGTTGTGTATGTTAGTTTCCTAGAGCTGCCATCATTAAAGTAACCAAGTAGGTGGCTGAACCAAGAGAATTTTATTTTCTCTAGCTTGTAGAAGCTGGAAGTCCAAGAACAAGGTGGTTGGTTCCTTGTCCTTCAGCGGGCCACTTTTTCCCTGTCTTCACATGTTGTCCTGCTCTGAGTCTATGTCCAAGTTTCCTTTATTGGAATCCAGCTGTGCTGAATTAGATCCATGCTGATGTACTCAATTTAATCATCTCTTTAAAGACACTGTCTCTAAAATGAATCACATTCTGTGGTACTGGGGGGTTTATGGCTTTGACATATGAATTTTGGGCAGATATAATTTAGCCCTTTGCAAAGGGAATGAGTAAATGTAGAACAATATGGGCCCAATCCCAGCTTGAACTGTGTGATCCGAAGGGAGCCATTTTCACTCTGGTCTCAGTCATATTCCTGGTGAAGCAGGATGAACTGAGATTTTGCATGGGGTATGCTGCATTCAAAGTTAGTACCTGCAATAGCAGCTGCTTGGCAAATGGGAACTGTTACCCATTGCTAGTTCCCAGTGTCCCCAAAGGTCATTTGTAAAGCTTCTGTGGATACCACATCCTCTATAACATTCTTCCTCTACTTGCTAAGTTTTCAGTAACTGGGGGTTCTTTATAATACTGTTTTCCTGACATATGCCTGACCCTGTTATCCGGACAGTATGGGACAATGAGAAGATTTTTGGCTTCTCTTTTGTCTCTGCTCCAAAACCTAGCTCTGTACTTTGTGAACCCCTTCTGGCTGCTTACTGGAAATAAAAAAAGATAGAGAGCAGATTGTGGTCTTTGCCTTCCAGTAACATGAAGGAATCTGTTTCCTTGAGGTTTGGCAGAAAGAGGTGCTGGTGGCGGCATGACAGGGTCATGCCCTCCTGCTCACAGTTGCTGTTCCAGTCGTGGGGAGTCCACAATACAACCTGTCATCAGGCAGCCCTGGGAAACACAATCGTGTTTCGGAATAAAACAAGCAAACACCAGCTTTTGAATACTCTCACATCCAAGATCACTTATGTCACCCATGTGGCCTGTGGAGCCCCAGAGAAACATAAAACCAGTGAGTGGCCCTTTGATCTCCCACCTTCTCTGGAACATTTTAATCAATTAACCATGAAGTCCCTGTACTTCACTTATGCAGGTCTATATATAAAATGACTTTGGTCTGGATGACACTTTACTGCATCTAAGATCAAAGATTGAAGCAAATGCCAAATTCAGCCAGATAATTCTGAGACTTTTTCCCAGAATATGTCTCCCCCAGCTCTTAGAAGCACTTTTCTTGCAAGGACAGAAAAAGGAGACCTTGAATGCTGATGGACAAAAAAAGAAAACTACTTCATGGAGATTTAAGAAGCCTATCAGTGCAAGAGGCGAGGGATGGGATAAACTCAGTGAGGGTGAAGTTGATGTTAGTATTGTACACAGAAACAATAAAGGAACTATGAGAGTTCAGGAATCAGTACAGACTTGTGCTGTTTATTAAAGCTATGGAAAAAATACTAAACTCCCCTGAACTCTGTAATTGTAGCCTAATCTAATCACTGTAATTAATGATATGTGATGCATCTTTCTTGGGAATAAAACTCTTTCCCATGTACTGTATGTGTGTATGAGTGAGGTACGTGTTAGGGTAGAAGAGGTTCCCCACACTGTACCATAAGAAAATGATCCTTTGTAGGCATCCTACAATGCTCTAACCATGCTAACATTTTCTTCCACATATTACCTCAATTTTTTTCTTCATAATTATCCTAGGGAAGGCAAAATATAGTGTTATCCCCACTTCTCAGATGGTGAAATCACATCTTAGAGACATTCAAAGGCTCCCTAGGGTCAGGTAGCTCTTTCCAAAGACCAGCTCTTTAACAACACCCACTTGTCCTAACTTACTTGTATATTTCACTTAGGAGCTTTATCTTGTGAAGAGTTTTATCCAACATAAAACTTAAAAAATTTTTTTCTTGATTTTAAGTACAGATATCTATAGCTGATGATTAGAGCTCTTGGTCAGCATGAGGTAACTGCTGTTAGGATGCTAAGCTCGTAAACTCCCAGTGAAAGGGATAGGAACTCTGGACTCATCAGAGGCAAATAATTTTTATTAACCACTTTTTATATGCCTGTTGGGGCTCTAGGCACTTTGCTCACGTTATCATCAGCGTTTCCTACAGTCCTGAGACAGAGGCATATGCCATAAATATGCCCCCATTTCATAGACATGGAGCCAGGGGAGCATTGGGGTTGGGAGACTTCTGGGCTTCTCATATATTACTTGGGACTGGAATCTAGAATCCCTTTCACTTAGCTTTTTACTCTTTATTAATTATTCTGTTAGTATGCTAAGGTTGAGAATCTAGCCTGAGAAGACTGATGGAGGGTATGGCCATCACTGATTTAAATAGGAAATGAGGTTCTCAAAATATGTGAATATTTTTTGAGCATTTGAGTATTTCTGGAAGCTGGCAGAATATCACCAACTAAAGCCCTCAACTTTCTCATGAGCATCCAGCGCCTCCAACACATGAACCTTCATGAAGCCAGCAGGAAAACAGTTAATGAGCCAATAAGTTTAGTTCCTGTTTCATACTGAAAGCACTTCCTATTGCTAGTCCCAGTGGAAAATGGTAAGGGATTATTTAGAAGCTTTTAACAATAAGTGGCTTTCTATACTGTCAAAATAAGCAAAAGAAATTACAAGTGAGCAGGATAAAACAAGCTCTCAATCCTGTTCCAAGAAGAGTCACAAAGCTGGACATAGAGACAGAGTCCAAATGGGGAAAATTGCATCACAATCACTATGTGGAAGAAGCAGAAAGCTTGGGGTGAGATTTGGAAAGGACATGAGCATGGTTCTGTGGTTTGGAGACTGTGGTCTAGAGATGTGGGTATGGGAAGCTTCCCCAAACCCCTCACATCCTCTCATCTGTAATAGCAAATGTGGTAGGAACTCGAATTAGACGTACTGACTGAACTAGAAGAAGGACATGTCCCTGTAGTCATAGAGCAATTTAGTTGACCAGGAACGCTGAAAGAGAGAAGTGGGGCTTAGGGTTATGATACGGGAGGAAACTGGAAAAGGAAGGTAGTACATACTATTGAAGCCATAAGGAATGTCAATGAAGACGCTCTCACTTGGGTTTGGAAACTAGTTTAAAAATATAGCAGTCTAAGAAATAAAGAAAGGAAGGGAGGAAGGAAGGAAGGAAGGAAGGAAGGAAGGAAGGAAGGAAGGAAGGAAGGGCTGAAGGAAGGGCAAAAGGAAGGGAGGGTGGAAGGGAAGAGAAATTAAACCATCATCTACAGTGTTTTCAGCACTCTGCATAAGAACAGAATAATAATTGGTAATGCTAGTCAATTTATATTGAATATTTAAAGTATTTAGTCTTCTATAGCATTTGCCACTTTACTCTCCAAACAACCTTGGGAAGTGAGTACAATTTTTGAGGATAAAATGTACTCACTGATGGATAAATTGATTGTCAAAGTAGCACATTGGATGTATGCTGAATCTAGGGTATGTTTATTAGGGTTCTCAAGAGCAGAGGAACAAATATGGATAACGTTTTTAATCAGACACAGGGGTTTGTTAGATAAGGTTACAAGGTCTAAAACAGGAGAGTCTTAATGGCCATCTGTCTAGTCAGGCTTGAAAGAATCCAAAATGGCTGTCTGCGTGTGGAGAGCTGGAGGATCCAGTCACAGTCAAAAGTTAAAGGCTTTGGTCCTCATTGCCAAGTCAATGGTGAGTCTCTGCTGGAAGGCTGAAGAGTCTGCTTTGGAAACCTGAAAAGTTAGCTGAAGCTGGTCTGTGCCCAAAGTGCAAAGGCAATGGTGAAGGTTGAAACTCCTCCAAAAACCAGGAAGCACTTTATTTTTCCTTCGCATCTTATTCAGCTTTCCTTCCCAAGTTACAGACTTATTGTTGGTTCCACCCAAATGCTGATTGGGTTGCTTCTCCTCAGTTTACTGGCTTATGTGTCAGTCCTCCATAGACACAGACAGAACACACTAAACTTCCAGGACATACTCAAATCAACTTAACATATAATTAATGGTCACCTAGGATTTCCCACTTGGACACCTGGGCATCAGAGGTGGCCCATCCAGCTGCCTTATTACCATGGATTCCATGGCATGTGAGAACAATGGTGCATTCAGACAGCATCTGTTCCATCTACATTTCTTCTAGTACATTAGAAAATTTTACTTCAGAATGAAGAGGGGAATTACATATTCCTCTATCATTGTATTGAGCTTTTACCTGGAGGGACCTCCCTTTTTCAAAATGTAAAAAATAGGCTCAAAATGAAAGCTATGTCATAACTTTAGGAATTCGTGTTAGTCAAATTTCAGTGAACTTTTGGCTCTCTTTGGAAAGAAATTACCCCGGGATGAATAAATGGGAAATGTAGTCACAGGAGCAGTTAATTCTTAAAGTGAGGTAAGTACCCTTCTCTGAGCAGCTACTACATGTTAAACACCAAAGGTAGGACATTATCCATTTTAGTATAAATGTCAGCCACCATCAAAAAAAAAAAGACTGCGGCAGGACTCAGGACTCAGCTGTGTTCATCCTGGGTGGTATTTGAACATGGGTCTGTTTGATGAAATATGACAGCCTTCTGTACTCAGCATGGTGCCTCCTAAAGATGAAGGGAAACAAAAAAAAAATGGAAATCTTGCAAGCTCTGGTCAGATGACAATACCTTAATTACCTGCTGGGCAATTCTTATCAAAATTTAACTTTGACAAAAATTAAATTTAGTATTCATGGATGAGTAAAATGGAGATCATCTGAAGTCAAGTTTTAAAGCTTGTGGTAACTTGTACCTAAGATAGTTTAAGTGCAAAGTTTACTAGTATTACATGTTGTTCATCTATCTCTTCTATTCATCTCTGGAATTTTTCATTTCCCTACTATATTATCTATCATAAAATTCCCAGTCCTCACCTCTAGTGACCCCAGATTTCTTCCAACCATCTCTGGAAGGTTTTCATCTTCCCAAATCAGTACTCCTTAAATCATCTCTAATTTCTTCTTCTCTGTCACACCATGCCAAAAGAATATGCATTCCATTTTCTAACTGTATGAATTCTAGAATTTTTAATATCTCATATGAGTAGAATCATGCAATATCTGTCATTTTGTGTCTGGAAAACTTCACTTAGCATTTCATCTTCCTTTTTTATTTGTACTAAAGCATGCATAAGAATGTGGCTCCTTTTGGAGAATCAACATCGTATGTGCATACCATATTTTGTTTATACATTCATGGACGTTTAGGTTGCTTCCACCCTTTCACTCTTGTTTCAGTATTTTCTAAGATCATAGATTTTTTTCATTCTTTTTATTACATCTTTGCTATACATTATGATTACACTCCTCTTTGGGAATTGGTATATATATACCATATCTTAATTCTGATTTTATCTCCTTCCTCTCCCTTTCTCCCTCCTCCCATTCCTTATTCCTCTGCATTTTTGCAAAATAACTATCTCCCTATTTCCTATTACCTGTCTTTTACTTTGTTCTCTACTTATACTTTAAGATAAACTTTTTCCAAAGTTTTTTGACTATATATGCCAAAGACAAATTTATGGCATATTTGATCATTAGGTTTATATTTCTTTTTTTAATAGACTGCATGCACATAGGATAACACAACCACCGTGAAGTAAATGGAAGCACAAAAAGGATAAAAATTTAGCCATTTCCCTTCCTGTTCCCTGGATTATTTTGTGTATGTTCAGGGGTGACTGTACTCACTTTGGGAGACCACAGAAACCAATGAGTTGCTCATTAATTCCTGTGGGTTTTTGAATGTTGTTGCTAGGCTAAGCTAAATAACTGGGGATCTGCTTACTTGGGTTTTATTATTTTGACTATTACAGAATTTTTTAAAAGTTTGTTTTGGAAGAAGGTCTTTGAGAGAAATTATGACAAGTGATAGTTCTAGAAAATTTGTTACTCATTAGAGAATATAACCCACTTCCTAAATAACCACTGCCCCATGCATAAAATGTGTTCCAAACTTGCCCATAAATTCTGGGTTTCTCTAAATAATTGACATATTCCCATTTTTGGATATAATTTGTGATCATGTTTCACACTGTAATGGAGACTGGATTGGTCAGAATTTAATATGTCAGACTCTTTACCATTTCTCTCAAATTTTAGATACTCATCTGCTGAATGTGTACTGCTGTGATTTGTAGCTAGGCATCCTTCCAAAGTCTTATGTGCTCATATGTGGAGCTTTTCAGAGCTGGCTGGATCTAGGACATGTGCTACTGGGATTAAGGGTATGTGGTATGAAATTAGTCCACTGATTAGAATTCTGCCTGCAACTGAGTGGACTTACTGAAGGCAGAAGCCCCTCACTGGGTGTAAGTGGCACCACCCAAAATGTTTGTAGTTTGGATGGGAAAAAGGGAAGAGGTAGGTCTGCTGCTGCTGCTGCATGCTGCATGCTGCTTCACTGCTTCCTGCTTGCTCTTCCATGGACTCTTTATCCTCTGTGGTATCCCTCTCTCATGACCCCTTGACTTGGAGTCAGCCAACTATGGATTGAAATCTCTACAAACTGAGCTAAAGTAAACCTTTCCTTCTTTTGCTTGTGGGTGTTGGGTATTTTGTCTCAGCAATGAGAAAAGTAACTGAGACATGCACCTTACTTTATTATGAAAATCACATGAAACGTGTTGTGATGTAATGACTGTTCCATGTAACAGCCAAATGAAGGGGGAACTTTACACATATCATTTCTTTCTAACAATCACATAGTAAAGTAAATGCATATGCTCTTCTATTTATTATTGAGTCATTTAACAATGTTTTCAACCTATCATAAATAAAAATATATGAAGCTGAAAATGCATCTACCACACCTACTGAACACTCCAGCTTAAATACACAATTCACCATTATGAGTGTGAATTGTTTCCCCTTCTTATTCTGTGGTTAACTGAAAGTTGTGGTAGTTGCTACTATCTAGGATTGTGAGAGAACACCATATCCTCAAATAGCTATCTCAGGAAAAGGTCAAAACTCGGACTTGAAGTACAATTTGTACTGAATGGAAATGGGTTTTCATCATTGTGCAGTAAAAGCATCATAATTCGAATCATCATAAATTGGGGGTCATTTTCCATTTTACTTGACTCTAAAGCCAGGTTTATTTTTATGCTTATGTTGTAGATACTGTTTGGTAACTTATTTATGTCTCAAATCCATTTTAGAAATCAAGGCTCATAAATCAGCAAATCAAGGGGAATAATTTAACAATCTTCAAATTCTAAACCATATAGGCACAGAGTTATATGGAGTCCAGAAAGAAAAAATATTGCAACATTATTTTAAATCTTTCCTTTGAGAGTTCTGAATCAGCTACCAGAACAAGTGGTTGAGATAGCATAAATGAGCCACCTGTAACCAAGCTCATTTCCTCTTTTTCCCAAGAACACCTTCCCAGCTTCCCTCGCAGTAGGTACAGCCATGTGACTGAGTACTAGCCAATAGGACATTCCATAAAATCCTCCTTGAATAATGCTCTATGTTCCCTCCCCCTCCTCTACCAGAAGCAGATAATCACCACAGTCTTGTTGAATATGATGGAGAGACAAAGCCAAAGGAACCTGGTCTTTCACTGGCCACTTGGAGGAGACTTCTGTGTGGAAGAATGTATTTGTTTTGTGTTACCCGAAAAGGAACCTCATTTACACTTTGCAAAATATCCACATGGACTTGTCTGCTGTGGTGACTAATTTCCTAATCTAGAATTAGAGAATCAATAATATCTCACAGGGTTATTGTAAAGACACAATGGGCAACCCATATACATATGGTATCTGGGATCTTGCAGGCATTTCAATAGGTATTGTAATTATTGTGATAATAATTTTGGGAATCAAATGTTTTCAAATTGTGCAGCTTTCTGAACAACTCTCCATTTTTTAGCAGTTACAGTCTTTCTCCAAGATTTTTGAGTATTCCAAAGGTAATTTACACTTTCTTGTGAATTGTCTATCACAAATTTGTTCTTCTGGTCTAAAGAATAACAATACTTCATGCCAGGGTGTCTGCCCTTCCTTAATTTGAAATCATCCCACACTTTATTCACAAATTCCATACTGATGTGGAGTTGATATTGGGTAATAACTGCTGACTTCATGTTATAGTCAAGGAGCACAGCAAAGAACATTTTCAGTTGACTCTTGGACTTCACTTTTATGAAAGTTTTTCAGCTAAGTTCTATCTCACTCATAAGCTTTCTCTGGACCATTGTTGTCATGAGAACTCAGTCTGCAGCTGTAATCAAATCAGAGCCCCTCTTCTTATGTCCCACAAAGGTCAGGAATAAAGTCTCAAATCCCTATGGCTAACTTTCAGAGAAAAGTCTAGAACTATCTCAATAATAATTACAAATTTCTAAAGCCAGAATAACTCACCCCATTTACTACAGCCCTTGCCTGCACTTAACAGTCTCTCACATGTTAAACTCAATAACATTCTCATTTGCAGTACTAACATTAAGGTTTCCTTATCAAACTTCAGGGTTACCAGAAAGAGAAATAGATTCCTGATTTATATGTGCATGGTGAAAGGGTTTGCCAAAGTGGTTCTTTTTAGAAAATGTAAAAGAAGAACTTGGCTCCCTCTTAACAATTAAAAGTAAATTCCATGTAGTTTAGCATTATTCTCATATTGTTCTTCTAATCTTCCTTCTATTCTTGCAGTTCTCCAGTTATTTTGCCTCTGAGCTTCAAAACAAATTGTAAGCCTAAAAAGTTAGTTATCAGATTTTAACTGGGCTTTTCATTATTCAACACAAATGCTGCGACTTTATTAAACCATGCCAAGTCTATTGTTGCTCAGTTTTCACAAAACTCCCTTAATTTGTTCAGATTTTAGGCATCTTCTATACTCTTATTAGACTCTGTGTGTGTGTGTGTGTGTGAGTGTGTGTGTGTGTGTGTGTGTGTGTGTGTGTAGTTTTTACCTCTATCTGCAGCAGCACTCTCGGAAGAATGTCCAATCAATGGAAATGTTCCTAGCTGCATTATCAGATAGCTACAGATCACATGTGGTTGTTAAACATGTGTGCTACATTTATTATCTTCCTGGTTGCTGCTTCAGCTGACATAGTGGGGCCACAGTATATGCTGCCTGGGTAAATGAATAATAAATGAGTGAGCTGATATGATGAAGATGGAACCTTGAAGGATTGTTCCACTTTGCTTCCAGTCAGAGCCCTTTGAAAAGCATGAGTAACTTGAGGTGTCAATCTCACCAGCTGTCACCCTTCTGTCTTCAACTATTTGGGGCTGAGAGGAGAAGCAAAAGTTGAAAGTACAATTCTGTGGCACAAGAGGCTTCTTGTGGGAAGTGGAGAGAGCTGTGCTTCTTTCTAGAGACTTCTAAAACCTGTAAGAGGATAAAAGTTGCAGGGGACTGGAGTGGGAAGGAAAATCTGAGATGCATCATCTGAACCACCAGATTTTTCCCCACATGTAACTCTTAAATCTGGACCGTTATTGCAAATTCTTACGACACACTGAAGCCAACACAGGAGGCAATGGGAATTTGGAGTGAATCCCACACACTGCATTATCTAACTGAGTCAGCATTTGAATAAGCATGAAATGGTAATTATCTCTCTTGAATTTTTTTAAGCAGATGACTGCTATATATATATAAATGGCCTCCAGAAAGGCAAAAGAACATAAAAGTAAAACAGCACTCACTACATGTGGAGGGTGGGATCGGTGCAAAGAGATTCTGATTTTTCAACATCTTCCACCTTCCATCCCACTCCATTTGTTATCTCAGTGGCCACAATTTCAAAACTTCTGACCTATGCACTTTGACCTCTCCCCTTTCCTATATCCCCCCATCAGCCTCAGGACTGCTATTTCTTCCTGTTTAACACACTGCTGAAATGCTACACCTTGTTAAACACTGGACTAAATGCTTTTTGCAACATAAATACACAATCCACCTCCAAAGTATTTATCTTGGAGATGATATTGTACATTAAGAATAGCAAAGGAGAGTACAGAGTGGTTAGAGTAGCTGGGAAGTTACTACTATTCCTCTACTCCCTTTACATCATTTGGGTTTCTGCAGAAGACTTTTAGGCTAAGAATGGGAAATGCTTGCTCAGCAAGTCTGCATATGTTCTAAGTGTCAGCCTCTCTTCTCAAGAATACTGAAATCTTAAATATATTGTAAAATAAAAAAATAGTAAATAAAGTCCACTTAGGAGTATTACTCTGGTGCCAGGAAGTGTTGCAAGGACTTCCAATGTCTTACTCAATAGTCTCACAATGACTTATAGGCATCTGATATCCTCATCTTCAGTTTAAATTAAGAGAGCTTCAGAAATTTGCTGGATTTCACAGTCTCAGCTGAGATGGGCTGGGATATAAGCTTTGCATATGTAATTTCTTACCTACTGCATAATTCCATTTCTACCATGGAAATGGTTCTTTGATTAAGTTTTTCTTTTTATCAAATATTTTGATTCTTACTATTAGGAACACACAGTATGGAAATATGTAAATCAATAACTAGTAGCAGGTTCGATGTCAGTGAACAGAAACTTACAAAGGGGAATTTTGGCTGTGGGATGGGGGAAGAGGGGTTCTAGATAAAGTGACCTCAAGGAAATCTTGCCGGAGTATGGTCAGAATGATCAGACATCATTAGGAGGATGGTGGAGGATACAGTACCTAATTAGATATTGGGTTTACATATAGGGGTCCTTGCTAAACAGGCTTAGCAGAGTTCGCAATTAAAACTGGATTTTACAAGGATGGAGAAGTTTCAGGTATGTGACTACAATTTGACCAAAAAAATGACTACGTTGAACAAACGTTTTGAAGATGGACTGCATGGCGGCCATTGACCAAGAAGAAGATATCCTTGGAACTCACAGAGCATCTGCTATAGGACAGGAGAAAGGCAAATAAATTCTAAGGTCTAATTCTACTAATGTAATATGACTAGTACTTATAGTAATTGAATATTATGAAAGATCACCAGTTCCTATTTCCACAGTGATTTGTAAAGTGCTTTTATATGTAGACTCCCATAGTAGTAAGGTAATAAGGGCACAGACCAACATCCATGTGAGATGGAGAAAAACAGAGCTCTTTCTGCTTTGGAAAGGAAAGAAAATTATTTAGATGATGAGCTACAGAGAGGGCCTTGGTGCATAGGGAACAGATTTGCTCCAGACAAAGAAAATTTGTCTTTGTGGAGAAGAAGCAGGAGAGGGGAAAGATGATGCAGAGGCAAGGGACAGAAAGGGCAAGAAATGCTGACAGAAAGGAGCCAGACAAACAGGCGTCATTTCTATAACGTGCCCACTTCTTTCAGGTCCACGTGTGTGAAATAAAGCATGCACAATGGATTGAACCACAGGTTCTCATCTGCGTAATGTTCTTCCTTATTTTTAGCTCTGTAAGTGTACATGTTCAGAAACAAAGTGTGGAAAATGTATAATGACACAAAACAGTATGATCCATTTGTGTGTGTAAACATCGTGCTGTCTCCCTAATGTGAGCTGAAAGAGTAAAAAAGATCCAAAATGTACAATAGATATTGTGACATGGGAAGACACTGTTCAAAAGGAAAGAGAAACTGGGATGGGAGAAAAGAAAAAAGAAGGGAAGGAAGGGAAAAATATATATACATTTTATATTTATAAAATATATTTATATATTACATACATATACATACACAAGATAGTTACACTACCAATTTCTCTTAGTTCATTGAAAAGAAATGTTTGTGCTAACATTGTTTGGTCAGTTTTTTATGCCTAGATCTTATACTCTGAGCTACTATTTTCAAGGTAACAATATACAATGTTTTAACCATTGTTGCTCTTCTATTATCTTGTTTTGATTTTTTTTCATCATTTTATTGGTTTTTCTCTTGGAAAAATAGTCTGATAATTCAAAGGACCAGTGGTTACATTTTATTGTTTTTCCTTATCTTTTTGTTTGTTTGTTTGTTTGTTGCAGTTCACTGTTAAGATATCATTGCTTATGTTAGTCAAACTTAGTTTTTTACCTAATTTGTTGTGAATATTTCCCCAACTGTCTCACAATCATTTTAATATCTTATTTTCTTCATAGTAGAAATAAAGTTTCTCTTTGGAGACCTTGGTCTTTGCAAGACCAAACTTTAAGACAATCTCTTTGACTCAGCGGTGTTGCTGGGAGTGGCGGAGTGTCCTGGGATTCTAGACACTTTCTGTTTCACTCAAAGAATTGACCAAGATACTTAATGAACAGGTAAATGTAACTTTTTATTTAAAATAAAGGAAGAAAAGGGAAGAGTGACGTAAAGTGCTAGAAGAGATAAATCTTGCAAACAGGAATGACACTGCAGAAACAGAAGGACAGCAGGACAGGAAGACTGTAGTGGCAGGGAGGTCAGTAGCTGCCCATTTTATACTCTCTCAGAGCCCATCCTCAGAAGTTGTTCTGCTCAAGCATCCTGGCTGCACTTGGCAGGTCACATCTATTGGTCATCATCCATTCCAGTTCAGGTTACATCCTGAATTCTGCATTCAGCCAACCTACCATGCCCTAATCTCCCTCAGGAAGGGTAGTCACTCCTACCCAACCTAACAGAAATCAGTCACAAACTGTCTCAGGTAAACAGCTTGCCTACGGTAATAGAAAGCCAAGAGAAGAGAACCCAAAAGCTCAAGATGCTTCCTCAAGATGTTTACAACCTGACCATGAGAATGTCCACCCAAGAGTCACATCCAGATAGTCTAGAACAAAATCCATGGCACAGTATTGTAGCACAAAACACAGTTATCTCCAGCCTTATTTGCCAAGACTGTAGAAAAGGTTTTGCAGGTTTATTTTTAAAAGACAACTAAGAAGATTTTATTCAAGAGTATTGCAGTAGAAGCCAAATTCAAGATATATCATTTTCCCAGAAAAGTAACCAGAGTAACCTTGCAGTAGAGGAGAGGCAATGAACTTAACTTAGACTGTGTCAGTCACAAATAGAGATTTGTAGGCATCTGTCAGATTAGAAAGTAGATGGCAGGTTGTTGAGAGAACTTTGTTGGAAGTAAGGGTAGACTACTGGAGAGGAGCTCAAGGATAGGCCAGAGGGCGCTTGATTGAGTCTCCAAGTTGGAGGAGAGTCTGTGTAAAAAAGGCTTAGCAAGATTCTTTACTGAAATGCTCTCAGGACATCCACTAGGCAAGAACATGGCTTGCAGCTGTTTGAAGGCAGTTTAGTCAGGGACAGAATCCTCATCATGGACACTGCCACGAGGTCTGAGGCAACAGATCTTAATGTTGCCTGCAGGTGACCCTTGAGTCTCTCTATTAGGGGGTACCAGTTTCCCCCTTTTTTATACATCCCCTCTTCTTGAAAGCTAAGTAGTCTGCAGCCTGGAGCCATCACCTCCTTTAGCATCTGTTTCCTTTGTCTTTGTTTTGGTTCAAAGCCAGGGAGTAGAGGAAGGAGAACGGGGCTGTGAATGGGCCAGGGTGGCAGCAGGGAGGGGAAGTTTCATAGGGAATCTACTCATGTGATTTTTTTTTCCCCTGGAAAAAATACATCTTTAGATCTGAATTAAGGGAATTTACAGAACTGAAAGTTGGCTCCAAACCCCTGGGGTATCTTCATAATGAAAACACAGAATCTGTGAAGTGATTCTGCAGAAATTTTCTCTGAATAAAATGGTATCATGTTTGAATGCATATTTAAATACATTCATTACCTGGGAGAGAATCCTGGTACTGTCCCTTAGGTCTAGAAATCTTAGCTCTGTGTGCAATAGTAAAAATCTGTACCCTGTGCTCATTTGGGAATCATTACTGTGACTTTAAAATTCAAGATATATCATTTTCCCAGAAAAGTAACCAGAGCATAGACACAAAGTCTGTGGGTGATTAATGATTAGAATCCCATAAGAGTGAGCTGTAGAAGAGCCAGACAAAATGGAATTAAAATGTTGTGTGCTACTTAGCATTTCCTCAGATGACTCCCTGCAACTTTGTTATTTATTGTGTCCTTTTAAAAGTTGGTTACAAATATCTGGGGATTTATTTTCCAAACGATGATTGCCTTCAAAGTTAATGGTCCCCTATTTCCATAAGTCTGTTTCAACAGTAAAATGTGAATACTCATACTTAGATCATATGAATATTATAAGAATGAATAAAGGAATGCAAGCAAAACTCCTTGTGCAAGGGTTAACAGAAAATACATTCATTATGATATGAAATTGCCACTTGGTGTTTTGGTCTGTTTGGAATGCAGCTCCTATGACTTTCACAGCACATCTAATTGTGTCTGGAGTTTTATTGTTTCCTCACCCTGGGCATGTAACTCAGATGGCATTGAGAAGGTCATATCATAGCAAACAGAATCACAATAATTATTTTCAAAACTTTATACCATGCCAGGCATTGTTCTGAGTACTTTTTGTGGATTGTCCCTTTTATTGTCTACAGCCACACATGCACTGATGCAGAAGAAGAAAGTTATGAAAGGATGCAAAACACAGTGTCTTAGACACAGAAAAATCTGGGCTCTCACCTAGAATCCTGTTTATCAGGGAGCAGGCTGGCTAGGTCAGCTGTGCACCTTGGTAGCCAATCAGAAACAGAGTCTTTTCTATCTGGGTTGCTCAATCATTCCTGGACCACCATTCCCAGCTATGTAGTTGAAGCCATGTTGCTGCCATGTTTGTATTTGATCTGTCCAGACAGAGATACAGATTGTGGAGTATATAGGACCATCATCTTAACTTCCAGGCCAGAAAGAGGTCTGTGCCTTTCCCATTACATCCCATGGGCTGAGTCATGTTATGGTTTGTGTCTGGATGTCCCCCCAAAGCCTCATGCAGTCATGGAGGTGGCTGGGTCTATCATTTGTGAATTGGTTTGTTGTCTAGAACTGGGACTGGTGGTGTGAGTGCTTGCAAGTAGCCAGCATTCAATGTAAAGGAGGAAAGGAGGTGTACTCTCCACTTTAGCCCCTTTTGTTCTGGTCGCTCCTGATATCTGCTGCAGCTGCCATGGAGCAGCTCAGCCACAACACCTGCCTTGGAACTGGCTGAGCAATTTTCCTTCCTTCATTTTGGGTGTCTGGTATTTTGTCCCAGCAATGAGAGAAAAATAACCAATACAAGTCACAAGGACACACAAACCACCCAGAGTTATTGGAATAATGTGGTATATCTAGGCACATGCCTCATTTATAAGTGAAGCAGATAATAGATTTCAATAGGCACAAGGGGTCCCAAATACTAGAGGAACTATAAGTAATAAAGGTAGGTATATATTCAATCCATTTTACAGGATGAGGAAATAGATGTAGAGAGATGACTTGCTGTAAGGGAAACTTTTGGGGCCTATCCCACGAACCTATGTAATGAAGGTCTCTGCCTGTGATCAGGGTTGATTGGCTTGTGCTGTTAATGGCTCCAGAGCAAGCCTCTATCACAGAAGGGCATGAATTGTGGATATGTTATTCAATATTCTTGAACCTTCCATGGCACCAATCTGTGATATGCTCCAAGGCACCCTCAGGGGAATGAGCATCTATTTAGCACAATGGAAAGCTGCTAGCTAATGAACCCTTTATTGTCTTTTCTTTCATTCCTTCTCTTATTTCCTTCTGTATTTTATGTGATCACCTTCTAAATAAACTGCTTACATCCAGTTCCTGCCATGGGTTTTGTGTCTGGGCATCAACACTAACAACATAACGTTCGCTAGTAAATAGACAAAACCATAACTTGAAATTGGCTGGCTACATTCAGATATGATCTTTTAATCAATTAGCAAAACTTTCATTCCTAAAGGACAGCACTGAGCCCTGGCACAATTTGATCTGTCCATGGTGGTACTATGCCTGATGCTCAGGGGAGGGAAAAGAAGGGTGGAAGGCTCAGTATGAGAGATTGGATTTCTGTGCAGCAGGCCTGGTAACAGCTACTTCACCCACTTTTACTCATTTAATCCTTCCATGACCCCTGGGCTGAATCTGTGGGATCAGCTCACCTCACCTCTATCTCCAGAATTCAGCAGAATGACAACAAACAACTAAAAGGAAGCAAGTAGTGGTAAGGCATTAAATATGATATCTACTGAGTGTTTATTGTAATCTTCACACCGCGTTTAGAGTTGCATGCATAATACCTGAGCTGGTTAGCACACTGATACAGTAAATTGAGGTGGGTGATAAGTTTTGGTTTTCAGATGAGGAATTGGGGATCAAAGAGCCTAAATGACAGAGACCAGATCACTCAGCTAATTGGAGACAGGACTTGGATTTGATGACAAATTTTGATTCCTGTCTGTGGTAGTTACAATGTAATTTCAAATAGATTGACTTCGGGATGCACCTAGGGTATTAGTAGGACATAATTTGAGGTGTGTCTTGGTGGGTTATGAAAACACGACTGGGAGGAATCTGTATCTGGAGCCTTATCCCTTCTTTTCTGTCTCCTGTTCTGTTTCTTGGATGCAGTGAATTAAATGTCTTTGGTTTACCATGCTTTTCTGCCATGATGTTTCTGTCTCAGAGACAGGTAACCATGGACTAAACTCCCTGAAACCATAAGCCAAGTTTAGCCTCTTCTTTGAATGGTAGGTGTTTGAAATCAAGTCCTAGTAATAAGAAAGCTAACACAATCTCTTTGCACTAACGAGAGATTTCAAGGGTTATGGATTGTTTTGTGCTCTCAAAATTTGTAAATTTGTATTGACCCTAACCCTTGTGTGAAACAAATATGTAACTGATGGCATTTAGAGAAGAAGCCTTTGCCAGAGTGTTACGGCCACATTAGGCCATTAGAATGGCATCTGTTATTACAGGATAAATGGCTGTATGAGGAAGAGCGAAATATCATTTCCAGTTGAGTGTCTTAACTTCAAACAACTGTAACAAAGCATCACAGACAAGGCATCTTTGAAACAGAAATTCATTTATTAAAGTTTTGGACACTATATGTCTAAAATGGTTGGATTTTGGTGAGAAACCCCTTGCAGCTAGCAGGGTACCAACTTCTTGTATCAAAAATGGTGGAAAAGAGTACAAGGGAGGTCTCTGAGGTATCGTTTCTAAAGATGTCAATCTCATTGATGAAGGATTTGCTTTCATAACCAATCACTTCTCAAATACCATATCTCCTAATACTACAATGGAGGTTGTGTTGAGTTCACTGTATGAATTATGGGAGGGCATAACCACTTAGTCTTTAATGCTGTGTGTGGACGAGGGAACACATGAGCTCCTGCAAGCCAGTAAGAATCCCTACCAGAAAGCAAGTCAGCCAGCACCTTGATCCTGGACTTCCAGTCTCTAAAACTGTGATAAATACATTCCTGTCCTGCAGGCCATCCAGCTTCTGGTTTTTGTTGTGGCAACCTGACATAAGATTCAGGATAAGTCCTTTCTTGCTCTTAGAAAAGTAAATAACTGTAAGTCATAGGACACTTTTGATGCTGTCAAGGTCAGGACTTCGTTGGGGAGATAAACTTCTATCAGTGAAAAGATATTAATCTCTTTTTATGAGTCAGAAGGGTGCAGAACCTTGAAGGAAAGCCATGAAATGGCAAGCAGGGGACTTCTGGGTCAGTAAGACAGTGGTGCAGATCTTTGGATAAGTGATACAGGTGAGGTTTTTGGCCAAGGTAAGGAAAGGAACTTTCTGGAAGTTTCTGGAACACTAGCTTCTAGGAAGAAGTTTTCCTGTGAGGTAGAGGAGCATTTTATTACTTTGCCGGGTTGTCCTAATTTGGATACAAGAGGATTTCAGTTTATGTTTACAGGAAGGTGACACTTCATAAGAATTAAGGGAGTATTCCGGGATCACCATCTTTGGTTGGAAGGAAGTAGGCTTGGGCAAAGGAAAGAGTTTTGCTGCGATGGTGACTTAGGAGAATGTTTCCTCATAGGTATTCTGCAGCTGGTGTGGCTCTTTATACATGTCCCACATTGGAGAAATGTTATCAGATATTTATATCCTCACATCATCTGATCATTGCATGTAGATGGCCCTGGGAAAAGTGTGAGGCCTTGGTTTACATGTTTTATTTGGCCAAGAGATGCCTGAAAGTTAAAGTCTGTCCACTGGGAAGGTGGCAGCTGCTGTCAGGATAAGCCTTTAGGTCCCTCAGTGCTTCTGCATGTATTTCTTGAGTTCCCATGAGGCTGACTAGGACATGCAGATATGTCCAGAGGATTGGGGTAAAAACATTTCTATTATATTACAACATAAAAGTAAGATCCAAGCGGGGGTGAGAAAAGAAGCTTGGAAAAAGAAACCCTTGATGTTCTCAATCCAAGGATATCTTTTACAGATGGACAATTTCTCATGATGGAACCAATGTGTGGGTTTCGTATTTTATTATTACAGCTATTTGAAATAGGCTTTCTGCACATTGACAGCCTGCTTTTCAAGGGAATAGGGTTCAATCAAAAAAGATGACAGTACCTAAAGCTGCAATTGTTATTCCATTAAACTTGGAGTTCAGCCAAGTCTTTAGGTACCTTGAATTTTGCCTTTATTCTAATACATTTATTCCTGTGTGTGGTAGGGGCGCACATCAATACTTGAAAAAGCAGCTCAAGATTTGACTAGGTTGAGCCTCCTGCCTTAGACCTCCCCTGCCTTTGTATTCTTAGCTTCTGAATGTCCTAAATTGGGATATAAATGAGGGTGGGAATCATTACATTTGAATTTTTTACTCTCAGACTTTCTATTGGTGCAGTATTGAGACATGCACAAGAAAGGAGAAACAGGAAAATAAGGGTAAATGAGGAGTCAGATACAAAGACTTTCACTTCATTTTATGAACTGTTAGACCATCATGCTTCTTTTTTTTATTTTGCCAAATAAGAGATTTATTTCCTAATCAAACAGGGTATTGTGCGTGTTATTCAAAAACGTGTTCCTGCTCATTTCACAGCTCCAAAAACGAGTTGACAGGCATCAGAAGAGAAGAATTGTAGCTAAAGCAGGAATAATAGGAAGAAAAAAAAATCAATGTGGAGATGTAATTGAAAGTAAGAGCTGCTGGTGGAGGTAATTGAATGATAATATTGTGAACAGAGACCAAGCAAGATCAAGCAACTGCAAGATTGACAATTCCCTGATGAGTTTGCTTTCCCCTTCTGTGATAATGCAGGTCTCGGAGATTGTGGATAAGACATTATCAAACATGCTCATTCAAATAGAAGTCTCTCTGAAGGTTTTTTTCCCCATCCTTTTCTGTTTTTCTTTACAAAGCATGCCTGTGACCTGGAATGAATCCAAGGATGTGACTTTACAAATGTTCTAAGTGGACGAGGGCATGTTCGATCCTGTCCTTCCGACCGTCTCAGCAAACAGAATTCAATTGCTCTGGGTCAGCCCATTCAATCATGGTACACCTGACCAGAACAATGCTCAGCCACACTGAAACAATTAGGAAAACTCACTTTGTCTCTTCCATTTAGTGACTGGAAGAAAATCACAGTTAAAAGGACTATTTTTCATAATAAAAAGACAGATACTTAGAATATTTCAGTGCACCTTTATTGGAAAAGTGAGTACTAGCTGGGCATTAAAAAAAAAAGTTTCCTTGAGAAATACTTATTCTCCCCACATCACCCCATGAGGCCATTCTCAGACTCTGTCTATCAGTTCCAGTGAAATCAATACTGTATTATGATTGGAGTCAAGAGATCTAGATTGTGTGACCTTGGGCAAGTCACTTAATCTCTCTGCCACAATATACGTGAAAAAATGAAAATAAATCTAACCAGCTCAAGAAGGGAGAGGAAGATTAATGGCAGTAGGTTTTCTAAAACATTGTCTCCGTGGCTGCTTTTCTCCCTCCTTGGTTTTGTGTTTTTTTGTTTTAAAAATTTTTAAATCCAAGTTCAGCCACTCATATACTGACACAAAGACAAAGCTCATTCTAGGTGCAAGAAGGCAATATTTCCACTCAGCTTAATTTTAAGTCTTGAACAATGGTAACTATTTTTTTTAGTGCTTTCCATTTCTCCTTTGCAGGAGGCAAAGGAAAGCAACAGAGCATTCATTTGGAAAAGAGTTCTTGTGCACAAATTAACTTTTGTTTTATTTTGGATGATTTTCTCTCTTCTTGTTCTCAGGCATTCTGTTTTTCCAATCCTACTATAACAGACTTAACTTTTTGCTGCCATTGTTTAACTGGCCCACATAATGGAAGACACAGACTGGTCCTGCTCTGCTGGCGTGGGCCTCCGTGTTCTCTCCAGAGCACTTACACATGGAGTGTTTTTCCCACACCCTGATAAGCCGTGACTATAGGTAAGTAAACTCATAATTGACACTGAATGACAACCTGTGATTACATTACTTTTTCCAATTGCCATTTTGACTCTCTACTTCTGATATCAGAATTACTGAGTCCAGTCTATCACTCCTAACCTATGACAATACAGTTATTACTTTATCACTTCTATTAAACCTGCTGTCTGCTTTCTCCACTTGGAGACCGTTTGTTTTGGAACTATGAGCATTATCTGAAGTCAGGCCTTACTTTTCTGCCTAAGTTGATTCTGTCGTGGTGCTAACTTAGCTTTCTTATTTTCCTGGTTTCAACTACCACTTTGATGTAGGAAATCCTTGTATCTACAACACAGACATTCTAGCCTATGATTCTATTTAAAATATCCTTTCCTAGCATTTGTCAGTCAAAGAATATATGACAAGATGATTTGAGAATGACAAACTATGAGAATATCATACTAAAGAGTTTGAGTTTTATCTAGTAGGGGAGTGGAAGATACTAAATGCATGTTCTAGAGAAGTCTATTGTTTCCATTCAACAGAGTACATAATGGGTTGGTGGGCAAAAGATTTTCCAGGCCAACTCATGGATGTGTCAAAATGTTTCCAGCTGAGGCCATCACCATGCTGCAAATAAAACCCAGTATTTCATTGATATCTGTAATGTAGATATTTTCTGTTGAGATTCCACTTGATGTAACTTCCAGAGTCACTGGCTTCAATTTAAATAAAGAGAAAAGCAGGTGTGAGATTCAAACCATAGCTCAGGCAGCAATTGTTTCTTTAACTCAGCTTCATTATTGGCTTTTCAGCTCATGAGCATTTCTCTGGGAATAATACTGTTCTAGCTTTCAGGGCCATTGTGAGCTTTCATATTTTCTCTAGTGTTCAGAGGTATTTTATTTAGAAATGCAGAGGAACTATATTAACTGCAGATAATTAGTTGCTATTTTAAAATGGAAATCCTTTCTGATTGTTATTTTTGCAAGCCCACTGCCAAAAGATGCTCAAAAGAAAAGGTATGGGCAGATGGACTACACACAGGGTCAAGAGTGCCAGGAAGTAGCCACTGAGGTATTAAACACATAAAAGTGAATATATTCATCACTCTGCACACCTGCTTCTTTTACTTCCTTGACAACATAAGACTTTTTTTCTTTTTTCAGTCCTACACACAGGCTGCTATCTCTGGATAAACCTCTCACCCCATCTACACAGCTAGATCCTTCTTTCTGGGTTCCAGATCCCACTTTATCCCTCATGACTTGGTTTAAATGTCACTACCACAAAGGCTGCTAAAACATCACAGTGCAAATTTGATTGAATTCTTTTGTTGTATTTTTTCTAGTATCTCCTAATTTTCTTCAAGATGCTTCTCACAACCTGAAATTCTATAATAGTTTGATCACGGGTGCAGTATCTATAACCCACTTTAACTTCAACCCCCGTTGCACAGAACATACAATCTAAAATGCCATAAGGAGTCTATTTCATTTGAAACTATATTGAAAGTCAGGCATAGTTTTTTGCAATTGATAAGAAATAGGAAATAAGTGTTGTTAAATGACTTTTGAGTACACAGAAAAGATTAAGAACAAAAATAGCCCGTGTTTTTTAGTTTCAATACATTATATAAAGCTATACGTAAAGCTTCATATACTTTTTATAGCTTATCTATTTTTACAAACATCATTTTTGAAATAATGGTCACTAGAACAGGCAGATGACACCATCAAGCTCAAGATCTTTAGGCCCTGAATCCTTCTCAAGCCTTTTAATCATTTGTCCAGAAAGAATTGCTGCTGACAAAGCAAATAAAAAAAAAATGCTCAGAGCAATTCCAAAACAGAAATTTGTCTATTATGGCCTAAAAATAATTTCAAGAAATCTGTAGTAAAAACAAATTCCAAAGATTGAAATGGCCATTAGTCAGTGAACATATCCTCGACTACAACACACAGCAAACCCTCGTGGCATTCCCTCATACAGTCGCACTCATGTGGGCATTTAGACACCGCGGATCTGTAATGACTTATCTTTTCAGGTTGCCAGTGTGTACTATTCCACGCAGTGGTTTTGATTCTGAAATGTTCAAGATTTGCTGTTTTTGTTGTTGTGACTTTATTGAATTCTGTTGGAAAAAGCTCTAGAATAGCTAGTCTTCTATTTAAAGAAATACTCTGACCACAGCTTCATCAGTAAGGACCTGTTTATAACATGAATAATTGTCCTTAATTTGTCTCATTTGCCAGTAATTATCTTGCTATTGGATTTTCCCAAAGAAGGGCTTGTGTGCAGAAGGCCATCTCCTCACAAGGCAATCTCCTAAGAGAATGCCTGGTTCAGCCCACATTCCCAGGAAACACAATTTCATCTGCTTTTATAAGCAGCAAAGAGAAAGAATGCAGTCTGGAAACCTCTAAGAACCTACTTTTTCCCTAAAAAAAGAACTGTCCCCCAGAAACAAAACAAAAAAATATGTAAAGTCTCTACTGTAGATTAAACCTATGTGATCAACAGAGAATTTTTCTCTTGTGGTGCAGAAATCTCCAGGGTATAGAGAGGGAGGTTATTAAAATGCAGCTTGTAATAGCACAGCATAGAGTATTCGGTCAGAGCAGCCTGAGACTGAGTCCAGCTGCTTTGTTCCAAGCCTTGTGTGCCAGTGTAAAACAGGGAGCACAACAATTCGGCCAATTTACAGAGATGCGTGAGCTGTGTCCTACACAGCTCTTACCACAGTACCTTTCATATAATAAGCAATCAACAGACACTAGTCATTAATGCAGCACATATCTATAAACACAAATTTAAATCATACTCTTCTTACAGATGTTTCTTTGCTTAATGAAAGATTCAAAGCTGTGAAGAAAGCAGCCAATGAGAAGTGTGAATGATTATATAATATTTATACAATATAAATGAAGATGCTTTAAATGAGCATGAATACATGATCAGATAGCCACATTTGTGAGAAAGTATGTTTGTGTGTGTATGTGTGTGACTTTTTTCTTTAAAGAGAAAGGAAAAAAACTTATCATAGTAGCCAAGTATTAATTAATGTTCTACTTAGCCAATGACGTTTCTCTGATCTCAGTGGTTATCAGGCCAGGATGGTTTGGTTCTAAGTGAGGAAGAAAAACAATGTCAAAAACAATACCCTTAGCTAGGTTTTATCCAAGTGTGTGTGTGTGTGTGTGTGTGTGAGAGAGAGAGAGAGAGAGAGAGAGAGAGAGAGAGAGAGAGAGAAAACCAGAGAGAACATTAATTGAATATCTACAGTTTTTCCTAGCAAGGTCCATCCTTTTTACTTGCTATTCAAAAATCCTACTGTGACACTATGCTAATTTCAAACCCATTTCTGGTGACAACAAGATTTAAATTGTCTTACTGGTTCTTTCTGAGTCACACTGATTGACAAGTTCTCAAGGAAGAGTTTACTATGCAATTTCTAAGAAAACCAACAAGCTGTTAATGAAGTAAATAGCTGTTTAATTTACAAACATCAGTAGTGTAACTGATATCAGTCTGGAGAACGACAAAGCACACTGAATTATACATGTACATCTAATTTTCTTTGTAAAAAGTTTTTTTTTTTCTTTTCTTTTTGGAGGGTCAAGGTGAGAAACATCTGCATCTTTACAGGGCACCCTGGTAATTTAATAGGGATAAAGCACAGTCTACTATAAATCATTGTCAATTCTACATTGTAATTTAGCAGCAAATGTGTTAATATAGAAACATTAAGGTAATAAAGAAGCTTTATCATTTGGGGAACCTTACCATTTTGGACATGGTAGTCTTCTTTTCTCCCAACCTCCCCCCAGTAAAATGGCATAACCCATGAAGAAAATATTAATTTGTAAAAGAGCTACTCCTAGTGCTGCGGGCTACACACCATTTCCCTGCTGTGGGCACAAGCTGTAGAAGGGCTTCTTCTGTCCGTGCAAGAACAGTCTCACACGCAGAGGTGCCTCTTCTGCTCTCAGACTCCCCAAGCCCTCTGCAGGTGTCCTGAATGTGTCCACCAGTAGGGCAGTGACGCCACTGGTCATCTGTCAAGGTCAACAAACAGACCAACATATATTTATCCGGAAATAACACCCTATGTTAGCACTATTGCAAAAAAAAAAAAAAATCCTGATTTTGTTTTTTAAGTTTGAAAAATGTACAAAAATATCAGGATAATTATAAATTAATATATATTAAAGTATCGAGAAACAGCAAAAGAATGGTCTAAAACGTTAAGTACAATGTACTTTGATACAATAAATATTCCTCGTTGAAAGTGAATACTGTATAGGGCTGTTTAGAACTCATAGAAACAAAAATTCATATTATTACTAATTTATTTATCAATAATCTATTGGTTCTTTATCATCTCCTTTATATTACAAAAAATTAATACTGGAAAACGGTAGATAATCACTTTTGTGTGCTGCTTCTGCTGACATGCTGATATTTAAAAAGCAGGTAAAATATATCAAAGCACGCCACTGCCACCGTCCTTTCCTCTCGAGAATGGAGCCCAGATCTTCAGGGTCCTTTCTCTTTTGCACGACCCTCTTCTCACGCGTTTCCTTTATCTGTGCATTCTGGAGTTCCATTCTTTACCCTGGCAGACTCATTCACACGCGTGTGCTTCACCTGTCCTGGTGAACTGCATGGGTGTGGGTCAGGGACACAGGTCTTCCGCTCCGGGGGATTCCGGGCCAGCGCTCAGCAGCTCGCCGCCTCTGGGGTTCCGAATGTGCTTCCATTCATCCTCTGCCCTGTTCAAAGCCGGACCCTGGCTCAGAGGTCCGCGTTGTGGCTCTGACGCCTGCAACCCTAGCTCTCTCCACGCTTCTCCAGCGTAGGGGAAGCTTCAGTTCAAGCTCGTCTTTTATTTTACTATTTATTTTCTTTCCAAATGCAGAAAAAAGTCTTTATTCTCATAATAAAAATAAGTCTGTTCTGTATTTTACAATATATTTCAAATATTTCCACTATGAAGCATGAATCAGTTCAACCTGGTCAAGGAGGGTACTGTACAACGTCTGCCCCAGGCTGAGATGGGAGCAGCCAGCGGGGTTTTTAGGACGCACACCTGGTACAGCCGCATTTCACCACCTTCTCAACCTCGTCTGCGAACGAGGACCCGTCCGTGCATTCGAAAGAGTATTTCCGCCGCTTGCTGCGCAGCGGCCCGCAGCACTGCCCTCCCGCGCACCCGCCTTTACATTCCAAGCGGGACACCTTCTTGGTGGTTTGGCAGGCCGCATAGCCCTGCTGCTTTTGGAAGTAATCTCTTATCCGTTCCCCTCGGCAAGAGATTTCTGAAAAAAAGACAACAAAAAAGCAGAAGCGTTTTTAGGGACAGGCACTGTAAGTCATGCAAAAGTGACCGTGAGTGAATCCACGAGTCTGTTGAGTGGGTGCTGTCTCTGCTTCTCCCCCTTGGTAAATGCAGTTTTTAGGGGTATATTACATTATTTGGGCTGGTGGGATGGCCTACTGTTTCTTGGCAAATACTCCTCTTGGACTTTTATTTCCAGCAAAGTGAATGCCCTCTGTGCAGACTATAAACACCATATGATTGCATTGACAAGAAAATTGAATCCTTAAACCTTTTCCTTTATTGCAAAAAGGGACAAAACGCCCATCTTGTTTTTACACTACCAACAGCTGGTTTTGTTTGCCATGGAGAGTAGTTGCAGAGAATGAAATTTAATTTATTAAACCTGGAGTTTAGTATTATCCAATCTGTTACTTAATACAAGTAACATTCCACTAACTTTATAAATTACCCTCTATGAAGCAGTTCAAAAGAGAGACATCTGCTGAAAGCTTCTGTGGGCACGTTCCTCTGATGCACAACACAAAGTCTGTGCCAGCTGGAGGCAAGGAAAGTCCTTACCATGGAGACAACACAGGGAGGGTTGGCCAAAAAGTCAGCCTCTTTCCATCCCCCTAGCCTGCCTAATTTGCTGTGATAAATCCATCCATTCTAAGGTCGAGGGTGACTGTGTACAAAAACCAGAGTAGACTTACAGTGGCATCCCCTTTGGGCCAGAAATTGAATAAATCGTAGTTGTAGATGAGAACAACAGGTAAAGGCAGCAGGTAAGTAAAAGCAATGAGCTTCCATGGAAAGGTAAATAGCAGAATTTACACAGCAAATCAAGTTGTGACAAGCTCTCTCAGGGTCCTGTAAAGTCTTACTGTGGGAGTTTAGGAACTTTCACATCTGGTGCCTTCCTAGCACTTAAAAATACAACAGCGACAACTACCAGTAATACAAAGACTTGGCATTTTCCTCAGAACTCCTCTGTCTCTGTTTCTTTCTCCTTTGCTCTCTGACCAGTGCTGGTGCGCCCCGCCCTTCTTGCTGTGCCAAGAGCAGGAGGTGCTGGGTGAGGCTGGCTTACCTCGATCGCAGCTGTCCCCAGTGTACCCGCTGCTGCATTCACAGTAGGGCTGCCCCAGTCCTGACAGCCTGCACTTTCCGTGCTTGCACTTGATCGTCTGGCAGGGGTTGAACAGATCCTCCTCTTCGTCACAAAGGACTCCTCCATGTCCCTCTAGGCACTTACAGCTATAGGAGAATGCGTTGATTGGCAGGCAGGTGCCATGTACGCATCTAGACGGTGGAAGCACAAAGGAATGGATGTGCATTCAGCAGAAGAGGTAAGATGAGGCACAGAGTGGTGACGGGCTGGTTTCTTTCCCTCCTTTAACCCCTCTAGCTGCCTCCCTCCTTTTGCTACTTTTTACTGTGAGCATTCAGCACGTGTATTCAAGGAGATCAAACTTACTTATTGCCAAGACAAGGGTCATTGGTCCGCTGGTCACAGAGGGGCCCCATCCATCCTTCTTCACACTCGCAGGTGAAGCCTGACTGTCTGCTGGGCTGACACGTACCGTGGGCGCACACCTTCTTATGGCATGGCTCGCAGCCGGGCAGAATGCCTGTCTGCATGGGCACCTTCCGGAAGTCCTGCAGCTCACTGTTGATGTAAAGGTGCCGGATGCAGCCGTGGAAGCTGGTACCGTTCTTCCCTGGAGCCTGGCGGAGGGACGCCACATTGTTCTTCCCAGGCATGCCTGGAAAGGGGCAGCATGGAACATATCAGCCTGTGTAGGGAGGGGACCCTCAGCTGTTTGCAGCCCAGAAATATTGAGCTTAGGAACTTACTTAGCCCCATCAAACCAAATTATCTTGAGTTAGGGAGTGCTGGGATGGAGAAGAGAGATGTGTTTGTTTGTTTTGGATGAAGTTCCAGGAACTTGTAATGCCCATGAAGAATATGAAACCAAGTTCATTGGCAGTCAATATTTAATTTTTAAATTTCTTTCAAATAAAACTTTGCACAGATACATAATGCAAAAAGCCTGCAAGTAGAACTACTCTACTTAAATACAAACCTGGCGGAGGAGGGAGATTAGTTTTTCTGCTCTTTGGCTCTCTCATTCCATACCACACACACCTTGGGATGCCAAGAGTTAAACAAAGCACAGTTTGTAGTCTCTTAATTCTACCCTTTGCTTTAAAGAGAAAGGGCTCAGACTGAGAAAACTTGGTAGGCACACGGAATGTCACCCAGCAAGGACAGGTTACGAGACTGAAGAGAGGAACCTCCCCAGTCTTCCAGCCAAGGTTCAGTCCAACAAACTCCAAGAAGTGAGAGCCAGGGTTCACATTCCATTAGTAATAAACGTCTGGTAACTCATTTTGGCAGAACGTAATCATCTTTCCATAGCCTGAGCCAGACACTAAAATAGTTCCTGGGTGGTGTTGCCTACAGGAGACAAGCGTTCAGGTCACTGGTGGCCATCAGAGCAGATGACCCTGGTGCTCATGGCCCAGCTGCTCCTGGACTCTGAGCTACTAGCTAGAGGACTTGGCGTGGTAGCCCAGGCACACACCCTCTGGGGGCCTCTCTAGTTACAGACATTGATGACCATGGCACTCAGAGCCCTGCCGTGTGCACTGTCTGCTGTCTTACCAAGGGAACATCATTTCAACCTTTGCAAGCAAGAGAATCAGGGAGCTATGTGAACAAAAGCACCAGGCAAGAGGTCAAGTCTTTAATTTTGGTTTTTAGTGTGTTTGAGCTAGTCATTTCCCTTCTTTGGGGCTTAGAGTTCTCTGTATCATGAGCAGATAGACTGGAGTAATCGTGTCCAAGCTTGTCATACACAAGGACCACCTGGGGTGTGTGCTCCAAAGGCAGCTTCCCAGGTCTCTCCCCACCCTGAAGTTCTTATCCTGTAGGGGAAAGACAGGCACAGAAAACCAAGTGGCAAAATGCAGTAGTTGATTCCAATACAGATGTCCTTGGGCACACTTAGACAAGTGCTAAATTATGTCTCTTGGCTTCAGAGGTCTCTAAGGATAGCCTTTTAAGCATGTGTCTATCCAGCCTTGGAAATTGGGTTACTACAGCATATTTCCAGGAAAGAATGAGTGACAAAAAATTCTTTTCTCTGGGTAAGTCGTTCTAACTGAATCATACCCATTCATCATCATAAATGTGTGGGCTTTACCATTCACATGTGCATGATAGTCACTTCAGAGGTTAATAATCAACTTCGAAAACTACTTCAAATAGTTCATTCTGATGCAGATACAATGCCCATATGTGCAGATGCCAAGACTAAACACAAAGTTGCACAGCAGTGAAAAACAATTAGTGAATGTGCTCTTTACAGTCTGCAAGTACTTAACAAAGGTCTAGTTTTGATGATGGTAATTTGTAAATGAAAATGCTTTGTACATCATATATCTATTGAACTTTCAACAGGACACATACAACTAGGAAATATTCTAAATATTTGGGTTATTTGAAATTTTAGTTTTTTTTTTTTTTTTGGATGTTGAAGGTTGAACTCAAGGGCTCACGCCAGTTCATGCTTTTAGTATTAAGCATGTGGTTTATCACTGAACTACACTCCCAGCCAACACCTATTTGGAGGCAACCTTTTATGTGCTTGATTGGCAAACTACATTTTAACTGAAAATTGAAAGTAGGTCTGTGATTTTTGAAAAAGCCCTTTCTATAAGCCATGGATTATAGAAAAATTTCAGCGAACCAACAGATAACTTAGTAGATAGTTTTGAGCCTTAAGAGACTCTACATGCAACAAAATGACACAGAAGAGACCAAGTATCAACACTGAGATCTTTTGTCTAATAGCAGCACCAAGGAAAGATTTGTAACTTATGGCCAGATCTCTACATCTGTGTGCATCTCACTCCAGTTTAAACCCACAACTAGGTAACAAATGTCATGGTTGGACTGTTAAACAGAAAAACACAAAGATTAAATTGTTCTTATGTTATTTAAACAGTATATCATGGATAACTAAGTCCCCAACATGGATTGAACTATGGCCCATTCACCTGAGAATACACCTGCAAGGGCCGCGGCCCAGGACGCAGTAGGTTCCGGAAGGTTTCTTTGAGGCAGCCCTGTTTTTTAACTGGCCTTGTTTACCACACCTCCCCTTGCTGACTCAGCCCTTCATGCCTCTGCAATGGGGCATTCAAGGTTGTGGTCGCACAGCTTCCTTGTAATTTTAAAATCTTAATCACACGAGACTGCACAGCTCTCAGAGCTGGAAGGCAGATGGCACAGGGTGTACCCTGTCAGTGAGGCCCAGAAGAAGGTGACTTCCTTTAGGCCTGGGGAGACAGAGGTACTATTTGGATTCTTCCAAACCCTCAAAATTCAGAAGCATTAGCACTTTCCATTTTGACATTTAAAACTGTGTTTTTACTGTTTAATAAAAATGTTCTGACCTAAGCAATCTCATCCCATATTTAATATTATTTTTAGATTATTGCATCATATTCGAAGGGGGTTTAAAATAAAATGGTTTCTAATGAAAGCATTATAACATTGAGGGAAGCACAAGCCCAGAAATAAACAACTAAAAACCACATAACCTAAATTGCTCTGCTTTTTATTGTTGATTAAGAGGTGAATGGCAGCAGGTGGCTTTACAGTCAGATAGATTTAGAAGTAACTGCTCCTACCACAGTCTGGAGAACTTGGATGAGAGTTATAAAGTCCTTGAGGTTGTCTCGCAGGGGTTGAAAGACAGAAAATATGACCTGTTTCATAAGATCCCTGAGGATTAATATTGTAAAAAAGGCACTGTGTTGGTCACATAGCATGTGCTCAATAAATATGATTTATTTTCTTTCTAAACACAAATTCATGGGACTTCTTTCACCCACACCAAAGCAGCCCTGTTAACCGCAGTACATAGAAAAATGGAGAGTTTTCCATTTTTTTTAAATGAGTTTCAGTTGTGATTCCCATAAAGCAATCAGATAAGCCAAATTATTGAGTAGACTCAGTGTGAAACTTCAATCGCAATGCACTATGTATGGTTACTGGAAGATGCACCTGTGTTCTTTAATTTCCTGGGAACAGAATAACTGTTTAGGGTTTTCTTGGGATTCTTTAGGTGGCTATTATCTCACTTCCTAGCTTATGATAGTTTTTCCACACATATTGATAGGAATGCTTGAGCTATTTCTAAAAATTCCAACTCTATCAATGTGTTACAATTTCCTAATATTGAAATTAGTAAAAAGAGAAGCATCCTGGGCTTAGAGGACAGTTCCAAAGAATGCCTTCAGCAAAAGTTTTGGGGGATTAAGACAATGAGGTAGCAACACCCTAACATTATTATTGTGCAAGAAATTATGCGAGTTTTACGAAAATAACTGTCATAATGATGAAGTCAGGTACACTGACCTGTTTAGAACTTCAGATTATATATAAAATGAGTCAGTTTTGTCAACTCAAGTTAGTGTAACTTAACTACATCTTCTCAACTTAACATCATCTGTTCTCTATTCCTTTTTCTCAATTTTGAAATGTTCTTTTCCAGTTTATATTTGCTCCTCCCAATGGAGACAAGAGTGGGTTTTTCGTTTCTTGTAGGACTTTTCTTCTGGGATCCTTCAAAACTTTCTTCATATTTCTTTGTCTCATCTACTTCCTCATCTTCCTTCTTGTTGCTCAAAAATAAAACCAAGCATCTTCAGTCCATTATTTACAGCCCTAAACTCTATTTCCAATCTTCTCTATTGTGCATTAACTTTAAGGACTTTGCTAAGCAAATTACTTTTGTAGCCCCATGGAATCTCATTATTCACTTGAATTTCATAGATAATCATCCTATTATCTTCATGAATGAGCAGCTGGTGGTGTGGGAACTCCAGCTAGATGGTATTTGAGTGAGTTAGGGTTTGCTTCCTCAAGGGAGCTGGGTTGGACCATCTACTGCCCCATGCATTAGCTTGTTTCATAATTTTCTTGTCTGGTTTGACCACTGACAGATTTTCTTCTTCAACAAACCAAATAAATATGAAATTCAGTGATATAATAAGTAAATCAAGTAGCATGTGCTAGACACAGAGGAAACATTAACTGATCTTCTCTATTCCAGTGACATCTTTAGTTTGAATCAGGATGACAAAAATTTCCCTAACACCTACCTGGTACTCTCTCTGTTCTTCTCCTGCTGCCTGCTTTTTGTGATGGATCACTCTTGGCCAATGACAATGACGTCATGGCCTCAATAACTGTAGCATTAGTCTAGGATGAGAATCACTGCAGGGTCTGGGTATCCACTGAATTTAGAAGAAAGCTTACCTCCTACATAAAGTGGGGAGTCAAAATTCAGGGTGGACTGCTTTGACAAGTTGGTAATGATTTTGGGGCTTCCTCCATCCACGGAGAGAGACAGGCTCTGATCCAAGGCCAGCAGCTCCACAATGTGAAAGTTTCCATCATTGATCGTCTCCACACTGCAATGGAAGAGCAACAGAGCTGGTCCTTCTATTTTCTTTTAATTAAAGTACAACTATAATAAATGCTGCTTAGGAAAAGACATTCAAAGTTAATATTAAGGAACTTGATTTGGGGGGCACTTCCTTAAAATTAGGAATTTTAATTTTTAAACTTTGTATTAATATATGTTTGCATAACTGTGGAGGGCTGGCATGTCTGCATTAAACCTATCTTGATTCTTTTTAGTTCCTCAAGTTAATCTTTTTAAAGGACATGTTCAAGGAGATATCAATCCAAGTTCTCAGGAACTGGACATAAAAGTAGTTCTTCCACTAAAAGAATTGGAATTGAGTAGATTTAGTTATTAACCAGTTGTATTCTCTCAATTACAAAGGGTTATTTATATGTTTGTTTTCAGTGCCATAAAATTTCCACTTGGTAAGATACTGTCACTCCAATAGCATTAGGAAGACCAGGAACTTCTACAGTGTCAAATGTATGACACTGACAGTAGGGGACAGATGGAAGGGATTTACTATTCTCTTAATAGTGTATATTGGCCTTATCAGGATCAAGCATCCACATCAATATAGACAGGACCAACCTGATAGAATCCTTGCACGTATAAAAGTTGTTAATTGATAATATACCTTTAATTACTGTACAATTTTCAGAGTAGTGTCCATCAAGTGATATTACTGAGCGGTCTCTGCTTGATGTACAGATGGGAACAGAAAGTTAAAGAAAATGTTTCAAAATCTTATCTAAGGAGTCCAGCAATGAGGAGTATTAATGCAATCTTGTACTATAACTTGAAAGGCCAATGTATATCAGCCGGTACTGCTGCCTTCTAAAAATCTTGAGAAGGTTTTCAAAAGCTCACGAAATAGATAAACATTTTAAAAATTAAACTGAAGTGAAGAAAAATAAATATGAAAGATAAGTTGAAATTAGGTGAAACATAAATAGATACTATATGGTTTTAAATTAAAGTTACAAATCTAACTTTGGTGTTACAGTAAACAAAGAAAATCAGAGACAAAGAAATTGGAACCAATAATAGTGTAGTATTGAGAATATACTCATTTTCTCTATACTGGCAGAAGATGGCAGAATGGAAATTGGGATCAAAAATAGATTGTGAATATTAAAAAATCTAATGTACTGGGATATTTTCTAGAAAGACTGAAAAGAGGTTCCAAATGGATATGTGGGATCATATAGTTGAGAGATTAGACTTAAATGTGAACCATTAATATTCCCTGTGCAAGATGATTGCTCAAACCTCCATGCACTGACATTCAAATGTGCAAAAAGGTCAAATCTGGAAAATGACAAAAAAATGTATTAACATTTTTTGTACAGTTCTTACCACTGCAGTCTAGTCATGTTCTACTGTTTGTTGACTAAGAATAAAAGATTTTTGATTTGAGGGCATTTCTACCGAAGTGGAAAAGTATTACATGTTATTTTGCTCCAGGAGCTCAAAGAATTCATATGTACAGAGATGTTTAATAACCCATTACAGATGTCAACTTTAAAAAAAAATATTGGAAATAACAATGTTTTTGCTTTCTATACATTTAGTATCCTACTATAAAACTATTAAAATTGACAGAAGAAACAATAGCATAGGATGTTATTTGCTAAATAACATTACATATCAACTTTCATTAATCTTATATATAATTATCTTCTAAAGAGATATGTCGAGCTATATTATTAGCTGTTTGTTAAACACAGAGATCTGGAGTTAGATCTAGATTTGAGTTTTGGTCCTTGCATTTATTAAATGTTTGAACTTTAATAAGATACTTGACTAGTAATATACTTCCATTTCCTCTCTGTTAAATGTCAATAAACAGTTCTCCATTCTATGGTTATTTTGAAATCTACATGAAATAATTTTTAAAACTTCACAGCAGTCAACTTTAATGTTATAATAGTATCACTATCATCACTCTTATCTCATCAGCATATAAATAAATAATTCAATAGTATTTTAGATCATCTTTCAAGAAAAAATAAATTCAAGTTTTTTAAAAAACATTAATCATAACATAATGCTAACGGTTTGTAGAAATAATTTCTTCAGGGTCATGTCTTGTTAAAGTTACTAAAAGTATTAAATCATTAAGACCCAAATAAATCTATACCAATGCATATAATAATAAAGATTCCAGAAATTCAGCACAAAAACAAAATATTAAAAGCTCCCAGAGAAAAGAAACATTATCTATAAAGGGAGGTCCCTTAGAATCACAGCAGATGTCTCAATACAAACCCTCAAATCAAGGGAAGCTTGGAGTGAGGTATTTCAAGTCCTAAAGGAAACAAAATTTCAACCCACAAAATGATGTATCCCACAAAACTATCTCTCAAAATTGATAGAGAAATAAGATAGCTCCAAGACAAAGAACAACTATAGAAATTTATGACAACCAAACTATCTCAATGGAGTGCTCTGAAGGATGTATTAGAAAGAGATAATGAAGATTGCAAACACATGAACAGCAATAGAAAGAAGTTGCCAGACAGAGTTAGCAATTAAACCATGGAGAAAAACAAGGAAAAAGAAAACAACATAAAAAAGAAAAACCAATACATATCAGCTATAACTGGTTATCAATGTAAATGACAGAAACATGGGCCAATGAAAGCAGTTCTATGAGCAGAAGTTATGGTGATGAACTCACACATCAGGAAAATGGAATGAGTTTAAATAACTTAATACTGAACCTTAATCTTCTAGAAAAAGAAGAACAAATCAAATCCATAGATCATATGAGAGAGGAAACAAAAAAGATGAGAACAGAAATTAATGCCATAGAAGGGCCAGGGTTATAGCTCAGTGGCACAACACCTGCCTGGCAAGCACAAGGTCCAAAATTCGATTCTGAGTATGAGAGAGAGAGAGAGAGAGAGAGAGAGAGAGAGAGAGAGAGAGAGAGAGAGAGAAAGAGAGAGAGAGAGAGAAATGCAGTAGAGACTAATAAAACAATACAAGGAATAAATGAATCAAAAAGTTGGTTCTCAGAATAAATTAAACTGATAAACTATCAGCCAACTTCATCAAAAAGAAGAAAGAAAAAACACAAATTCAAGAAATTTGAAATGAAGTGGGAAATTACAAGGGGACCCACAGAAATCCAGGAGATTGTAATATCTAATATGAGAACCTAAATTCTAATAAGATGCAAAACACCGAACAAAGGACAGATTCCTAAGAATAACTGAATTGTGAGAACCAAATCAAGAATATATAAAAATTCTAAATAATCTAGTATCAGCCAATGAAATTGAAAATGTAATTAAAAGTTTACTAACAAAGAAAAGCCTAGGCCTTAATGGATTCACTGTACACGAAATTTAGAGACTAACTAATGATACTAATATTGAAATTCTTTAAAGAAATTGAAAGGGAAGCTCTACTTCCAAAATAATTCATGGAAGCAAGTATTACCCTGATTACAAGACTAGAGAAGTCTCAACCAAAAAGAAAACTGCAAGCCAATCTCCCTAATGAACATAACTGCAAAAATTCTTAATAAGATATGGGCAAACAGAATGCAGCAAATCATCAAGAAGATTGTATACATCATAACCAAGTAGGAATCATCCCAGGGATGCAAAGATTCTTCAAGATACAAAAATCAATAAATGTAATATACCATATTAACAGGACAAGGAAAAAAAAAAACACATGATCCTGTCAGCAGATGCAGAAAAGGCATTTGACAAAGTCCAAAATCCATGCATGACAAAAACCCTACAGAAAATTGGAATAGAAGGTTGTTACCATAATCTTATCAAAGCCATCAATGACAAATGAACAGCTAACATCGTATTCCATGGTCAAAAACTGAAAGATTTCACTTTAAAATCAGCAACAAGAGAAAGAAGTTCACTGTCACTATTCTTATTCAATTCTGGAAACATGAGGCAGAGCACTTAGTCAACAGGAAAAACTAAAAGGAATAAAGATAGGAAAGGAAGAAGTTAAATTATCATTATTTTCAGATCACATGATACCTTATGTAGAAGATCCCAAAAGCGCCAACAAAATACTTGTAGATTTAATAATCAAATTCAGTAGTTTAGCAGGATACAAAGTTAACACTCAAGTTTAGCATTTCTTGACATGAACAAACTCACAGTGGGAGAAAAATAGGGAAAACACAGCCTTAACAATAATATTTTTAAAAATTATTATTGAAATACTTAGGAATCAATCTAATGAAGGATGTAAAAGATCTGCACAGTGAAAATTACAGTGTAAAAACAGGAGACTGAAGAGGAAACCATAAAAAGGAAAGCTATCTCTTGCTCATGAGTAGGAAGAAACAACATAGTGAAATGGCCATACCTCCAAAGCGGCTCTACAGATTTAATGCAATCCCAATCAAAATACCATTGACATACCTCACAGATCCAGAGAAAACATTTCTAAAATTCAGCTGGAACCAGAAAATACCTAGAATAGCAAAAGCAATTCTGAACAGCAAATGCAAGTAAGGAGGCATCATGATCCCAGACCGGAAATCATATTGTAAAGCTATTGTGATAAAATCAGTATGGTATTGGCAAAAAAAACCAAAAACGAAAAACAAACAAAATAAGAACAACAACAAAAAACAAGGCCTGAGTATCAGTGGAACAGAATAAAAGGTGAAGACGCAACTACAAAGACACTCAGTCACTTATACTTGACAAAGGAACCAAACATGTTCTCTGGAAGAAAGAGCCTCCTTAATAAAGAGTGTTGGAAAAGCTGACTTTGCACATGCTGAAGACTAAAACTAGAACCATTCTATCACTGTGCATTAAACTAAAGTCAAAACGGATCAAAGATCTAATGTTAAACTAGAAATACTAAATTTACTGAAAGAGAAATTAGGTAGAAAGCTTGAAGACATAGGTGTAGGCAGAGACTTGATTAACAAAATCCAGACTGCAAGGGAAACAAAAAAGAATTAACAGATGGGATCTTACCTTATTAAAAAAGCTTTTGCACAACAAAAGAAATCACCAACAGAGTGAAAAGACAACCCAGAGAGTTGGAAAAATTTACAGCCAAAAGTCCCACAAAAGACCTGTATCTAGAACATATAAAAATATTAAAAATCAGCCCCCCAATTCAAAGACCCAATTCAAAAATGGGCATCCAAGATGGACACATACTTCTCAGATGAAGAAATACAAATGGCAAATAAATACATGAAAAAATGTTCAACATCATTAATTAATTGAGAGATACATATGAAAACAAAACTGAGATTCCATTTCACCCCAAAAAGGATGGCTGTCATCAAAAAGTCAACCAATAACAAATGCTGGAGGGGCTGCGGGGAAAAAGGAACCCTTGTCCACTCTTGATGGCAGTATAGACTAGTGCAACCACTGTGGAAATCAGTGTGGATATTCCTTAGAATCTTAGAATTTTAGAATGAGTTTAGAGATCCTATTCCACTAAGCTACCCCCCTGCACGTGTGCACCCATATTTATAGCAACACAATTAGTAATAGATGAAACTTGGAAACAACCCAAATGCCCATCAACTGAAGAATGGATAAAAAAGATTTTTTTAAAAATAATGGAGTACTATTCAGCCATAAAGATGGATAAACTGCAGATTTTTTAATAGGTAAATGGATACAATTCAAGACCATACTCGTGATTGAAATAAATCAGGCCCATATTTGTAAACATCATATTATCTCGCCAGTGTGAGAAATGGCACCAGTGAATAAGATCCTAACATACAATAGATATTGAAAATTGGGAAGAAAAAGTTCAAAAGTAAAAATAAATTGAGAAGGGGGAAAGGGGAAATGTAGAAAGCTAAAAAGAAAAAAATGGGTATACACAAGATAGTTAAGAGAGTTGTGCCTAAATCTTGTAATCTGAACAACTACTTCAAAGATAACAACATATAACATATTAACTAGTGTTAATTTCCTACTATGTTTTTGAAATGCTGTATAATTTTCATCCTTTTTGGTTTTGTTTTGAATGTAATAAAAAGAGATAGTTATTCAGCTAGTTTCTTAGTTCATTGAAAATAAATGTTTGTGGTAATACTGTTAGGACAAGATACCATGCCTGTATTTTGTACTCTGAATCACTACTGCAAAGGCAATATGCAACCTATTAATTATTGTAACTCTCCTACTGACCTGTTTTAAAAATCTGTTTCATTGCTATTTTCATATTTTTTCTTTTTAAAATCAAAAAGCCCTATCCTCATGACAATTAAAACCTATCACCATTACAGAAATCTTACAGTATACATGATATGAGAAAATAAGCTATCGTAAAGGTTTATACATGGATGATCAGTCTCTGGATTCAGCATGATACATCTTTATGATACAGTTCAGAGCTGCAAAAAGTAAGAAGAGACCAAAAAAAATCAATGACAGAAAAAAAATAAGGTATTTTCATTAAGAAGTTAACATGATTCTTATAAAAGTTCTAGAAGCATCAAATTGTAGCAAGTTTATAAATGAAATTCCAAGCATTATGCTAAAAATCAAAAACAGAAAATACATAATACCAGATAGGTTAGCAACCACTATTTTTCTGAAAAGAAATCCAACTTAAAAATTACTTCTTAATTGTTTAAGTTTACTGTAGGAAGCGTAAGACATAAATCATTATAAAACCGAGATAATTGGTCTGCATATGAAATATGAAATAGTGGTTCACTGTATTTCACAATGCTTTCATTTAAAATGGCAGATAAGCTATTCTACTTAATAACATAGAAATTAATCTGTGTAAATTTCTTCAAACACTGAAAAAGTATTAAAAACTACATAGTAACCACCATGTCATGAAATGTAAGTGCATAATATATACTCAGCACCACCAAAATTGAGTTATCCAAATTAAATGTAAAGTTCCATTTACAAAAAAAAAAAAAGTAAAGCAGAGGTGTAAAGATGCACACAAACAGTGTAAAAACCAATGTCTTTTTTGTTTGTAATCAAGTACAGATTTCTAGATGGTTTCTAGAATATGGATATTCTTATAGACATTGACCTTAACTAGTATGAATACTAATAATGAGGCCTCCTTTTTAGCTTTTAAAATTGCAAATAAAACACTCATAGATACCAAGGAATGGGCTTTGGGTCACACATTCATCTTGGACAATGCAGCCATGTCAATGCTAATTATGGTGCTGGGTGCAGCACACTTGAATGGATCAAGATCTTTAAGGTTTTATGCATCTTCATGCTGTGTTCCAGCCAGGAAGCTAGAGGCAGATCCTTCCTTCTACTAACTTTCCTTCTTTCCTCCCTTCTTGGCTCCATTTTGTTCTTAAGTAAAAGCTTTAACTCTTACTAATTGTAAGTTGCTTTAAAATAAGGGCTATGCATTATTTATGTCTATTCCTTCAACTATCCTGAAGAGTGTTTGGCAAACAGATGTCTGATAAATATACATTGAGTACATAAATGGAGATACACACAGCAGTGATTTTTAACAGTAATAACTTGATTTTCTACATATAATTAATAGGTTTTAAGTTTCTTTTGGATAAAATCTTTGGAAAGACTCATTTTGTTGAGAAAATTCTGGAATTTTCATCTGCAGTGAAGAGACATATCTTGTTCAGCTTGACACACTTCCGTTAGACATGTGACCCTGGGTAAATGTAGCTACACTCTTTTCTTGTCATAAGAGTAAAGAATTATGTAGCACATGGTATTTGCCAGGCACTGTCCTAGGAGCTTTACAGGTATCGCTTCCTTTAAATCTCACAAGATTTGGGCATTTATGGTACCCAAGATGACACATATAATTAATAGCTAAACAGATTTGAAGCCAAATTGCCTGGCTCAGGTGTAAGTGCTCTTAATTACTATGTACCATGTTTTCAATTAAATGAACTTAGAAAAAGAAGAATCAAGATATAGTATGTATAGGCAGAAATTCCCTATGATGAATGTGATCGCTATGAACAATAAAGTATACCACTAAAATTAATAATAAAGAAAGCCAGCAAAGTATACCTGTGACTATAAAAATTGCATGTGTTGTCACTGATCTTAAGCCTTTAACATGCGATGACTCTCTCCAACAGCTCAGGAATAGACACATGATAAATAATTTTACATGATGATTGCACAATTTGATATATGTTCAAAAAAATCACAATTTAAAAAAATCAATAACCTTTTCACATAAGTTTGAAGGTGTTAAGAATTATAACTTTAAATTCTGGCTTGATTTTGGCCTTTTAAAATGGAGGTATGGCCAAATTAATATTCCCAGATTCTTTGTTCTATTTGATGATACTGTGTGCAAGGTGTCAGAAAATAGGCCAGACATGATATTTTAAACGTGTCCTCCAAGTTGTCTTCTTTAACATGAGATAAACCTGAGGAAGGGGGAGTTATCCTAGAATCCTTTGCCTACATATGCAGTGCTTGACATATCAGTTGTTACACCATAAGACTAAGCTATCATGCACTTTGCTGTCTATCATAATTAGTTCTTCACACATCCACTTGCACTGTGTGACATCCTTCCCTGTGCTGTAAGTATTGACAAATCCTCTTTCAGCAATCCCTAGGGAATTATCTATCTGATGACTCACAAAAAGCAGCAAGTGAACCATTTAACTCTACAATTCTCCACTGGGCACATAAATTTCACTTCCTACCATTATTAGTAAGTTATTTTTACTGTACTCATTTGTTACCTGAGGGATGTATGAAAAGCATGCAATGTCTCAACTATGCTTTTGGTTCGCTACATAGAAACGGGCTTTAAAACTTGGAGTTTAACAGAAAAGACGGCCTCTAATATATTTTTTTCTCCATGCACACAGCGCCCTCTAACAATGACCTTGTGGTTATTTCTATATGAACCACAAATATTAAATTGCTTCAGTAGTTTAATAAAGATAAAATTTCATTTTTGATTATGTGAACTCCAGCTTTTTGCCTTACAGATTTAAAATAGTTGGTGGAATAGTCCACATAATAGAACAGCAATCTACAATTAGAGGAACTCAACTGGTCATCTCGCTTTGATGTCACTGGGTTGAAGATATTTATTTCATCCATGAAATGGGAATGGCAATAAAAATATCTCTGCCTATCTCTTTATACCAAAAGGAATAGGAAGTCACATGAGTTTAAAGAGATTTATGTCTAACGTACCCAAAATAATTCCTCACAAGAAAGTTTTATAAAATAATTTATGAAGCAACATGCTTTAAACTAGTGGTTTTGAAGCACATAATTGTAAATAAAATAGAGTAACGTAGAAAGGAAGCTTTCCATTTCAAAATATAGTGGAGTCATACAGGGGGAAAAACACAATATCCTTTGGATATTTATCCCTTTGTGTTTGAGTATCTGAACATGAGGAACATCGGCATTCGCTAGCATGACCACTGACCTGCAGTCTGTCTATGTGAGACACAGTGAGAGTTGCACTGAATTTGTTCCTTTCAGTTCTTAGAGCCACATGTGGAGAACAGAAGTGCTACCAGCTGTTGAGATGAGCAAAATGAGGCACCAAGAGGCAAAGCAACTTGCCCAAGTTTGTAAAGCAAATGGTGGTGACTCCCACACGGCACCTTAATGGCTGAGCACGGATCACATTCCTAAAGACTATCTTTCAGATTCTGTTTACTGTCAGCCTCCCCAGTGATACTGAATAGCACAGGAACAGAAACTGTCTCAGGTAGTTTGTTTTGTTTCCTTTTTCCCTTCCTCTCCTTCCTTTTCTCCCTCCCTCTTTCCCTTTCTTATTTCCTTTCTCTCTCCCTTTCTTTTCTCCTTCCTCCCTTTTTCTCTTCCTCCACCCTGCTCACTCGCCTGTTTCTCTTTAGTCTTCCTTCCTCTCTCCACCCCCCTCTTTTCCTTTCTACCTTCCTCCCAGTCATTTGTTTTTTAAAAAAATAAATGTAAATAGGCATTTCCAAAGGCCCTGTAGTCAACCCACCTTAGCAGGAGGCAGCACAAAGTGCGCCTAAACAGAAAACTGACCAGGGCACGGCATTATCTTGTACATTATTCTCCTGGTTCATCCAACTGCCCAATTGTTAAACAGTACTTCAGTGTGTTTTCAAGTAAGTTACCTGATTTGGAACACAGCATTAATTTGAATGAAAAGAAAGAAGCATATTTTTAAGGAAGAACTTTTGACACAAAAAGTTTCTCCTTTCTTTTAAGAAAAATCATTTTGAAGGGCAGTAAATTATCAGTGCTCTTGAGAATAAAAATGTGTGACTCCACCGTGACTGAGGACCTAGGCCTTCTGTTGACGTTTAGACAGCCATTCATTCCCTCTCATGGCACCGCTTCCCAGTCTCCTTTATGCTCTTCTCTACAGGCTGTAAAAATCAGGCATGTTCCACATTCACTGAGTTGTTTGGCAGCTCATTTCATTTCTGTTGTTGCTAATAGGAGTCTTTATACTGCAGGGTGTTGACAAATGTTTACAAACTGGCTCTTTGGAAAAAAGAAAAGAGCACAGATCTGTAACAGTTGTTGATTTCTGTGGTGGAGAAACACCCACCATCATTGATTTCAAGATGACACCAAGAATGTCTGCACTGGAACTTGGATGTGGGAAGAGGCAATGTACTATCTGCTCTCAGAACACAGTGAGAGCAGATTACTTTTAGAGGACCTGCTCTCAAGGTGTGGTCGCGGGAAAATAATATCACCCCGGAACTTGTCAGAAATGCAAATTCTCAGTGCCCTGAAGATATACTGAATCAGAAACCAGAGGTGTGGCACGCTTTATGCCCTGCCTATCTGACTGGGGCAGGGAATCGTCCACATGTGTAAAAGAAGCCACAGTCACCTACTAGGAGGTAAGACAGAAAATAAGCCAATGTGCCTGCAACTTCAGTTCCACTGCTACAAGGATAATTACTACATCTCACAGTTTTTAAAATACACTTAAAACTGTATTTGATTAATGCTCTAATTTTTTAAATAGTATCTTAGTTTCCAAAGAAGTTACCTGGTTTGGAAAGGACGTTAATTTGAAACTAAAGAAAGAGGCGTTTATCTTAAATTAATAACTATTAAAAAGCATCCTTTAGCAATCCTCCCTAAATCATTCCTGGAGGCAAGTTTACTCTCATACAAAAGCCAGAGACAGACCCAGCCAAAAAGGAGAACTATAGGCCAATCTCACTAATGAACATTGATGCAAATATTCATAATAAAATACTGGCAAATAGAATACAGCAAATTATCAAGAAGATTATATATCACGACCAAGTGAGGTTCATCCCAGGGATGCAGGGATGGTTTAACATACGCAAATCAATAAATGTAATATACACCACATCAACAGAGCCAAAAACAAAAACCACATGGTCATCTCAATAGATGCAGAAAAAGCTTTCAATAAAGTCCAATACATGTTCATGATAAAAACCCTTCAAAAACTCGGAGTACACGGTGTCTACCTCAACCTTATAAAGGCCATCTATGACAAACCAACAGCCAGCATTATACTAAATGGACAAAAACTGAAAGCTTTCACTTTAAAATCAGGAACAAGACAAGGATGTCCACTCTCACCACTCCTTTTCAATATAGTTCTGGAAACACTAGCCAGGGCAATCAAACAAGAGAGAGAAATAAAAGGAATAAATATAGGAAAGGAAGAACTTAAATTATCACTATTTGTAGATGACATGATACTGTATATAGAAGACCCAAAAAAACTCCATTATTATCATTAGAGATAATAAACAAGTTCAGCAGTGTAGCTGGAGACAAAGTCAATGCTCAAAAATCAATACCATTCCTGTACATAAACAAAAAACTCACCAAGAGGAAAATTATGGAAATACCGCCCTTTACAGTAACATGTAAAAAAATGAAATACTTAGGAATCAACCTAACTAAGAATGTAAAAGACCTATATGCTGAAAATTATGCTATGCTAAAAAAGGAGATTGAAGAAGATATTAGAAAATGGAAAGATATTCCTTGCTTTTGGGTAGGAAGAACCAATATTGTGAAAATGGCCATACTTCCAAAACTGTTCTACAGATTTAATGCAATCCCAATCAAAATACCATTAACATACCTCACAGATCCAGAGAAAACACACCTAAAATTCATTTGGAAACAGAAGAAACCTTAGAATAGCAAGGGCAGTTCTGGGCAACAAAGGCAAGGCAAGGAGGCATCTCAATTCCCGACTTGAATCTATATTACAAAGCCATGGTGATAATGTCAGCATGGTACTGGCAAAGAAATAGACCTGGGGATAAATGGAACAGATTAGAAGATGCAAGCACAACTACAAAGACACTCAGCTACCTGATATTTGACAAAACATGTCCACTGGAAAAAGGATAGCCTCTTTAATAAATGGTGTTGGAAAAATTGGCTTTTCACATGCCGAAGACTGAAACTAGATCCATGCCTATCACCATGCACAAAACTAAAGTCTAAATGGATCAAAGACCTAAATATTAAAACAGAAACACTAAATCTACTGGAAGACAAGGTAGGCAGAAGTTTTGGAGACATAGAGGTAGGCAGAGAATTCATAAACAAACTGCAAACCCCACGGGAAACACTTTAAAGAATCAACAACTGAGATCTCATATTATTGAAAAGTTTCTGCACTTCAAAAGAAATCATCACCAGAGTGAAAAGAAAACCTACAGAATGGGAAAGAATTTTAGCCATCAACCTCTCAGACAAAGGACTTATATCCAGAACATATGAAGAATTGGAAAACATCAAGCCCCCCAAATTCAAAGACCCTGTCTAAAAATGGGCATCTGAGATGAACACACAGTTCTCAGATGAAGATATGCAAATGGAAAATAAATATATGAAGAAGTGTTCACCATCACTGGTCATTCTAGAAATGCAAATTGAAACAGCATTGAGATTTCATCTCACTCTGGAAAGAATAACTGCCATCAAGAAATCAACTGATAACAAATGTTGGTGAGGCTTCAGGGAAAAAGAAACACTGCTCCACTGTTGGTGGGAATGTAGACTGGTGCAACCACTTTGGAAATCAGTATGGAGAATTCTCAGAAGACTAGGGTTGGAAGTTCCATTCAATTCATCTATTCCCCTCCTGGGTATTTTCCCAGAAAATCTTAAAAGGTCATATATAGTGATATTTGTACACCCATGTTCATAGCAGCACAATTTGTAACAGCTAAGTCTTGGAAACAACCAAGATGCCTATCAACCACAGAGTGGATGAAAAAGATGTGGTATTTTTATACAATGGAATATTACTCAGCTATGAAAAGGATTATCTTGAGGTCTTCATGGGTTAATGGAGACAACTTGAGACTAACCTCATTAGTGAAATAAAAAGAATCATATTTATAAATATCACATTATGTCTCTAGTGTAAACAGTAATAAGAAATATAGGAGTAATAAAACCCAAAATGTGTAATTGCTATTGCAAAACAGAGAGGAAAAGAAAGTACTCCAAAGGATATAACTGCATGTATGTTTAAGTGTGTAGGATTGTTAACCATATTTACTAGGTTTTTGTTGGATTGTTGAACAGAACTGTTTGCAGTATCGCTGTTTGAATGTTTTGTAACTTGAACAACTATTTCTAAGAGGGGAATATGTAATTTATCAACTAGTGATTTCTTACTGTTCATTTTTTTGAAATTATGTATTATTTCTACCCTTTTTCTGTTTTGTTTTTTTCTCTTTAAATAAAATAAAAAATAAAAAAAGCATCTGTTTATCTAAAAAAGAAAGTCACTTTGAAGGACTACAAATTATCACTGCAGATGTGATTCCATTAAATAATTCTCATACTGATCTATTCGAAACAAACACTAGTACCTAAAATGAATTATTTGTACTAAAAATATCCAATTGAAATAATGAATTAATATTTAATTGCTTTCCCCAAACTTACCAGATTTCATTTTACTAAATAAAATCTATTTCTGTAGGCTTAAAATTAATTAAGAATTGATAAACTATACTGATGTGTAAAATTACAGCACACCCAACAATGCATAATGTATAAAACAGTGCTTCATCAAGGCAAATTTTTAAAATATGAAATCATGAAAATGAATTGAGTTTAAACTGGACAATTTTTATGAAATAAAAATGTGTAAAATATTCTCTGTGAAAACATCAATATGGTGTAGTTTTGATAATGCTAAATGAATTGGAAAAAATTCATGATTTAAAAATATAACCACACTGAAAATTTAGTAAGTAACTTTTGGGAAATTTGATTGCAACATTGTTATTAATGGAATTTACTATGACAGAGAAGTGGTATCTTTCACCCAAGATTTCACACCCTACAAAGACTGAGCAAGGTTAGATGCCTGGCATTTTCTGACATTTGGACAGAAGTCACAAAATTAGCCTGAACAGAGTTGAGACTTGAGACAAATGGCAAGCTGCAGGTGAGAAAGGCAGAAGAGTAAGGGTAAATCCAGTCCACCCATGACGCCCAAGATTTGGGCATGCCTTTTCAAGACTAAAGAATGTGATGGGAACACGTGTTTTTATGAGGTAAATGAAACAAACTCAGTTTAAAACGTTCTGAATTTGTGAAATTCAGTGCCAGTCACTGCCACAAGTTACTGTTTTCCATGTACTGTTCTGAAAGTTTCACATAACAAATCATAAAATGCATTAAATAATAAAATTCTCTCTGCAATCTCTCAAATACGACACTGTTTTATTATCTCCATTTACCAGCTGAGGGCCTGAGGGCTGATGCAATTTACCCCAGACACACAGAGCTGGGACTTAGATCAAGGAAAATCGTCTTAAAGCATTGGCTCTTTTCTATTAGGTCATTTATTTATCTATCTGTTTTGAGCAGTAGTGACATTAAAGTGGTCCAAAATCAAAATGCTATCAAGTGGTATTTATGCAGAATCCTTGCTTCTACCATTTTTTTTCCTCTCCATGCCTGGCTCTTCTTTATGAAATTACATGGAAATAAGAATTCTTGTATTTGTTTATCCACCTATGATATTGTTTAGCTTTACTTATTTTTCTTTTTAACTGGGAAATTAACTTTTGGAAATCTTTCAATATTATACATACACTTTCCCCTCTCATTCCTTTGCCTCTACCCTCTCGTTCTTCTTTCTTTCCCTTCTGCTTTCCTTACTTTTTCTTAGTATATTAGTAGCTACCCTAATACAATATGTTACTAACATAAATTCGTATTATGTTATAGAAATTTGCCTATCTGAATTGTGGGTAATGACTGTCTCTCTTCTTTTACTAAAGTAATGCTGTAACTTTCCCTAAATGTTGTGTCATATATTACAAGGCAAAACTTAACGTTGTTTGCCCCGAGCCTCATAAAATATACTTCTGTTACCAGATTTTCCAGCAGAAACATGAACTACTCATTTTTAACATAAAGGATGCAACAAAGCACACTTTTTATAAATGTTGCAGGGAGGGTGTGCTCAGTTTTTGTTAGGCAAAAATGGCAGTGAAAATAAACTACCTCAAAACCAGCTCCTCATTTGGTATAATCATTTAAGTTTCTACAATTCATGTATAAATATCTTCACTGTATTTCAGCTTTCACAAGCCAACCCACAAACCTTCACCATGGTTTCTGGGAACTTTATGCTGCTTCCTTATCATCAAGAAATAAAAATGAACCACAGATTTATGAAATCTTCTTATGGGCTGAAACATATCAAGCTTGTATAATTTAAGGCCCATTAATGCCAAAAGTGTTGGCACTAGTCCATAACCATTTGGAGATTAAATAACTGTCGTAATCCACTTGGGAACCAACGATTATGTGTTTGTTTCCATGTTCTAATAGTCCTGTGCAGACTAGTTCACCACAGTTGGATTTATCAAATTTCATCATGGCTACAGTTGGCATCTACATTCCCAGACCAGTTTATAAAGGGTCCGGTAAGAGGTAAGACTTTGCAGAAACATTAATATATGCAAGAATAATGTAGACAGGTCACCAGTTCCAATTTAGGTCAATATCAACATCTGGTCACTTGTTGCCACTGTGTTTGGCCTATAGGTACATTTTACATGTATATGATGTTTTAAAAAAATCATGAATCAGTATTTAAAAGAGAGGAAGCAGTCTGGGCCCATATTTCCACATGGAAGCCTTAAGGGGGAGCTGAGTGTTGAAGATCAAGATTCGCTTTTAGTCAGACCCACTCCTGTTACATGGTATCTGTCAAGGCCACTTATAATAAAAGATTACTTATCTGAAAAGTGAAATCTCTTACAGGATAACAAAGTAAAAGCATATTATTTTTTCCCTGTACCTGTCTCTCCTAATTCATTGAAGTTTCTTCCTAGAGAGATAACTGGTGTTGATGTTAAGGGCTATCAGAAACCCTGCTGCTAAGGTTTGAATGTGTCCTCCCAAGTTCATGTCCTGGGAAACTGATTCCCACACAGCGAGGTTGATCATTGGGAGCTTTAAGAAAAGAGTTGGTCACAAGGGCTCTGAATGCACTGATGCTGGTATTGAGGGGCTGGATTAGTTACTGTGGGAATACCTTCATGATAAAAGACTGAGTTGGGCCCCTTTTGAATGTGCGTGTTCTGTCCTTTTGCCTTCTATTGTGGCTTGGCGTAGCTAACCACCCTTGATGGCTGTGTACTTCTTAACCTTGGACATCCCAGCCTCTAGAGCTGTAAGAAATAAATTAAATGTTTGTTCCTTCTCCATGACTCAATATGAAGTGTTCTGTCACAGCAGCACAAAGCAGACTAAGACATCTGCTATAGCCAAATTATTTCTCCCCTTTCCATTGGGAAATTATAGAGAAGAAGCAGTTCCTCATTAAACAATATATTTTTCACCTTTACAAGTAGCCAAGAGACCTTCACCTGTAAATGGCAGAAGCTGGGTGAGAGCCAGTGTCGTAGCTAGCACGAACTCGCCCTCGGTAGAGCTCCACGGCGATGTGGTCCTTGTCACCTTTATAAAGGAGGATGCCACTGTCTTCATCTGTGGCAATCTGGTAGAAAGAAGCCTTGGTGTTACTGGGAAGCGCAGCAACCAAACATATTACGTCAAGAACAGACTGATAAGTACAGTTTTTACTCTGGCTTATTTTTTCCTGTATGGCCACAAGAAAAGAACGCATACTGAAAATCCTGCTTGAAGGGCAATCGGTGTGCAGATCACCCTGTTGTAAACAGACTCATAAAAAATTGAGGAAGAGCAAAACTGACTTAAGTGAACATGCTGGACATTCTGAAAGCTTTCTCTGCTGGAGATTTTTCACTACTGCTCCTGTTGTGACCTTACCTTTGGGATGTATTAAATGTAACTGCACGAAGCAGGTTTGATTTTCATATCCTATGTTAAAATTCCTCATACAGATGTCACATGCAAGAGGAAAAACTTGTTTTAATCCTGCTTTTTTTTTCCTTTTGGGGTTTTAAAGGACAAGTTATATGAAAGTAAGAATTTAACCCTCTACACATGCCCTGAAAATATCCAGTATGGAAAACACTGAGAGTAGAAGACAGTTTTTTTTTTTTTAAATAAGGGACTGCTTATCTCAAAGTCCAGACCCATTGCTCGGGACTTCAAAGCAACCCTCACCCCTCACTGGAATGTCAACAAAAGCAAATAAGAAGTGGGGGTGTCTACAGGAAACTGCTTCAAGTCTTTTGCATTCAAAATGTATTAAATGTTTGCTTACCAGGTAAATGAGTAGCCACAATTTGTCCCATATATGCTACATTTGTCACCACTAATGCAGTACAATCTCTTCCCCAAGACCTTTGGGTGTAACCTTTTCTCAAGAGCTCAAAAGACTTGTTTAAAGAATGTCTTGGGAGAAAGACTCAAATTGAAGGTTGTGAATTTCATGCTGATTCTGCAAGGTTCTGGATAAAGAGGAAACAGGTCCTGGCTGAATCCAGGTGCTCCGCCTCCCCTCTCCTCTTTACCGTGGCTCTCCTAAGAAAGGATTCAGGGGCTCAACTGCAGAGCCATTCATCCAATAGATAAGATACTTATTCACTCAAGCATGAAATGGAGAGTCATACTTTGTTGCTCTTTTCTTTTTCAACCTTAAAATCAAGTAGTGAATAAAAATAGCAGAGACCAAAATTACTGAAGCTTTTCACACAAGGAGGACTTTCTGTGATTATGCCATGCAGTTATTGATTGATTATTTAAGGAACATTGTCATGTACAAGCTACCCCAGATGTTCATTCTCCCAAGCTGAATCTGGTCAGTGATCAGATCAGCCTTGCATCATGGAGCCTCTCACCTGAAGAGTAATGTTTGTCTGAGGCTGAACCTTGGCTGAAGGAATCTGAAGATAGGACTCTTTGTTCACGAAATTCACACTGACCAGTTTTTCACACTTCTCGCCCTGGTAGCCAGGCAAACACTGACACACTGGTTCATTTATCCTGATGATGCACTGGGCTCCATTCTGACAATCAAAATTATCACAGGGGCTGGTCCGGGGGAGGACCATGGGTGGAGAGAACTCACAGAATAAGCCACTAAAGAATAAGGAGGGGGAAAAAAAAACTGTTAGGTTTTATGAGATTTGAGTCCTGGAAGTCTTAATTCTACATATCAACGTGCACTGCTGCTTTTACCTGTAACCTTCAGGACAGATGCATGTATAGCCATTCACTGCATCCGTACAGTGGGCACCATTTTTACACTTGTTATCTTGGCAATCATCAAAGTCAATGTCACAGTGCTCACCGATGTATCCTGGTGTGCAGTCACACCTGTTTGAGCAAGCAGGTAAAATTTCACACACAGTCCAAATCATGAAAACAGCTGGATTTCATTTAGGAACAATGGCATTAGCTGAAAGGAAAACTGATTCAGAATGGTCTCTTCTCCCAATTAATAGCACCAGCTGCAAAGTAGGGCTAGTTTCCATGGATCTGTCAAGGGATCAATGGCTTTATCTCTTTGATCCTGAGTTTCTTTTTGACACTGAGGGTTCACTGTTCAAGTAATAACAGAATGACGGAACCAGAGTTTCCTTCTGCTTCCTCGCCTCCCTGTCACTCTTCCTTTGTCCCTCCCCTTCTTATTTTGCTTGCAATAAATTTAATCTTCAGCAATACCCATTTCACTTGACTGTAGGCATGACTCAAGTATTTTGTTGCAAAATTTATTGATATTAGGAAGAACAATTTTAAAATGATTAACATTTCAGTTTCCCTATGTCTAGGTGTACTGGGACAAAATAGAAGAAAACCAGATTCATTAATATCAAATAAATTAATTCTCCATCAATCAAAGTGATGATTTTGACAGCTCAGGGCAGGCCTGATAGGCTGGAGTAGGGGATGTCACGCAGAATTCCTGCTACCAGTTCCAGGGCCAGCTTTTCAGGCACGTGCTTACACCACTGAGCTAAACCGCAGCCATTGGCCAGCTTTTCAACAGTTCACTTTGGTCAAGAAGAGGGCGAGCAGGCGAGGCTGCGCTGACGAAGAAGAAGCTGGGTAACCATGCTGCTGACTTTCCTCGAGTGCCTCCTCTGGGTCAGGCTCTATTTCAACCACTTGGTCCCTGTGGGTTCACTCTGTTTGCTCTGTAGCCTCTGATGGGACCATTACACCTGCTGTGCAGGTGAAGAAACTAAGGCAGAAAGAGGTGAAGCATCTTATCCAGGGATACTCAGCTCCTAAATATCTTAGGCAGGAATTGAACCCAGGCAATTTGAAGAGGATGCCTGGGTTTTCCAGCTACTGCACTAAGTGTCATAAGATTTTCTCTAAAACCTGCCCTTCTCTAATGCTGATCACTTCCCAAACCATGCCATCAAGGATTCAAGACTTTATAATTGCCTGAGGAAAGCCAAAGAGCTACGTGTAGCAATTTTCAACTTCTATAAGCCACACCCACTGCTTCAACAGTTTAAATTTCTTTTTATAGTTAGTTGAAATTACCTGTGGTCAAAATATTAAATTGGAAATTGCAGAAATAAACAATTATAATCAATTATTAATCAATTAAAAATGGGCAGCATTGTTAGTAATGAAATCTTGCTCTGTCCTGTTCTTTCCTGCCCTGAATGTGAATCACTCCTTGGTCCGGTGTATCCATGCTGTATAGGTTACCTATACGATAGTAACTTGGAACCATGTCTGAATGTTACAGTTTGGATGCAAAATGTTCCTCAAAGTCTCATGTTCCAAGGAGGGGCCTGGTGGGAGGGAAGGGCTCTCCGAATGTATGGCCTGGAAGAATGTTTTCCCTGTGAGTCCTTTCTTTTCTTTCTTTTTCATTCTCTCTTCTCTGTCTTTGCCATGAGTTGAGGAGCTTTCCTCTATCTGGCCCTTCTACTGCTGTGCTTCTGTCTTGGAGCCAACTGGCCATGGGCTGAATTTTCTGAAAACTGTGAACCAAAACACACTTTCCTCATTTAAGTTGCTAGTGTCATGTATTTTTGTTCATACAATGAGAAAGTGGTTAATATACTGTGTTTACACTCATGTCATATCCTTGTGTCACAGCCTCATATTGTGTCACAGCACCTGTCTCACTTATTTGACATTAGCTCCTCACACAAGCTGTATATCATCTCACATTAGCTCAAGAATATGAAAAGAAAAATACAATGAGATATTTTGAGAGACAGATTACATTCACATAATTTTATTGCAGTATAGTTATAATTGTCCAATTTATTATTAGTTATTGCTAACCTCTTTCTAAGCCTAATTTATAGATTCAAATTTATCATAAAAATGCATATATAGGGAAAACATTATATATATATATATATATATATATATATATATATATACCCATACATCTAGGCATTGGTATAGTAATTAGAATAATGAGTGATCAGTCAGTGATTTGTAGTTTTTGTAATGGTATGTATGCCTGTAATTTTATAACAGCCTTTATGGTTTATTCTGCACTAGTTATCCACTGTTCTATTTCAAAAGACACATCTATATCTATATCTATATCTATATCTATATCTATATCTATATCTATATCTATGTCTATATATCTTCTTACTACCAAGGGTTTCAGGCATCCATTGGAACTCAAAGTTTCCTTCCTGCAAGTGCTGTACACCGTGGGAAGGAATTGTGGATGCCACGGGCATGGTCACAGGAGCAGGAGGCTCAGTAAGACTCTCTGTGTCTATTCTGCTCCATTCTCCCCTTTTGTGGTACATTTTTATACATTGGTTTTCCATGAGTATTTTTGTTTTGGATTTATGAGAGAGTGCACTGACTGAAAAAGCCATAAACCAGAAAACTGTGGTTTGACTTTACAAAATAAGGACTCTGCAGTTGTACAGAACTCTTTTTATAATAAAATTCCTTTTAGTATTAAAACACTCCAATAAGTGTTATTATTGTTGTTTTTGACTTTAACATTTCATATTTTTCCCAGCTTTTAAAATTTTTTTTATTGGAAATGTTTACAATATGTAGTAATTACATACCACTCCTGAGGAGCTGGCACATGAACATGACACATTTTCATTCTTTATCTATCCTCTCCCTCTCTCTTCCCCTCCTTCCATCTCTTAGTTCCCTTCCATTTTGCAAACTGAGGCAAAATTAGCAAATAAAAATTGTATTTTCAATATATACAACAGGAGGTTTGATAAATATATACACTGGGAAATGTTACCACAAAAGTAATATATGTGTTATGTCAAATAATTATCGTTTTTCCTTTTGTGGGAAAATACATAAGGTGCACTCTTTCAGTAAATGTCCAGTGTGAAATACTGTGTTATGAACTACAGTCACTGGGACACAGACATTAGATTCTCTGAAACCTCTCATTTTATATCTGCTGTTTCATACCCTGAAACTAACATCTCTCTGTTTTCCTTACAACCTTACCTTGGTAAGCAACATTTTACTTTCTATTTCTATGACAGCAAGTTTTAAAAATTCTAGAACTATGTGAAATCATGTAGTATTTTTCTTCTGTATCTGACGTATTTCAATTAACATAAAATGTTTTCTTGATTATATTACTTAATCTCTCAAGTGTAATTTCCATTTCAAAAATATGTTAAAATATTCAGTAAAAACACTGATACAACATTGATAAAACAGTGATAAAAAAAGCACTGGTATAGTACTTAGATATAAGGCATGGTCAGTGAGTAGTCTGTATTTTTTGAAATTCTATATATGTCTATAATCTTGTAAAAAATCTTTATGGTTTATTCTGTACTAATGATCTACTATGCTATTTCAAAATTAATAGAATTTAAGTAAAGGCAATTAAAACCACTTCTGTTAATGTATTATTAATGAATGTCAAAATTTTTTTCACATAAAATGCAAAATCAGGAAAGTTATTGGAGAGCCAATAATTTAAAGCAAATGGGAGTCACACCTTCTAATAATAGCTAATATTCAGCTTACACAAATGAATTAAGAAATAAAAGCTCATAGTCTAAGTATGCCTTCTCTGCAGACAGTGCGTTTTAATGCTAAATCATAATAAAGCAAAGCAAACAGCAAGTTTGAAGTTAAATGGACCTTAAGTGGCCATACGGATTCTCAAGGAGATGGACAGGGCTTAGAAGAGAATGTCTATCAATGTTAATGTGCACAGAGCTGCCGAAGTACCAAGCATTAAAAGAAAGAAGAAATGCTTTGAAACACTCTGAATTATTTATCTGAGAAAAGAAATCAAAGTAAAAGATAATAGAACCTTGCCTTCAACATGCTGGCTATCTAAGAGGTATTTTATATTCTCTTCCTTCCGAATACTGTTTTTTAAGCCCTTTAGAACTGGAAGTTATAGCATGACTAACGCTTGTGCCTTTCTTTTGTTCCTCACACTAGGCTTCAAAACTGAAAGAAAAATTGTAAATACGAGTTTCTCAAAAGTTGTATTATGAGTAAGACCTATCACATTCCATCTACTCATCTATCTGACAAGGAGTGAAAGAAAAAGTAAAGAATAAAAAATAAACCACTTAGAAGCCCAAAAGCTGACTAAGATGCATGCTTTAAAATACTGCTTATAGCATATCTTGTGCTAAAAATACCTCAGTTATTTAAGAGATTTATGAGGTATATAGTAAAGCAAGAAAAGTAAAACTTAAGTTTAGTGACAAGAAAATGAAATTGAAGTAATAGTACAACTTGTCCAAACAATATTTATGAGTAGAGATATTTTTACTAGCTTCATCTTGTTTGGTTTTAAGTTTATTTTCTTTCTGTAACTACCCTCCCCACACTGTGCAATCATTTGTGAGAGTAACAGCACACATTCTGAATTTACCTCTTTCCAGCTAACTTGTAGATAGCTGCAAAATGAGCTCGTGAATTACTAGCAGCTGAAAACAGTGAACTTTCAACCAGTTAATCCACAGTCCAGCAAAATGCACTTCCAAATGTGCACAATCTAATTGACAGCAAAGAAGATTCTTAATTAAGAATCAGTCTTCTTTTTGAAAATGAAGTCTCTTATTTTAATGACTTCCATTAACTCTTACTAATACTTTATCCTATAATTACAATGCATAAAGTCCTGTGAAATCTGTTTAGCAGACAGCCAGTTCTGGAAAATTTGCCATTCAGTTTCCCTGAGAAATGATAATATTTATCTGAAGTGATGCCCTTTTATTTTGCCAACTTCAAAAGCGGGCATATTAAAGACATATAATGTTTGGCTGAATAAAATATAATGCATAATTTTGTAAGAAGGGAAAAAATACAGCAAGACTTCTGGTTTTAGGGTCTGAACTGAACACAATGAGAGACATTAGGCCTATCCTTTTCTTTTCCTGTAAGACCTGAAATGGAATCAGCACACTGCATTTGTATATTCTTAAAGTTTAGATTTTTAAATGAAATTGAAATAAAAGATTATCATCAAAAGATAACATGAGAATATTAAAGTCAGAATAACCTTGAAAGACAGTGGGGTTTTTGCAATACTGACCTCACTGCTCACCTGATTTAGACTCTGATGACTTGATAATTACAAAAATATTAGAAATATACCTCAAGTCTTATCACTTATAAAACTGTTCCTGACCTGAGTAGTTTATGATTTTCTCATCCCTATGGCAATTAACCTTGGGTCATTTAACTGAGAAGTATGTGGAAATCAATAGGTATAAAGTACTACAATTCATGTACTGATTACTGCAGATACACAATAAGTAGGTGAAGGAACAAATAACACTGCTTTCTAATCATTTGATGCAAGTACAGCTTTACTTCTGAATCCAAAGGTGTCATGCCTATGAAATCCACCTATCATCTATATAAACCAAATACAGTGTTTATATACTAACTGTAAAATGTAATATGTATCAGAAAAACCACCCACTGGAAAGTATCAAACTTAGCTCTGGCTCCACCAATAAATAACCAAGAGATTCTTGGATAGCCACCTAAACTCACTCAGCCTTGATTTCCTTGTGTTTAGATGATTTCTAAACTATTAACAGCTCTAAAAACAGAGCTTGCTGTTGACAGCCCCTTAAAACATTTCAGGATTGCAATAATCGAATCACAGAATTTAGAGCAAAACGTATTTCAGAAATATTTCTGGGGTGGAAAAAATTATTTTGACATTCGAGCCCATTTGTGGGAGCCCTCTACAGAGCAGGAACATAAGAGCTGATCACCTCACAGGACATACTTAAAATTAAAGGAACACTATCAATAATTAAAGTAAGAAAACAGGCACAGACGAGGACGGACCAGGGAAGCTAAAATGCATAGTCATTCTTTCCTTCCTTCCTCCAGAAGTCAAAGTATTGTTTCAGACCACAGGATTTTCATTTATATTAAAATCAATGTCTCCATTTTACCACCACATTATCTTTAGATAAGAAGTATCTGGTGTATATCACAAGTTTACCTGGATTAGCCTTCAGGTAAATTTTAAAAAGCTGACTCAAACGCTACTTTATTCCATAAATTATTTCTCCAAATGAATCACAGAACAATAGGAAACCTTATTTTCTTCTGCTTAAGTGCACTATGAAAGTCTCCGAGCTGCATAGGAGCACTGGAAAACTATCCACAGTGCTTGTGTGTCCCTTTAATCCTGAGCAAAGGTGTGAAGCTAAGTATGGTAGAGAAGAGCCATTCCAGGAAGAAAGGTACCCCTCCCCCACTGTGAGCCCAGGCAGCCACCGACTTACTTGAATCCCTTTGGTGTCAGGATGCACTTGGAGTCATGCTGGCAGGGATTCAAGTCCTGGGCACAGAAGTCCAGCTTCTCCTCACACAACTCGCCTGCAACGTGGCAAACAGTGTTAGTTCACACAGAAAGACTAGTAAGCTTCCTGTCAGAGGTCTGTGTCTTGGGTCTTTGAGGTTAGTGCAGCTCACAATGGAGAGCAAAATAGGGGAAAATAACAAAACAAAACAAAACTCCTCAACAGACAAAACAAAAACAAACCCCACAAGTTATGAGGTCGGAAGATCCCATATTCAGTCTTGATTTGAGACGGTACAACTACAGTGCAGTGTGATCCCCCTGACAATATACTGTGGGAATTAGCTAAAGGAAAGTCAAGTGCTTTTTATTCTTAATTTACTTAATTATATGCTCATTTATTTGTGAAACTTTCATTGAGATATAGCACACAAAAGAGTAAAGCAACACCTAATGACGAGTTAGAAATTTAACCCACTTAGCTAAACAGAATCCACATCCTGAAGCACCCCTTTTATCAGCACCCTGAAGCCTCCTTTTATGCCCAATTTGGTCACTCAGTTCTCCATCTCCAAACAAGATAACCACTGTCTTAACAAGACCGTCCGTTAGTTGTGTCTGTCTTGGGAGCCTTTTGGTACACGTCTGACTTATGCTGTGGGTATCTGCAAAACATCCTCTAACCTTCATAGTCTCCATGTCTTACAGGTCTAGAAAAGCACTTGGCTTCCTTTTTCTGAATCATCACAACAGCTTCAAAGAATATTTCTTTGGCATATCTACTGTGATGTAATAAAAAAGAAAGTAGAAGAAAAAGTAGGACGAGAATACACACTGCTTCCCTGAGTGCTGCTTAAGTGGTGAAAAATACTTTCTATCAACAAATGAAAGCTGAAAGCATAGCTACATAGATCCTGTAGGCACTGTATGTTGGATCATGCCTGAAACACTCTTAGGAAATTTCTTCCAATGCGAGTAACACAGTCACTGTTTCAGACATAGGAGACCAAGTTGACTTCACTGAGATTTTTCCAGTCATTTTGTAAGACAGTAAGGTGACTGACTGGACAGGTATATTTTTAAATGTTCTTCTTTCCTCTTCTACCTTTTAAACTACTTCTAAATTATTTTACATGCAATAAATGAATAAAGTGACAGATCTACAGGCAGCCATTTATTTCCAAGAAACTAGTAGAACTTTCACATGTTCAGTCTGAGTTGAAGTGGTACAGGCTAAAGAATCAGGAGTGCACAGCACACCCTTTTGAAACAAGACTCTCCTGAAAAGGTAAAACACTATCAACAGGTAGAAATGGCTGTCAGCTGAATGAAGCATACTGTTTAGATTTCTAGGATCTTTCCTCATGATCAAAGTATAGAAATGTATTCATTAGGTACTACAGCAATCTTGTTTTCTACCTCTTGAATGAGCTAATTACACTGGAAGTGTCATAACTGCTTCCATAAGATTTTCTATGTCTCTAAAGTTGCAATACAGAAGTTTAAAGCAGTAAGTACACAGTGAGCTATTTTTAAGTGGGATTTTTTGTAACATTTACAGTTTCAATGAATATAACTTTACATTAGAAACCCAGATAAGATTTATTCATTATAGTTTACCAGCCTACCATGATGACATCATTTTTGACTTCCTAATTAAATCTATTCAGTTGGATGACAGACTGTTTGCAGTAGGCTCTATCTAAGGTACCTTTTAAAATTTGCTGGTAGAGAGAGACCATTTTAGATACATAATTACTATTTTATGTAATTTTTACTTAACTTGAAAATAAGAAAATTTTAAAAAGTTGAAAGAAAAGGGAAAAGTTTCAGTTTATTTGCTCTGGCCCAAAAGTTCTCAACATCTACTATGTGGCATGGTGCTCGGTGCTGAGGCTACAGTGGAGACTGTGATTGATACAGTTCTCGCTCAACTCCCAATCTGCCAGCATAAAAAATTCCGAGCTACAGACAGAATGTAGAGAATGAACTTTATCTGTACGAGAATCAAACAGTTGACTCTTTCTTCTTCATGAGGAATTTCTGCATAGATCCAATATAGAAAAGAGAAAGGAGGTAATTCTAAGAACCTGCTGGCTAAACCAATTGGCAAATTTGCACTCCAGGGCTGTACAGTAGCACACCAACCTGAATGTGAAATGCTCCATCCATGCCAAGTAGCTCTTCTTCTCCTCTGAAGAACAGCACAGGTACACTACTAGTCATTACTGAGATTGCATGTGATGATTTTCTGTGGTCAGTAAATAACTATATGCCTGACTGTAAGATTGTCTGGCTACTAAAAAAAAAGTGATCTAACTTCTTTTTTTTGCCATCACTAAACATTATAATACTAACAAGCAGTATAAAAGCACCCTCTTTGTTCTGTTACAGCCAAACTCACTTCTAAACTCAGCCTCCCACCTTGTGCTTTGTTGCCAGGGTCTATTCATTATTTTATCACTCCATTCCAACTCCATGCCTGGGATAACGGCTTTTCCTTTAGCTTTACTAATTTTAACATTTCTGTTGGCAGTTTTCTCATGTAGGGTTGTGCCTCTCTTGGTATGTAATTAAATACAAAATAACTTTATTAGTAAGCATTTATATAGTGCTTCCTACTGTGCATGTTTTAAAGCTTGTATAAATGGGCAGTCACTTAATATTCATGACAACCCTTTAGGTTAAGGTTGTTGTGTGCTGCCCATATGTAAGCATCTCGTACTATTGACATTAAACGTGTTCTCTGTGGCTCTTAATTGAAGTGTTGCCACATTGATTTTTCACCCTCATCAAGTATGATATAATGACATCTTCAGACAACATTACCTGAAATCACCATTCAAATCAATAGTTCAAAACTCCAGCTTGTCTACTTCTATTCAACTTGGGTTTCATTTTTGCTTTTAGACATTTTTCTGCTTTTTTACTTAATGGGTCACTCAGTATTAATAATAGCATAGCCTATGGTCTTTAACATTACTTTAAATGTTTTCTGATAGAACAGTAGGATAAACCTTTGACTGGGGCAAGCTCTTTAATTTTTTTTCGATTATATTTGATTCTGCTATATTTGAAGAAAGGGCAACTTTTAAAAGTTTAAATGGTATGCCACACTGGTGAGTCGCAGGCACTCAATATTAGATAGGAGACATAATAACCTCCTCTAGACAAGTACCAGCTGAATACCCACTTCTCAATCACTATAGGAAAATTGTCTGAATTATTTAAGGCTGAATTGGTTTACCAGGAAGAACAGTGAGCTAACTGCAGTGAGCTAAGATATTCTCAGTTACTGCCATTGAAGAAGCTACCCAAACCTTCATTATTCACATTTCATTTTTTTTATCTTTTCTATATGGGTAGTCAGAGACACTACTGAGTCAGCAGGAAAATGATGGAAAATAAAGGAGGTGAATAATGACTTTTGATGGTCCAGGGCTTGAGATATGATCATCCATGGGTGCCTCCCTCCCTGGGATAATAAAGTGCAGAAAGGCAGACATAGCCTTTATTGTGTTCCACTTAATGTTATAGTTGACTGCAATGCGAGCAGGTTCATACATGTTTAACTCACTGTCAGAAAAGATGTCAGCCCATCGGTGCCAGTCAGGGCAATTTGTCTAAATACAGGTTAAATTTCCTCTGCTCATGAAGGTTTCAAGGGATACAGGAGACAAGTCCCATGAGCTGGCTCAAACTCACCCAAAAATCCCATTTATTTGTTTTCCGCCTTGGACCCTTAAATGTTTCCCAGAGGCAGGAGGAGAGCATGTGACATCATGACTGCCTGGGCTCTGCAATTTCACCTTTCATTAGATACACAGTTTAACCTCCCTTATAATTCCGGTTTTCCTACATTAATTTCCACTATAATTTCTGTGTGGAGGAAGTGAGTATGGTAGCTGCCCGTGCACGTGTTGTTTGTGTTCTAGAGAAGACAGAGTGGTTAACCAGGTGACTTACTGTTCTGTTTTAGGAAATCCGAGGTCAGTGCATGATGCACTGGTAACTGTGGTAGCTGGTTGACAATCCCTGGATGCCTAGAGCTTTCTAAGTTGGGCACCACGTATCTTTAGCTGAGGCACCTAGTGAGAAAATGATGCATATTTCTTGGGTCATTTCTTCAATCCATGAGGTAAATATGGGGCTGGAAATGGCTCACATTGTACAGTCACAAGAGGGGGACATGGCAAGAGCAGTACCCAGAGCCCTGTGAGGGATGACCCTTCAAAGGCCGCTCTGGAGGGACAGCTGTAACTCATGACTTACTGAATACCTGTGAACCTGTGTTCATCTTCTGGAGAGTCTAGTGCAGGGGCAGTGTGATCATTCATCCTGGCTTGCTCAGATCCATCTCAGTTAACTGTCAGGAGTATGCCCCCGGACTGATGTAGTGCTCTAACCTGGATAAATGCCATGGTCACTTTCTCAGTGGGGAAGCAAAACTTGAGTCATTAGGGCTGGTGATCTTCTGCTTGGAGGGAAGAGGTTCACCACTGAAAAGAGATCTTAGGGAAAACATGTCCTCACTGAGTGAGAAGACATTCAGATTGTCCTCTTACTTGTTGTAAGGGTATTCTTCAACTGTAACCAGCATCGCAGGATAGACTGGTGGCAGTGAAACAAACTATTTTATTGTTTTGGGTCTGAATTCCTCATTGATTAAAATGAGGGTGATTCACTGAGGATTTGTAAGGTTAACCGTGGCTCTAAAATACCATTCTTAAGAAAAATGCTTCGTAAGAGATGGATAATGCAGACAGTAAGCTACCGGAGGGAGTATAATGCGTGGCTGTACAAAACAACATTATTTCATCTTGCACAAAACAGCATGAGGCCTGACAACAGTGTCAACGTGTGCCCAGAGCCCCTGTGGTATCAATATTGCGAACATCACTGCGATGAAGCAGAAACCTCAACGCACGTCGATGGCTCTTCTGAGAAATGGCACCTGGTGTGGCCCTACCACCTGCTTCATTTTAAATTTCTAAGCCTGACTGTAATGTTCTTTCTTTTTAAGCACAGAGAAGTACTTTCCTCTGTACTTCTCTCCTAGTATTGCATCTTTCTGTTTTAATTTTTATCTCCTCCTGGAAGCCTTAGAAATGCTATGTAAATTTCCTCCCTGACAGTTATAATGGAAATGTGGTTTGCTCCCTAATGATTTTCAGAGTGAATCCCTCACCACCTATTTTGAAAGTAACAACATAGAGGAACCTGTCTGTACTCAGAGGATAAAACTGTTCCCATTCTCATGCAGAGAGGAGAGGCATGTTAATCCAAGTGTCCCATATAAACATAAACTCGCCTCTGTGTTGAAAGTTAGGAAGGTTCTTCTGTGTTTTGGGAGTTGGGCTGCAGTGCTAAAGGGGAGCCGAGTGAGGAAGGGAGGTGAAGAGGGAGTGGGGTGCGCCAACCACAGGCAGGGGCACCACGCAGGCAGCAGCCTGGAGAGTCCTTGGCTCTGAGAGGTGGACATGGGGTCTGGACAGTGCGGTGCCAGGAGAAGACACAGAGGTCAGCAGGCACCATGTGCTGATGTCTCATGCAGCTCCACTAGCAGAGCTAAACAGGAGAAGTGGGAAATGTTCAGGAGTTGCTGGAGAGATGGTCAGTGGCCTTCTACCCATCAAAGAAATCTGGGCCATAGCACAGCTCTGCACGGCATGCTTAACCCTCAAGCTTGCCCAGCCGAAAAGGAGGTAATCATTTTTTCCCCAGATCAGGATTTCTCGAATTTTCCAACTTGAATCACTATTTAAAATATTAACCTTTTTCACACAATATGGAGCATTAGACAAAGGTGTGGAATGACTAATTGAGTGCAGCACCTCTATTTAATTTTTCTCAGAGTCTGTCCTTTGATTTCAGGTTGGGCAACTTTCAAGAGGTTTAAAAACCAGTACACAATGTGGCTAAACCACTCAACTTCCGCTAATGTGACTTCTGTCGTGTAGTTAGATCCATCTCTTCTCTCTGAGGTAAATAAATTCTAGGAGTTCATTCTTGGGGTCATGGATACACGATGGGGATGGGAGGGATTCTGGGATGGACAATGCTGTCTATTCATAAACTAGGTTTTATCTTTTTTTTTCTTTTCTCCTAATGAGACAGGATCATTGATATTGATAATGATAGAGGATTTGGAACAAGGATCTGAATAACCAGGCCAGGATTCTCATGCTAACCTTAATCAGTTATGACATTTTCAAATACACTTGTAGCAAGGGAGGAAGTCAAGTTCAATACCTGACAGGATCCCCACGAAATAGAGGGTAAGTTACCTCATTCGTCAAATGTTTGATTTTGAGCCTGGGTTTGGCTCAAGAAAAGGCTGGATACATAGTTAGGGCTATTATTCTGTTTGAAATAGTTCAACAAGCAAAGGCAATCAAAAGAAGAAACCAGATGGATAAAATACATAAGATTTAATTTCCTAAACCTGCACTTCTTGAGGGCAAAGGATATCTTTATTGACATTTTCGTACTTCTCTATTCTCACTGTCTGCATTCATTAATTGTATGGGACAAGCTAGGTCTTGGTGATGAAAAGTGAAAGCTGACACTCATTTGGGTGTTTCTTAAGGTCAACGCTTTTAAAATGTTAGCAAAGGGGATCCAGATGGTACAAAATGCAATATAAAGAAGAAGAGAAAACAAAAATTGGTGGCAGATTCCTTTACTGAGATCTTAACAATAGATATGTCCTGCAGGCCGGGCTCGTGGGGTCATCTGTGGAGGCCTGGACACTCTGCTATTTCCTCAGCAAAGGATGACTGCTGCAGCAGGAAATGGCATGGACAAGAGGAGTGGAGATTTTTCCTGTCTGCACCGTACACTGGTATGTTTGAGAAAAGCTAAGATGAAAAGACCTGTTTCTCTTCACCAAATTTAAAAAAATATTCTATTCGATTACTAAAAAAAAAAAAAAAAAACATACATTTTTCAATTGTTCCTCATATATACAAATGGAAACATTCTTATCTTGCAGAGCTTGTGTATGGCAAGGACAACGAACTCCACTTAAGGGTGACACAGTTAATGCGGTAACGGAAGTCATCCCAGAATAATTTAATTGAATTGGACCTGACACGAAGTACCTCACCTTATCCCTTTGTCTCCCTTGGCAATTTCTTCCAGGACTCCCATAAAGATACTCAAGTTTCTTAATGAAATGCCAGTGTTTGCCTAGAACCTATAATCATCTTCTCATCTACTTTACATCTTCTTTAGAGCCCTTACAGTTCCTAAAACAATGTACATGCAATGTAAAGAGATGTTTTACTGTACTGTGCAGAGAATCATGGCAAGAAAAACGGGTTAGGAGAGATGTAGTATTTTTCCTATATTTGTAGTGTGTTGAAACCACAGATGAAACAGCCACAGGCATGGAGGGCTGACCACATCTCTATTTCTTTTGTCTTTTGCAAATTAAGCCCATTTTTTATTGCATCCGATGCTGGAGGTTATAATCCTATGCACCAGAGAACGTGCGCAAAGGCACATTTTCAGGCTGCAGTCTCAATGTCTAGCACATGTATCAGTTGGGATAATAATAAATGAGTCTATCAGGAAAGAAAAGATTATTCATGAACATTGTTTCTATTGTTTACTTTTTGTATTTTATTGCTTATTTTTAGTATTTCTTTTAATAACCTGTTGCTGTTTATATTTATAATCCAGAAATTTATCCTCTCAATTGGAAACATTTAACTGAAGTTCAAATTATGATCTAAAAATCACCTGGCCTGCTCCAACTTTTCTAAATTTAAGTAGATCCAATTGTTAGTGAAGAAATACAGGGAACTGATCTTAAGGAACCATGAATTCGTGAAGATACATGAACCACTGAGGGTTGTCTTCTCCGAGAAGTGTGTGCAAAATGGAATATATATATATATTCCATTTGGGACTTTGCCATAAAGAAAGCCCATGAGATAAAGTAGATCATAATTCAATGTAAGAAGGCTCAAGAGAATGTGCTATCAATATTGGTTAGAAGATGCCTCACAGAAGGAATATCACTTTGGTGTTCATTTTGGTTTACTAAACGATATGAAATTAGGTGCCTAATAATGCTTAGTTACCTAGGAGTTAAACACTTTAGAAAGTCTTTCTCTTTACTTGGAAATAGTACAGTTGTTATGTTATGTTGTTAATGTACTCAGGATCTGACTAGTGATAGTTTTGCACTGGTCAAGCGTCTGACCTGATCTGAACTTGCAGTCAAGAATCACGGCCAAGGAGTTTGCCTGGTGGCCGGGATTACAGCTTTTCATATCAGTTTTGATACTTAACATGGTGTCCTGCCTCAGGTGTTTTCTCAATAAACATCTTATGCATTTTTAAAGGGAAAAATTTACCTCTTCAAATAAACAAACCAAAAAGGAGGTGTGTTTCAGGACTTCCTCTTTGGAACTCTCAGGCTAAACAATGTAGCCAATTCCAACAGCTACTGAAAGTCCAGAAAATGTTTGACTCAGTTTTCAAAATAAATACATCCAAACCAGACTGAATAACAGTGGTTAAGCTAAACTGTTGTTCTGAGCTCACTGGGCACTGTTTTTTAACTAAAAAGAGCAAAGCATTCTTTTAAAATGTTTCCTGAGATTCAAATACTTAAAGAAAACTTTGAAAGTTCGGTAGATGAATGCAAACCACTTAACATTATTAGGGTGACAAAGTATTTTTTTCTAGTTAAAAAAACACCTCAACTTCAGTTTCCCTTATTTGAGAATTTTGAGTATGTTTACAGTTATCCTAACTTTGATATTCACATCTTGCAGATCTCAATGCAGAATTAGTAACAGAGAAGTCACTGTTATTGAATCATGAAAGGCTAAGAATATATACAAAAATACTTAAAAATATAGATAATCCAGTTCTTTGCTTCTTGTTTCTTGTTTTTTATTTTTGTTTTTTGTACCTGGGATCGAACTGATGACCTTGGACTTGCCAGGCAGGTGCATATGCTGCTGAGCTAAATCCCTGGCCCTAAATCCAGTCCTTTGCCATATGATGTCCTGACAGCTCAAAGTGAATGGAAATCGGTAAATGGTAAATAGTCTACTTAAAGCATACATAGAAAATGAAACTTTAAAAAAATAATAATAGAAAAGAATACGGTAGTGAAAACTCTGATGGGAGCAATTTCTTTCATGTACATAATTTAGGTATAATTTTGTCTATCAAATTTTCTTAAGATTTCTTCTGCCCTAAGAATGACATCTAATAATCCCAACTCATGCATACATGACAGAAAACGCAAACCTGCCATCCAGGGAGCTTCGGATACAACTGAAGGACAGACAATCATCATTTCACTATCCTATATGTTGTTTCACATTATTCCCAAATGCTTACGTGAGGTAGGACACACCATTTGCCTTGCTTCACAGAATTAGAAGCACTAAAGCTGAGAGAGCTCCTAGAATTCATAAACATTGCTTATGAAATCTGAGCTTTTCCCTTCACTTACACAGACTCACCTGCTCTACCTGAGAGAAAGCATTCCTTCTCTGGGGAATTTATTAATCACAGAGGCACTGACTGGGCGCTTTCTTTAAGGGCTAAACAAAATAGATTGTGTTTGCGTACCTGGATTTTGGGGCTGCCGAGTTAAGTCTTTTCAAACATACATAAGAACAACCGTGTAGAGCAAGCTGAGGAGAAGGCAGGGAAAGCAGAGGAAAAGCTTGTTTGGCCTCAAAAAAGGGTAAAAGGCCCTGTGAGATGTTAGGGGACACCAGGCAGGCCGGGAGTAGGAGCGGCCCAGAGGAAGGGGCTGGTTCCAGGCCAGGTGACCTATGCCACCGCAGGCTTTAGGGTCAGCTGGTTTGCACGTGGGCCCCTGCTCACTAGAAGGTGCACGTTCTCAAAGGTGCTTCATTATTATTTTGTAACTGTGATTGCCTACATTTTTATTGTTCATATCTATAGAGTGTTAATGCTACCAATATGTCAAGTAATTACAAAGGTTCTTTGGGGTTTAAGAAAATGACCTGTGCTAAGTCAAGATTCTATGTCAAATTAACTTTTCCTTTACAAATACATAGAAAGCTGCTTGCCTGCTTTTAAGAGCAAAATCAGTCAGGAGACACTTCTTGGAAATAAAAGAGATCTTCTATAAACATAAGTGTGAATTGTAGTCAACACGTGAATCCACATGGTGATTTAAAACACGGCCGCACTGCCAAGCTTGTCCCTGAGAGTATATATATTTACTATTTAGGATCATATTCCTGTGACAGAATAATTGCTGCTGTGTTTCTGTGTAGACTCAAGCCTTAGACATCCCTGCTCCAGACCATCATTTGTTTGAAAAAAAGAAAAGATGATAGCTGGCTGAGGAAAGTACTGCATACATTCATCGACAGAGAATAGTGCATATTGTATTTTTACATTCTAAAATATAAATCCACTTTTTCATGCTCTTCAGCTGTATTCTGCACATCATAAGACTAAATAATTACACAAGGTAGACCACCCAAACAAGGCAACAGAAGAAACTGAAATCCTCAGCAAGAGAAGATACAGCCGTGGTATATTTTCTATATTGGTATTAAAATTCTGCATGCACTTGCTGTATAACTGGAACCAGGAAAACAACACTATTTTTTTTTTCTTTCGAGACACTGTTCTTGGACTTCATATTTGAAGTCTTTTAGTAAACTGAGTGATTAAACATCTAATGCTGCTGGGTGTGGTGGTACATGCATGTAATCCCAGCACTCTGGAGCCTGAGGCAGGAAAATCTCCATGAGTTTGAGACCAGCATGGCCTACATAGTGAATCCAAGTCTAGCTCGAGGTACATGGTAAGACCTTGTCTCAAAACTACAACAACAAAACATCTAATGCCATTAGATAAAATTCCGAGTTGCTAAAAGTTCATGAAAATTCCATGATGATTCCACCGATGTGTCTTACTCTAATAGCTGTGTGACTCCTTTGGGTGCTAATGGATATGTACATGGAGATCATACCAATGTCAGTGATTCAACACACCCCTGGATGCTTCTACAAGACCGACTTATATCCATGCAATTCTATAAGAATTAGCCAAGTTGTTATCAACTTTTTAAGTTTTGTAACATTTGTTTTGTAAAATGTTTTGATAAATGTACATATCTTAAAATAGTCTCTTATTTAATGTTACTAAAGAAATAAATTTAAAGTTATGGGAAAATTCCTACAACTTTAAAGCTTTTCTATTTACAGTTTATCTACTGTACTAAATGATCTGTGATTTTCATTAAAAAAGCAATATACACTCATGACATCCTTCAAAAAGTAAAATCACACAGACGAGTATGAAATAGAAAATAGTTTCTTTTCCTAGCTACTTCCCTTCACATTCATGACTTTCTATGATAGCTTCTTAGAAACTAAGATAAAGTACTTCAGGGGACCATTTTATAGTATTTGACATGATTTTACATACACCAAGGATTTAATTACTGATTTGACATACTGCTTTCCAACTTCATATTTTATTAATGTTCCTTATCGTGCACGCACAGTGAAACCTGTGCCGCTTCAAAAGAGAGAGGAAAACCGAAAGGAAAATCGTAATAGACTTAAAAGGCGACTAACCTTTTTCCACCTCATTCAGATTAGCAGCTGGCAGCGACAAAGACAGAAGAGACAAAAGACTTTTTACATTGCAATACAACAGTAGAGCACATGAAGCCAACGCGCAGCATTAACAGAGAAGCCAGGGTGAGAGAGCAAACTGCAGTAAGGCTTAGACTTCTTACCTACACGAGCCAAGGCACAGATATGGAGGAAACATGAAGCCAGAGGTCAAAGGCATTGCAGGGCAGCACGGTGGCTCTGCCTCTGAACCAGGTGACATAATAACTAAGATGTTACTGTGTGTTGACTGCTTTGTGTGGGGGAGTCAGGTTTGTAAAACCAAAACAAAAAATAATGGTATCGGATGGAAAGGGTAAAGCATGCTCAACGTTCTCCGTGAAATCGATCCTAAGACCATGCGTGTGAATTTTGCATCAAAACTTGCATTTCACTGACTTTCTACAATCTCCTTAGACAAAAGCAAGGTTTAACTGTGATCAATTTTGATTCCTATCTGGATGGGTGCTTGGCGGTCACCTAAGATGCAAAGTCTTGAAATAGCAGATTTGGAGTTTTGATCATTGGGGAATATGGCAAAGTAAAATTTTCCATTCAACACCTATTGTGGTAGTACAGCCTACACAAACAAATCATTTCCAGTGCTGCCAAGGTGCCATATTTCCAATTTTCCTTTGGAGTTTGTTTAAATAAAAAAAATATTCCTTTGAAATTTATTGACAAGAAGAATTTTGTTCTTAAGACGGCTATAATAATGATTTAATTAAAAAATCTAGCCCCAGAATCTCTCACATGAATGCTAAAACTATAGAATTAATCTTTAAATTGTTTAGATTTCAAAGTCTTACTTTTCTATTTCTTGGCATAGCGATTTTAATTTACATTCATAGGGAATTCTACTTTTCAAAATTAAACTTGACTGAAGAATACTAGCAATAAAAAAGTGTGCATTATACAACTTAAGGGCCAGTTGATGGGTTGTAGGAGACAGAGCAGCCTAGATGACTTGAGCAGGGAGGGTTTGGTGAAATTCTGCAACAGGAACAGGATTAGTCTCTATAACCTATGCTATCAGTCTCTAGCAAAAATGAGCTCAGAGTTTTTTTCCCTCCAATGAGTCAGTAACAACTTACTGCGATGCTTTGGTCACTTGGGGTTTAAATAAACTGGACACGTTTCCCACTGCTAGTTCATATTCATTTTTTGGATAGTTTTAGCCCAGTTTTACAGCCTGGTCATCATGTCATGGGTCCTCTGTCAGACTTCTGTCAAATCTGTGAATGTTCTTCACTGACAACATTCTGTACATTTTTGATTCTAGCGTAGGTGCCAGATGCAAATGTTCTCACCATAGTAATTTGTGAGCTTTTTTCTATAAGGTTTTAGTTATTCCTACTAAGCAGACTTAACTTTCTTACTGTTTGCCTTTAGGATACAGAGTTAAAAATCTGCCAGAAAACAAAAAACAAAAAACAAAAAACCACTTGTAACTTGAATGAGTTTTAAACAATGACAACATTCTTATAGTTCCTGAGCACAGCTGGGTTTCTTTTCCCAGATTATAAAGTCATTAATTAGACTGCAAACTTATGTGCCTCAGGTTTCAAAATATGGACATAGCTGTTTGATATTTTGCGAATGTGCTCATTTCACATATACAAAAGCACTACAGCTAAAAGATGAGCTATGAAATCTGCCTCTTTTAGATATCATCTTTGCTACCAACGTATCAAATTATTCATGGCCCACAAATTCCAATCCAGGATTATAATGGTAATATCTTCATATACTGAGTGCCATGCACTTTCTCTTGAGTTCAATATTATTCTTAATTCTCTGTCCAAATTAAGGTGATCCAATATTTGTAATAGCTGTAAATAAAAAAAAAAGACTAAAGGAGTCTAAATTTTTGTCCAGAGCCAAATGGCTCTTGACAGATATTCATGGTAGGTTTTGCATGATGAATTTTAAAAAGTCAAATTTTGGCTAAGAAGTGATTTTGCTAGACTTTGGGTTGTTATGCTGCTTCTGACATAGAAGGGGGAGTGACGCTTCATCATACTTCTCAGGGAAAACTCATGTGTACTGAATTGATTCACTTAGGATAAGAGGACATAAGTTTAATTTGAACAGGTGTAGGTCAGGAGCTTGGGAAATGAAGAACAGCAGGTAAGACAAACACTCAAAAACGAAAAAAAGAGAGAGAAAGAGAGTTAAGAATAAGGAATAGCAAATCTAAAGCCAAAGCATGGGGCCCCTCCAAACCAACTCAGAAATTGCCACTGTAAATTGCCACAAAAAGATATACAAGAACCTGAACACAGCTGTGTTTCTAAACCCAGGTTTCATAAGGAAGGAGATGTGTAAATAATTCCCTGGTTTCTGTACTCAGAAAGGCACAGAGAATGAAAATCTGCTTTGAATGCTTGAGTCAAATTTGTTTGGTAGAGACAGGGCAGGTTGGTGTGCAGAGGCCTCCAGATTAAGTGGGTTCTTAAGCTTTTCTCTAATGATCAGAACAATGATGGAAAAAGTGAACCATTCTACCCTAAGAAGGTACTTAAGCAACAGATATCAGTGCAAACACAGGCCTTCTTGTATACATAGAAAGTAGCTTATCCATAAAGTAGTATCTTTATGCCCTCAAAAACTTAGGGTAGCTTTAGGGGCTCCAAAAGCTGTGTCCATAGGTCACTAGCCAGTACTGGAAATCTCAAAAATGATAACAGTTCTATCTAGTAGGTCAAAGCTATGTAGAAGCATAGGTTCTTGTTAGATACAATTGCTATGCTTTGTAAATGAAAATATCAAAAAATGCCCACTAAGCATGGTAAGAACTGTATATACGTAATACACTAACTAGTGATTTAGCTCACTCTAATTTCTTCTGGAAATCTAGTGTGAGAAAACTGTATGCAGCATCAGGTGCCTTACTAATGTTAAAATTTTATAACATGGAAAAGGCATCTACAGAGACATTCAGATCTGGGTTATTATTATTGTTGTTTTATCTAGAATTTTCCCATCAGGAAAAATATTTTGCTATCAAGGAAAGTATACAAACTTTGGACATTCCAAAAATCTTAAATTTCCATGCTTTTCCACCCTTGGGAAACTGAATCACAGGATGTGTGTGTTCCTCATGTTTAGAAATGTTAAGCTTAGCTACCTATGTCCAGTAGGTATTTTGCTCTCTTATATTCTTAACTGTGTGCTGAAAATATAGAAATAAATATAACAGAAACACCCAACAAAAGGAAAATAATAACTCTGAAGAGTGACAGAATTTGCTTCTCTTTTTTTACAAATAAAATATTTATTATTCTGTTTTTCTCTATCAACTAAGAAAATTTGTTGAGAAACAAGGATAATTATGATGTTTCTTATTCATAGCCACATTAATCATCAAAAAATATTCTGTCAAAACATGGTAAAGTTGATGTTAACTTTTTAACAAATTTGTTTGAATTGGGAGAAAGTTGAGCAATTTGCAGTCTTATGAGATTTATCACCCAGAGACAGATGTCGAAACAACTGTGATCTCATAAAACTATCCCAAATGTTCAGTATCTTCTCAATTGTTTCATTTTGATGGACATGAATTATTAGAAACAAACAATTATTAGTGAAGAAATAAGTATGGATGCAAATTATCTGAAATGTTCAATTTATGTTTTGGCTATGTAAAGAAATTCCCTCTTCAAGCTTGTGTTGGCGAGCTGGTCTGCAAAGGGAAAAACTACATGAAAATGTTGTTGAAACAAGGGATAAAAACCTCATCCTGACAGTTTGTTTTTTTCCTGGCTAACATGCTTTTATGACAGATGCATGTATTGATCTAAGTCAACTGGTTTTTTAATTTGGTTGGCTGAAGTCATCTTTAAGTGCTTCTTTCTATTATTTATGCTTACACCTAATTTTTGAAATACCTACCAGTTACTGAATAGTAGAAGTGATGTAGTAAACAAACATAATAGCACCAGTAATGCATTCAAACAGACACGATGATGGATGGCTTAATATTTCCTATTCCTCATACCTGTGTACTCAGGTGGGCAAAGGCACGTGTAGTTATTAATTCCATCAACACACGTTGAGTTATTTTCACAGTCATTATCTTCACAATCATCAACATTGACCTCACAATTTTCTCCTTCAAATCCATCAGCACAAATACACCTGAAAACCAGAGGAAGCAAAGCAAGAAACCCCCGTATTTTTGCTATATTTTAAAGCCATGTTGTTAAAATACTGAAAAAAAAGCATGCATAATCAATTACACAGCCTTTAACTACAAGAAATTGATTTTTAAAATTCTTTGAACAGATGCTGTAAGTTCAATTTAAGGTAATATCCACCAGACCAGAAAACATTAAAAAATAAAATTTATGCAGCTGCGAGATGGCCAATGGCTCCTATAGTCTTAACAGGTCAATAAACCCAATATTCCTGCAGATCTACAACACAACAAAGGTTTCCTCCACAGCCCTCTACATGCTAACCTCAAATTGGAATCTACCAAAATAATTCATGCTTTTCTGAGAAGGAACTGGCTCCAATTTTGAAAATTCTATCACCTACTACTCTGTAATGTCCCTGATGTACTCTAATGGAAAGAAATATTAAAGCTAAATTGTCTTTCTTACAATGGCCCAATATGAATCTTTTCTTTAAGTCTCTATAAAGACCACTTCTGCTCTACCATAAGTCACCATATATTTAATCTTGAGCAAATATCAATAATCTTTGATGAAAGTCTAGATGAATAAGAGAATTTCATAACAGAAGTGAAATAGATGTTTCTGAATTGTGATTTTTTAAATAAAATTTAGCTGTATATTAACATTCTTATGGGAAATTATTAGTGTCAATAACAAATTCTTTCATAATTCATTAAGTAAACGAAAGTCATTGTACCATCTGATTAAATAATTCCAGATTAGAAGTGTTTGCAGTATGTTTGTCTACTTATATTGTGGGCTGAGAAAGAATCATTAAATTAATGTTTCATCAGGGCCCACATATTGTCATTACAACCTTTCTTTTAAAACAATAAGCAAATCTGGGTGAATACAGTGTCTTTCATAGACCAAACTATTGCTTGCAAATAGGGTACTATTTTGGCTATTAATTAACATTTTTAAACCAACACCCAGTCTTGCCCTCATCTGACTTGATTAGTCATAAGGTTCTCTGCACCTGCTCTTAAATTTATGACTGGCACATCCTCAGCTGGAAATCCTGTAGCATCTCCACTTGTTTTAATATTATGATCTCTGAGCAGTATCAGTACATTTTATTCTTATTCTGGTATGCCTTTTAAAATAATTCCCTGGGACTTAAAAATGAACTGTAGGTTTGTCTGGTTACTCTTTCTGTGACATCTCAAACACAGGAGATAGGAAAGCCTAGTGACCTACCAGAATCCATCCCTTTCTCCTTCTTTTAAGTGGCAAGTTCCTCCGTGTTTACATGGGTTGCTGATGCATGCGTGAATTGGGATATCGCAGTCTTGCCCCTGGAGAAAGAATGACCAAGTAAAGCTGGATGCAAACAGTGTATTCTTAGCTCCAGAGAAAGCACAGTGAGATCATGAAGGCACTCTAAAGAAAGCACTATTTCCAGGTCATGGCTCCTACAATAGCTTGCACTTACCTTGAAACCATATGGACAGGTACATCGGTAAAAGTCAACTGGATCATTGTTACAGGTACCATCATTTTTACATGGATTCGATAAGCAGGGATTACATTTTGCAAGAATATTGACATCCACAGGGCCTGAAGATTAATTGAGAAGATAAAAAATGAGTATTTTTTATTTACACTTTATCTGTTCTGTAATAGATTTTTGTATGAAATTCTTGGTCATATACCTACATGATTCTTTGTCATACAAAAGATCAGTAACACCACAGAATGTTCAAGCATGCAACAGGAGTCCTTATCAATGGAGGGTACTGGAAGATTTTCTGAGTCAATAGGACTCTGGGATGATAGCTTAGGTTTTTAGTAGCCAACATTAACTAAAGATACCCATACCACAGTGTGGATCCTCTTAGAGAATAACTCATTTCTGTAGATGCATTCCATGGCCACCACCTACATCTCAGTCTCAGCCAGCTTCATGGAAATGCACGCCACAAATTCCAGAGAGGACTATATGTATGGTGCTGAGTGTGGCTTTATAAATAGAAATCTATGACTGCAATGAAAAATGCCATGGGCACATTTGCCCCGATAACACTACTTCAGTATTGTTACCTCCATATAGGAGACACCAAACAGTGCTTTTAGTTCTCATTGTGGGAATGGCCTCTCAAATATGCTAAGTGTGTGTTCTAACGCTCAGTTATACCCACTGCCTTTTATGGGTAAGGAAATCAAAAGTATAGGCTCTATTATATTCTCCATTTTATCCTTTTGATTCAGTTATTACTTGAGTGGCACAGTACATGATGGACGAGGATTCCATACCTTGTTCTCCAACAATAAAATTCCACTGAAATGACTTGTATTTGTAGTCTTACATGACCCTCCATTAAACTGAAATTTCCCTGCAGCAATTTCCCTAAGTCCCACTTAGTTATTGATAAGTGACTAACAATTTGGACATTGAAATGTTCTCAGTAGCTTTATGTTTCACTGACACTATGTTTTGAACTGTTGGTGAAAGATCACTAGTTTTCCTGTTGATAACTGTGTCTGACCAGGACAGTGGTAGACCACTGTATTTTTACATATCAAACATAAATATTCTATATGGTTTCATTATACATATTCATTATAGTTTTTCTGTCACCAGTCTCCCTGTAGCCATTTGTCTTCATGGGAACACTACATGATAAACTGAATCCTATGTTTCACTACAAACTATTTCTTGCAAAGTTATTTGGATAATTGTTAATTGAACAATTGTATAACAAAACCTTAACCTCTACTATCACTGCTGTAATTGTATATGAAAACCTACTAACCAATTGCATGACTTATGCATGACTTATGCTCATATAAACTATTTTTCATAAACTGATTCTATAAATGAGGATTCATGTTTATATGTTATTTAACAGTGAATTCACATGGTTGGCAAAGAGACTCTTCCTCTCTCTGCATAACCCATACTTTGTAAAATATTAGTACTTTTTAAAATTATGCATTTATATTAAAATCCATAAAATTGTTCTATATTATGCAGGTTTTCTATTTAGAAATGAAATAAAGCTAAAAATAAAACCCATTGAAATCAGTCTGCATAGAATTTGTGGTTTTTTTCAATGTTTGAACCCAGACACAGCTCTTGGGATGACTGTGTTAGTTGGAAGGGGTAGTGATTGCTCCCAGTGACAGCAGAAGTCACTAGAAAAGAAAATATAAATGCCAGTCCCTCCTTCACTGTTTCTTGGTGACAAACCACCCAGTGCAATCTCTGAGAATCAAACAGCAATTCAATTTGCTAGGACTAATTCTGAAGTGAGTCTCATAGAAGTCAAACTTCTCACATCCAACTTATTCATTAAAATCCAACATTCTGTTATTCAGTATATTGGATAAGTCAATGGTGTTGATTATCCCAAAAAAAAGTTAATTAAATTAACACAATACCTCAAAATGAATGTTTTTGTGTTTGCTAAAGTCACACTTAGATTCTTCACTAGCAAAGGAAATATACAATCCACAGAGCCTTTATTTGGAGAAGAATAAAGAAGAATCTAATTTGGAACAAAGGTATAGCCTGAAGAGCTGAGAATGTACACCATCAAAATACAGGTCAGCACAACCAAGGACAGTAAACATTCATCCGGCCACTTCCTGAGGCCTTGAGAGAAAATGCCCCTTGGTATTTCTGTGTTTTCAAACATGTAAGAATCTGATTTGAATAGAAGAGTTCAGGGTTTCACGATTAAATTCATTATGGAGAATGTGACATCTTTCAACCATTATGTTTGAGTATTTAGATGAGAAGGTAGAGGTTTTGTTTAGGGGAAAAACTGAGTATATCTGAAGAACTTAACAGAATATTTAATTTTAAACGGCTGAAATAGATGTGGTCCCCTTTATCAGATGCTCAAGGCTTATTTAATAAACATCTATCAAACTATGCCTGAGTTATAAGCACTGTCTAATTTCTCTTTTGTTCCCCCAGGGATAAATTTAATACCCTACATTACTAATTTAGCTGATTATTTTCATATTTAGAATTATATCTCTAATTTTAATGAGCATAAAAGGGAGATTGTAGTCAATTTTTGTGCAATCTGTTCAGCTAAAAGAATCAAGCTAAGCTTTCTCAATCCACTCGTGTCTTCTGAGAATTTGTTAACCTTGTCCTACTGTTTTGCTGGCGTTTGTTTTGGGTATGTGGTGAAATACTGAGTTTTAACGTCGGTCGGTCAGGTTGGCTACTGCTGCTACCATCTTGTAATTCCTCCTTTCCTTCCTCTGTCTTCTCTTTGCAATAGTGGGGGTTGAACCCAGGGCCTGCACACTGAGTTTAGTTCACATCCCTTTTTAATTTTTGTTTGGACACGGCGTCTTGTTAAGATTGCTAAGCTGTCTGGGCTTGGCGGAAGCTTGTGCACCTCTTGCTTCCGTCTCCCAAAGTTCTGGGATTACAGGCGTGCAGCTCGATGCCTGGATGTAGCTTCTTGTACCTTTCTTTTAAAGCCAGTTCATCAAAGACAGCTTCTTATTTCTAGAACTTGAGGTGAATACATAAAAGGTAATTCAAAAATACTTTTAGGTTATATGAATTTCAAACAGAAATATTCTCTGGCATCACCAAATGTTTTACAATGATACAATTATTTTTCTTGTTTTGTATAGATAATTACAGACACCTAGAATTATTATAATATTATTTTACATTTATCTTGTTTCTCTGAGTCTAATTATTTCTGTATTATAATCCATGGGGATTATAACCCTTGTATTTGACTCTCCTCAGTCATCTTTCTACCTGTATTTTGCTTCTTTTACTCTTTTTAATTTGAATTTAAATTTGTGATTCACTTTTTTAGAGATTCTGTCTTGAAATCTTCAGATCCAAGAAGAATGTATTTTTTGTAACAGGAATTGAATCCAGGTCCTTACACTTGCCAGGGATGCACTGATGCCACTGAGCTATATCTATGGCCTTTAATCTATTTCTATATTAAGCAGATGGTATCATAAATTAATGACCATTTCTCATAAAGTCACCATGAAATGGCTGAAGCATCAGCTTAGCTCTCCAGGAGCAAACTGATCCTTGTAAAATTTTGTGTATTCGATTAATCCCAGATTTAAAAAAATAAAATGTCCAGGTACAAGAATCAGGAAGATCTTTTAGCATAACACATAGTAATCTTGGGCATTCAATATGAAGACAATCAACCCACATTTGTAACTAGGTTTGTCACTTATGTCTGTTAAGATATTGATAATCACCTCAGTGGGTTGTTGTAAGCATTAAATGAGATATTTATGAATGTCAGTAAAGAAGGTAGTGAAATCAAGCACAGAGACCTCGTGGAGGATTGATACTCTTTGCTAGACCTGCAAAGATAGTTCTGGGTTAAAGAAAAAGTGATTATCTTAAAAGGAAAAAGACGGTCCTTTGCTGATCGGTCCAAATTTTAGTACAGACGAAGGCAAATTAGAGTTTGCCATTTATCTTTGCAAAAACAAAACTCTGATTTGGGAACCTGTGTGGACAACCCAGCACTACAGACTAAGAGGCAGGGGCAGCTCTCTTCGTCCTTGCACAGCTGCTTAGAAGTTCACTGCCCACTTCAAGACTTTCTCATTTTAAAAGCTAACTGGCTCCAAGAAACCCTAAAGTATCTCCAACAAATTAGCCCTCTTGAGAAGTGTGCTACAGAGAAGAAGAGAAATCTTGCTTCAAAAAGACAGATATTTACTACTGTCACCGAAATGAAGGCAGCGAGTCTTGGCTAACTGGACTGATTTAAGGTTTGGTCTTAAGAAAGCACTATAGCACCAGCAATAATGGCGCAAGTGTGTTTAGCTTAATAATTCAAAGAGAAAATGAGAAGAAAGTTTGGTTAACAATCTGTCTTTGTCACTTACTTTAATCTTTAATGTGAGAACTGCTGGACCTCAAATCCATTAAAGCTTGCAGGCAGACTTGCTTACTTGACTCAAATCACTGCCTATACACCTGACACCAATGCTGCCACCCACTGAGAATTAGATCTCACTTTGATTTATTACCAAAAGCTCCAGACAAAAATTTCTAACTTATACCAGAGTCTGCCTTCATTCTGGCATCTCCTGGAAACATGAGTCCAATAATAAAATCCTTTAGCATTGCCCTTGTGTAAAGGAAGAGGCACATCAAAAACAACTCACGAAACACGTAGACGGTATTTGTTGTCAGGGATAATGAACTAAAAGGAGGCTTTTATTTAATCAGTGATTCTAATGCTATCGCTGCATTTCTTAAGCATTAATATCAAGGGTGTTTTCGTTAATAGCACATCATTAAATCATTCATTCATCAAATATTTATGGAGGTTGTACCTTGTGTCAGGCAGTAGGAAAAGTTTTAGGTTATCATAGCCAAGGGAAAGGACGAAAGGGAAAAGAAAAACATGTATTTATACACAAGATAGTTAAGGTAGTTACACAGCTAGGTTTTCCTCTGTTCATGGAGAATAAAAGTTTGTGCTAAGATTGTTTGGACAAGATGTCAAACATAATTCTTGTACTCTGAATAACTAATAAGAAGACAATAATATGCAATGTATTAATTACTGCAACTCTACTACTAACCTTTTTTGAAACCATTTTATTGTTATATTTTTCCTTTTAAAATTAAAACAAGCCAAAGGAAATGCCTGAGTTTCTGGAGACCCAGTAGAGACACACACTTGTAAATATTAAAAGAATTTGGAGAATGGGACATGGTATGTTGAAAGGTAGGTTGTAAGTTTCTGCAAGCAGAATGGGGAGAAATCTAAGTGACTGGAAATATGAATTTGATGTTTATAATAAAAGTCATGTCTAGAAATTTGAAGCCATGAATTGAAATCATTTGAAAAATGATAGGACCATAGGTAGAATACATATGCTTATCCTAAAGAAATCGCAAAATAGAAAGGTGTCAAGAAAAGGTAAATAAAGAGGCAACTAGAAAGTTCAAAAAGCACCTGTAAAACTAAAGGAGAACAGGTTCAGGAAAATGGACAAAAGCCACTGAAGTGAGCAAGATGGCAGCCACTGCTACTTGCCATTTTAAGGTTTCAGCCCACAGATGAAGAGGAGCTACAGATGACGGATTTTAGAGTTGTGTGAACCTCCATGACATAAGCAGTAAAAAGTCCACAAATACTAAGGATCAGTCGTTTTGAATCACCAGGCTTAGGAAGTTGCTGTATGTTCCTGTGATCTTGGGTCAGCAAATGAACTTAAGCTAAATGGAAAAGGGAAATAACTGCTTTTATGAATTATTGCATCAGAGAGTAAATGCATGTAAACTATTGCAGAACTGAGCATGAATGCGGATTCTCATTACCTATTAAAATAAATGTTAATATTTTCCCAGTTTTCAGTGTTAAAAGATGTAATGAAAAATGGTCCCTTTCATTTTTTATACAATCTTTTATATATATAACTATATATAAACTTGGTTTTTTTTTCCCTCAGCTAGTGGGAAAAATCATAATCCTCTAAAGGTATTTGGGGGGTTAGTGAGTCTAAATTTGAAAGTCTAAAAAGGATTTGATCAAGTTCTAAGTATGACTTCAAAATTAATCTAACAACTACATTTTTAAAATATTAATTAGTTATTTTTAATTTTGAGACAGAGTCTCGCTATGCAGTTCAGGCTGGCCTTAAGCTTACACTGTACTCCAGGTTGGCTGCGAAACTGCAATAATCCTCCTGCCCCAACCTGAGTGCTGGCATTTCACATGTTTGTCACCATGCCCAGTTACATCTTCATACGTAGTTAAGTGGCCAAAGATAATATTCATCAACAATTTTGAGACACAAAAGCCTCACTCAAGCTGGTCAAAAATATCCTGAAAAGGAAGATGCTGCTCTTGTTAAGGAAACCAATAATATTTCAGTGTCATTACTGAGAGACAGGCAATTTCACCAGGAATTCTAGAATCCACAGGATTCTTATTACATAAAAATGAAAGAAAGAGCACAAAGATACAGTGGTGACTGCCAATCATTTTAGGAAACACAAAGTTTGCAGGTTTTTTTGACCACTGAGCTGCTTTTACTAAAGAAACAGTGAAATTCTTTAGCAGCATTTCCTGCCTGTTTATTTGTGCTCATGGCCACCAGTCACCTGGCCACTTGGCCTCCGTCTGCCTCTCTTCTCTGTTCTATTCTCAGATCCACTTATCTTGCTGTGAGAATCCGCAGATTGCCTGGAGTACCTAGTGATATCATCTCAATGACTTAACTGACTAGTGTGGGTATATGTCATCAACATCTTATGTATTTCTATCACAAAATATGCTTATTATTTTAGAATGGCCTATTTAAAGTATTTATTAGTAAAACACAGTTTCCATGAGGGAGTTTAATTCTGTATCATCTATAATACTCTTAATACCACAGAACACTGTCTGCTACACAGTAATATTCATTAAATGAACCAAAGAAGGTATCATTCATTTACAATACAAAGCCCACTCCTTCCAATGTTCAAGCATTTAATGAATTTCTGACACATGAAAAAAATGAACTTCGTTGTCTGTGCAACTAAATCTAGCTAGACCAGAGGAATAAAAAGGGAATTTTAAAAGTTAACAATGTTCCATGTCCCATAGTATTTTTCTCAATTTTGTGACTTTTTCTTGCAGAAAAAATTAAAATGCACTGAAAAATAACTAAGTAAACATGTTTTTAAGTAAGTAATACTTCCTATTTTAGTTTGAATTTACATACTGATGGTTTAGGGAGTTTTTACTTACACATATTTAAAAAAAATTCACCATATGCATAACCATGGGCTAATTTAAACTAAAATAATATCGTATTATAAAATATATAAAGAAGCATCATGTTGCCTTCAAGCTCATGAAGTGTGTGCGTTCAACACCACAGAACTCAGGAGATTTCCTCGAGTGAATTATTTTAATTAATAGATTAGAATATTTTGCCTTTCACCAATCTATTTCTTCTGAGTAAATAGTTCTTATATTTGAGGATAGTTCAAAACTTCCATTTTCCCAGTATATTTCCAGAATACAGCAACAAATTTATTAATGTGGTTTATTTGTTTAGGATATTTTTTACTGAAAATTATAAAGTGAATTTTATCAGTAAGTTTTAAGGACAGATTCAGGGTTCACATTTGATTCTCTCACTGAGCAGCACAGTAATTTCAAATAAATTATTTAGTCACTTTAAGTACAATATTTTCATCACTCAGATGGGGAAAATGTTTTTCTTACATAGAACAATGTGAAGATTGAAACTAAACTTCGAATAAAGTGCTTAGTATAAAGAAAAAGCACTTAAAAACGAAGTATGTGATTACTGTTGTTATATTAGTAGTAAAAGTAGGGTATTGGCAAATTTTCAGTCTGAATTGTCATAAAACTTGAACTACTAGAGAATTAATAAGACAGTGAAACTTCACAATATTTTGACAAACTCTGACACAAATGCAAAAAGCATTATGAATCTTGGTGCTTGTTATCATTCTAAAGTTATATTAAGATATAGAAAACCAGAATAAATTTTAAGGTCTGCTAAATGCTACTGCAGTATATTTTGTTGACTCTCAAATGTGTGTACTGCTTGCTGACTCGTGACACCAATGCTCTTTGCTATTCAATTTAAAGTATTCCTGGAAAAATATGTGATCTATTGACATGGATATTAAACCAAACTGGCAAGATTCACTGACAGATCTAGGACTTTGCATCATCTATCAATTAACAAGTCCTAGCTCAGTCTGAAATCTCCTGCCATGCATTTTGCTCCTGTGGTTTTGCTCACCTGGTGAAATACTACACATGTCTGTTTGTCTGAACAGGTGGTTTCATCACACCGCTTTACACTATGGTAGCCTGAGTCTCGCGTGGGTATTTTAAGTGTAGATTTAAATAAAATGGAAAGTTAATTTCCGTTATCATATTAGCCTCATGCTAGCTGATTAATAACTACATGTACCAACAGACTACTATATTAGATAGGAAAGACAGACACATTTCCTTCACTGCAGAAATCTGTAGAGAGCAGAGCTGATAAGGACCAATTTCTTCTCGTTTATTTCCATTTACGCTGTATTAAGTACACAAGATATTACAGCCATTCAGTGAAAATATGGGTGTGATTAATCAGATACATCATGAATTAAATACACAGGCATGCACTATATAAATACAGGCCCTTTGAGAGCATCTTATAAACTAATGCAAACTATGATGCTCTAAGAGTGGAATATTAGGATGTAACTTTTCCAAATTGTGTTATAATTTTTTAAAGAAATCTCAGAAAAAGAAAGGAAGAAAAGAAGGTAGGAGGAGGACAGCAAGAAAGAAAAAATATCAAAAGAGAAATAGCTCTAAGGAATTGTAAAGTCAGGCACCACCATTCTTAAAAATGAAGGAAATGTATCCCCAGGCACAGAAAGGCCTAACAGGGTAAATCTGAAATTTCTCAACTTCCCCATGCAGGATAACAGGCTTAAAAACAAGATTTTATGCTACTTTCCTCTTCCCTAACTCCTCTGACAATCTTTTCTCTCTCACTTCCCCGCCCAGTCCTCCAAAAACATAGCATGGTGCACTGTCCCAAGGAAACATGGAGAATTATAAAAGAACAATCTGAAAAAGCTATAATTTATAAAGTACTTGTAACCAATACACATAACCCCATACACATACACATAATCACATAAAAATATTGCATAAGTTTACCTGTTTAATAAAAATATTTTAATGATACGTAAATATTTGTGCTGTTTTGATTAATGCTGTCGAGTATGAATGACAATAATTCAACTGAGAGAAAAAGATAAACACAGACTTATGATAGCAAGAATTTTTTTTTTTTTTTTGGTACCAGGGGTTGAACTCACGATCTCACACTTGCCAGGCAAGTGCTTATGCTACTGAGCTAAATCCCTGCCCCCTAAGTAATTTTTTAAAATTTCTTTTGGAATATTCATTTTTCAGTATCAAATAATGATACAATTTTATTTCTTGAAATAGGAATTCAAGAAAAAATATAAATTTTTTGGGATAGGACAGTGTAATATATTAAGGAGGATCTTGCTCTTGTTTAATGCTAAATGTGGAATTAAGATTCCACCAAATACATTTAAAAGATCAGCATAAAAAAGTGTTTTACAATGTTAATATTTACAATGTCTGCAATTATGATGCTTTTGCAAATATATACAGCTATGCAAATTAGCATTAGAAACATTGACTTTAAAATGGCTGGGACTATACAGTTTTTGAAAATTCCTTCTTTGTTAACTAATCAGGGACTATCTACCATCCTTTGTATTTGGGAATGTTGATGTTTTGGAATGCTGTAGTACAATTAAATGTTAAACTATATTGAGTTCTGACTGTGTGTATGCTCCATATATATATATATATATATTTCAATTCATTTAATTTTAATAAAACACTTTGATGTTGATACCTCTCTTTATATATGAGGAATTTGAGATTCAGTCTGGTTAACTGATTAAGTTAGGGTTACCTGGCTACCAGGAAATGAAGCTGGTATTTAACCCTATCTAACACGGAATGTAGAGAGCATGGGATAGTCCACCAATGCACAGTGTCACATACTTCAATATGCCCCCTTTGCATAAATGTTCAGTTGTTGAAAGCTTATTGTTTTTACCCAGGTTAGCCAGTCTGGAAGGGAAGACCACGCCGTTTTTCTGTCTGCGGTCTACAGTGCATCGGGTTTAGTTTTACATATAAAATATGCCTATTTAACATTTGATGATCAGACATTTAGAAATTTCAAGGAATTTTCTCCCCCATCTAATTCTCATTGGCTCTCTTAAAGCATCTCTGATTTAAGAATAATGGTGACCTCTATCCCATTTCATGGAAGAAACCTAAATTCATTTAAAATGGAAAGATACACGAAATAAGTTTAGTTGTATTACATCTAGGTGGTGTGACTAAGATTTAATTTTAATTCTTGAAGAAATCAGACGTTTCTTGTTGCTACTTTCCGACTTAGATTTGTTTCCTATTCAGATCGTTTGCATGTATTACTCTTGTAGTAAGAGAGGAAAACAATACTGCTATGAAGGTACTATTCAGAAGTCACAAACACATCAAAGGGAAAAAGAAGGGAAACACGTGAGGAAGGAAACCATCAGCTCAGGAAGTCTGCAGCACAGGAGGGTGAGCCAGAGGTTTGGCAGGAACACATAGGAGGGCCCACTGCTCCTTACCTGGTATCAGGAAGCCGCAGGGCCCTGGCAGCCCTAAGGGCAGGGCTCGTACAGAAAAGGCAAAAGCAAAACATTGTACTTATTAGAAGGTTTGAGAGGAATGTTCAGCAATCGTATTCTCTGCATTTGAACCTACATTTCCAAGAAAACATGGCCATTTCCAACCAAACAGTTTTGAATTGTATTTGGGAAGCTGAACTTTTTCCTTGAGCATCTCAGGAAACTTCTCTCTCCCCCCATCAAGGACAGGTGGAAAGAGACTCCTTTGGGGGACCTCCCAGTGATGGTTCTGAAGCCTACTATCAAACGGTTGTCTTTTTCTTTTTTCATTAGCAAGTTTTTTAAAAAAAGAAATACAGATGAATAAATCATACCTTGACACAGAAACTTTTTGGAGGGAGTGGTGAGTAACAGCTTATCTGCCATTTCCCCAGGACCAGCACAGCGAGCGATGCCCGGTTCCTTATATTCCGACTTGACCCAGTCGGATAGCCACTGCATGTTACAATCACAGTAAAGAGGGTTGGCTCCAATTGCTCTGGGGAAACACCACAGAAGCACACACACACATACACACACAAGTACAGAAGGATTGTTATTTACTAGGGGAACAAAATTCAAAGAGATGCTCAACAGAAAATCCCTCCAGACTTACTGATGATAACAACCAAGAACAAAATGGAAACATTGGCAATTCCCTGATTTATGTAAGGAGGAGATTTAGTGAGTCGTCACTGCTTTTAACACTTACCTTGTGTTCCCAAGGTCTCCTCATACCTACAGTGGAGGTTTTTGTTGGATTTAAGGATACCCTAGGGCAGAATAACAATTCTTGGTTGTATCTATTATTTACTGAGAACATACTCACTGAGTAAGGTTCTGAGGACTCAAATATGAATAAGCATTATCACTTAACTGCAAAAACTCCCCCATGCTAAAGAGATTAGCACGCAAATAATTTTCATTAGAAATAAGTACTAGTGGATATATTTTTAATAAGGTACCTCGCAAAGCAGGTTGACTTTCTACAAAGCGGGTCTGGTGGCTAATAAAGTCTAAGTTTTCTCAGATAGAGTTAAGGCATAGCTTAACTATTAGGATAAAAGGGATAAGTAGAGTTAAGAAGAAAAGGTTGAGATGGAACTTGCAAGTGAACTAGTAAATACTAAAGAACAGAAGTTTAAAAAATGGCATGAAATGATAAAGATACATAAAGCTACTTTACTAGAGTGGATATGAACTTTTCCCAGTCTATCATTTTACAGTCCTTCATTTCAGAATTTTGGTTCATAAGCAATAGTAGTGACAGAAAAGTAGTAAGATAACAGGTACTATTCATTACATCATTTTTATCTGCCAGAGCCGAGTTATGTTGTTCACAAGGGTTGCCTTGCTTTATTTGAAATACCAACTCCATGAAGTCAGTATTATGAACAATCTAATTTGAAGATTAAGACACTGAGTCAAGAGAATTTAATAGTAGTTCAAGAAATTTTCAAAGCTTGGACACAAGTAATTTATGCCTAAAGTAGCATTGAAAAAACTTACTAATTCTGGTTATCAATCTATGTCTGATTAATAATACCTTTGATTTGAAGTCTAGAAGCATATTAAATATTACTCTTTGTTAAATAGCCCTAAAATACACTTAAAATGGTAATACTTTATATTCAGCAATATTAGTGCCTAATTTTATCTAAGAATTGCAGTTTAAAAAACGTGTTCAGATGCATGTGAGCATCAAACACTTCTAACTTAAAAATGAGCAAAATTCCAATTGCAGTCTGTTGAGGGCAGGAGGGAAGCCCTACAAAGCCAGGTCCACTCAGCTCAAGCAGCACTTTTCCAGAGCTGTGACCCTAACTCCAGGAGGCTCCCCACTTCCTCCTTCTCACCTTCTCTACCAGAGTGCAGCAGCCCTGCACCCTGAGCTAAGGGCTTTGTTCACTGTATTTCATATAAAGGGCAGCGATGCTGGCTTTGATGCTGATTTTTAATGAGATTCTGGGGCTGAAAGACAAGAAAATGGGGGTCTTGAGGCACCCAAACAGTCTGATAAGTGGATGGATAAGGACTCACACTTAAAACAGAGCTCCCAGAAAGCAGATGCAGTTGTAACATGTTGACCACTGGGTCCTACTCCACAAACCACCTTCTTCCCCTGTTTTTTAAGTTTCTTATCATATTGGTATTTGTATGATTTGGAAAGGAGTGCAAAGCCATGAAGGAACTCAGCAGATGATCTCTTTCATGGGAAGAGAGTCCCAAATGACACTGATATTCAAGCAGAAGCAGATAACTGCCTAACACCAAACTGTCAGTCATGGAAGATTTGGATCCTAGGGTCGAGTCATAAATTTTTCTCTAGGTTTGCCACAATCTTACTATGATGCTTAGTAACAAATGAGATAATTCTGTTCAAAACAAATGAGCTCCTGAGGCCATGATTACCACATATATTTTAATTGATTGGTGATACAGTGGGCCACTATGAAAGAACACATAAGCAAGCCACAACCTACAGGTGCATGGCTGTAAACCTCGGCCATATGGGAAGCTGAGGCAGGAGGACTGCCAAATTTGGGCCCAACTTGGGCATCTTATCTCCAGATAGTAACTAAAACACAATAGGGCTGGACATGTAGCTCAGTGTGAAGGCCCTGGGCTCAATGCCCAGTATAAGAAGAGAAAAAAGAAAACAGAAGCACAAGCTGTTTCCCACCACCAGATTGCAAAGTTTTAAAATTTGTTAAATTTATTTTTGCATGGATCGTGGTCAATGCTAAGTAATACTTGCTAAAGAAATGAATTCACTCTAAGCAAATCATGGCAGGCTTCTTTATGGAGAGGATCTTGGGATGTGACTCAGAAAAGTAGGATTGGGCCAGATGAAATTGAGAGGGAACCAATTTTCTAAAAGCAGAGAACAATGAGAAAAAGGCCAGTGAGTTAAGGGACCTATGTATGTATAAAAGATTCTTTTAGATAAGGAACAAGAACTAAACTAATGGGGAGTAAAAGCCAAAAGACTAAATTAAGGCTGCCTTGTAGAAGGCATCATATACAGGTTAAAACCTTCATATTTCTTTAAAAAGATGAAATCAGACTCAGTCTATGATGTTACAACAGGAGGTGCGGTAGAAGACTGCTCTGAATTCTCTTAGTAGGGAGAATCCTATCCTTCACACTTCCATACGCACAAGCTAGGTACTCACAGGTGTGACAATGCGGAAAGGTCATTGAAAGCACCTTCCGGCACAACGGAGATGTCATTTCCATGTAAAGAGCTGAAAGCAAGAGAACACAACATTAGATTTCCTGTACTTCAAAGAACTCAGAGGAATTCCCACGCGTTCCTTAGATTTTTGGTAGTGATAAGCATTTTAAGTAAGTGCAGCAAAGTCTATTCCCTTAGCAGCACCGATACAACACAATATATATTTAGAAAAGAAGAAAGCTAGTTCCCACGTTCCCACCTCACATCATCTGTCCAAAATAAATTCCAGAATGAGAGTTAAACATAAAAATAAAACTAACACTCTTAATAGAAGTAAATGCACTCTCTGGTATAATCCTGAGGCAGGGAAGTCTTTCAAAAGCATGATCTAAGATCCAGAAATCATAAAGGAAAGCAGTGGGCATTTTTGACAAGAAAAATGTATTCATGAGGTGGAAATTCATTCACAGAACAGAACGGGAAGTATCTGCAGCAGTACTCTGTTCACTAAGCTTACCTTCTTTATAAAAATACCTAAAAGATGCGGTTTACATAGTAAATGCATAAAGACACCCACATTAATAATGAAGAGACAAACTACCTAATGGAAGACGGGAACATAATAGCTGTAGCTTTGCTTAGAATAAGAAGCACAGATGTTCAATACACACAATATACATAAACGATCTAGTAATTAAAAATGGAAATTAAAACAGGACTGGAAAATAATTTTAAATCTATCACATGGAGAAAAATAAAAGGGTTAATAATATTCACTGTTTGTAAGAGTACTTTTAAAAAGGTACAGTACTAAACATCTGATGGTAAAGTTTGTAAACTGTGAAAATCTTGTTCGGGAGGTTAAGGTGACAATTTTCGTATTCTCCCAACACACTTGTCTGTGCCTTCCTACCTTATCACTGCAAAATGCTAGTATATTCGCACCAATGTAAATAGATAAAATGTCTCTTAGCACACTGTAGCGTAATGAAAATCTGTAACATAACAATGGCACAGTACATGTGAGAATGATTATCTAAGGTATGGTTCCTCTGACCAGCGGCATACTGGATATCAGTTGAATGTGTAATATTTCTATACCACAGAATAGAAACATTGTAAAGCACATGCTAAAAGTGAAAATAGCTCCTGGGAGAATAAGAAAAGCTCTTACTTATGAACTTTAAATGTTATATAGCTGTGCGAACACTTCTGGCATAAAAACAAAACAGAACGCTTATAAAAAACAAAAAAATAACAAACTGTTATAATTTTAATTATAGGGTGTGGGAGTGAGATACTTTATTTCATATACAGTACATTTAACAATAAAAGTGTATTCATATACTGTGCGATTTCTAAACAAATTGCTTTGTTGTATTTAAAAATTAATTAGAGCTATATGAAACAAGATTTAATATAACAAAATATCAAATAAATGACTAGAGTAGCTACACATACTACAAAAGGATAAATTATAATGTCCCCTACAAAGCTGCTGAACAATGATATAGTAAGACACAATTTTCCTATTTCCAAGTGTATGTGAATCCTAGTGTGTTTATTTGAAAATAGTCAGTAATGAACAAAGCAGTGAAATTACAAAAAGCTGTCTCAGCCCTCTAATCCTGAGAGAAGTAGTAATTTGTCAATATGGAGTGCTTACAGTAAACGAAGAGACTTCAATCCGTCGAAGGTTCGAGGCGGAATACATCTCAGACGGTTGTAACTGAGAATTCTGAAACCGTATACAGTTATGTTATCCAATCATCAAATAATGTCTACATGTCATTTAAAAGTAAGGCAGTTAGGAAATGAGACATGCAGGCACATTCTACCCAGAGAATATTTACACACTGTACATTATTTACTTTGGTTTTGGCTCCCTAATACAACACACTCATTTCCCTAAATAAAATTTAGAATGACCCCATTTCCTACCTTTGCCCAACCATTCCCTTTTTAGGATTCATTCCTCAGAAACCTATTTTAAGTGTCTCCCCTAACCCTGTAGGGTCTCCCCTACCCCACTACAAAAATAAATTACTGTTTTCTTTTATAGAATCCGGCACTCTCTGGTGCCTTCTTGTGTTTGAATAATGAGGTTTTGTTTTTGCCAGTGGAACTGCCACTCCCCGAGGGCAGGGACTGTCTTGTGTACCGGAACTCAGTGAGTGTAATAGGTGTGTTTTTGCCCTGTGATTAATACATAGCTAGTGTCTCTTACACACTTACAAGGTGAGAAGCTGCGTCATGTTGCTGAAGCTCTGATTAGAGAGGGTGCTTATTCGGTTGTTGCTCAAGTCTCTAAAAAGGAAAAAGAAAGACATGGAGTCTAATATTAAGCAAAATAAAAATCCTACTGATTCTCAGACAAGATTCCTTTTGTTCACAAGTTGCAGAAGTATTGTTTGTATTTAGCTATCAACTAAAAAACTAAAAAAAGAAAAAAAAAAGAAAACCCTGCACTGGTCTCCAGAGTAGAATGCATGGCTGTGCATGTTTATTCACACCATACCCCACACTGCACCGCCTGTGCAATCAGGTGTCTCCTTCTAGCCCATGAAGAGTAAGCACAATGGATATGCTAGTATCAGAAAGGAAGCTTCACTAGAAAGTTTCACCTATTGCTCTGTTCCTCCACCCAGGAGACTTGAGCGGTGCCACAGGGAGCTTTCTCGGGAGGGGACCTGAGATAAATTCACTTTGTGGATGAGAAAGAAGCCATTGTTCTTGAAAATCACCTATGCTCACTAACACAGGTACTGAAATCTGAGAAATGCAGCAACTTCTGACTTCATTATGTTGACATTATCATTTAAACACCTGTGCTAATGCCCTTGGCTAAGTCACTGCACCCAATTGGCCCACAATAACTGTTTACTTAATGAATAATTAACCAATAATTAACCAATAATTATTCATTAAGTTGAATCGTTAAATTGAGTTTTTATCAGTGCAATCATATTTGTGTTATGTCTCAAGTTATATTGCACAAACAATATTACTCTCACCATACAGGCACATTTATATATGCTTTCACACACATATATATTCATTAATAATTTCAATGTTTACAAAGCAAAACTCAAAATATGAACAAATAAAGATTCAGAAAAGATTAAAGTTATTAATTATGGGATAAAACATTAAAATATCAGTAAAATGGACACAAACCTGGGAGAATTGTAAGAAATTTAAAGTAATTTTATAATTGAAATTTTTAAATGCTCAAACACTGTATCTAAGTTTTAAAAAATAAATGCATCTTTTTAGCAGAAGACAGCTTTATGAATCAGTGGTAAAATTAATTATGAATCCACAAATTTCATTTTTTATTTCTAACTGGTTTGAAAGAAGAAATAGAAAGAGAAAAAATGTGCACAAAATTAGCTTTCTATCAAATGAATAACTAGAGGAAGAAGAAGGCATATTTGAAGTTCTTTTTCTTTAACCATTTGTTGTTCATATTTTTATGGTTGTTCATATTTTAAGGAACATTGAGAGATTAAAACCAGATTAACTAACCTCAAGATACCTAAGAAAAGTTTAAATTGAGACAGGTAATATTTTCTGCTCTTTTGGATTTTAGAGCTCATTAATTAGAAATAAACTTTCTTATTCTAAGAACACAACAAATCTGCCTCCAAAACTAGCTGTACTTACTCTGAAATGAAATAAGTAAACTAATACAGTATTTTTTATTAGTGACTATTATGGTTTTGCTGATTTTTATGTGTTTGCAGTTTCATCAATTACCAAGTCTGCTCTAAAATGTGACATTATATGTAACAAGATTAAAACTGTCTTAAACTATTATACACATAACTAGATTGAAATGTTTGTACATTTAAATACCTTCCTGTATTTATAACTTGCAGATGGACAGAGACTGCTTACATTAAAGAAAAAGACATAATTTTAGGAGGACAGCAAGCTGAACTTCAAAAAATTAAATATTTTGAAATTTCTATCACAACATCAGCATTTTTGTTTAGTTTATTTAAATAGAGTATAAATGTATATGGATTCTGTTAAATAAATTTTAACAGTTACAGCCATGAATTACTTCACAGTGCTTTACCTTAGAAACTTAATATACTAAATATATTTTCAGTAAAGTTCTGCTATAAATCATCTTTTGCCTAAAATCAAGAACAGATACTGTTTTCTTTCTTTCTTTCCTTAGCCTAGGATAAAGTGGATTATTTTCTTAGTAGATACACTGAGGTTTGCTGTTTCCATAATTTTTGACGGGGTAGACTGCATGGTACTTGTCTTTTGCTGAATAGAGCGGCTCTTGCCTATGACGCTCCTTGGCCTGACCGACAGAGGATGGAGAAGTGGCCGGGGACCCTCAGCCTCACTGATCAGGGAGGGAACCGACTCCCTGTAAATGATTTACATCAGCTGAAAGGCTCACTAAATCTTCTGGCCCTCGCTTCTCACTTTTTATGAGACCGAATGAATTAACGGTACAAAAATATATTACTCACATAAGTGTTAAATGCTTGTAGTTAGATAGCTCTTTGGGAACCAGCGTAAATTGGTTGCCATCCAAATACCTAAAAATAAGGAAACAATATTACCTTTTTATCATGTAAAAATAGAGAATCCTATATCTCCTATTTAACTTTTTACTGAAACAAGGGACCAATTGGCAGGGTTTTTTTTTTTTTTTTTTACTCATCCTCCAAGCTGGAGTCTTTATTTAAAAGGATAACAAGAAAGAGTATAGTGGTCTAATCCAGTACAATTTTTTGTGGGTCATTAAGCTAACTCAAAAAAATAAAGACAGACTGATGGGTCCAGTTTTGTGTGGTTTATCCACTACAGCAAGGCAAGATCCAGCCATGCTTACGTCAGCGAGGTTTATTTAACGAGCTGTATTTTAAAATGGCCTCCAGTTTACTTATGTTTTTGTGGAGACAATGAAATTCAACAACTAGTAATAAAACCTGGTTTTTACAGTCAAGAAACTCTTCAGTGCCCGAGTATGCACCATATACACTTAGTCAATAACAATAAATATTTTAGCAAGATGCTTTGGAATTTGAATATAAATAGAAATAAAAATACTTTAAAAACAGTTTTGCTACCATGTACCATCTTGGTGCTAACAGTTTTACGCGGGTTCACGGAACACCATGAGACTTATCAACTTCACAAATGTAGCACACATGTGTGTGTGCGTGCATGCATGTGTGAATCATTGCATTCAATTAAATGTCTTTTTAGTCAGAAGAATAATCAAAAATAAGTTTTTAGCTAATCATCAAGACACTACAATTTATGTTGGAAGTTCTATCCATGATATCACAAAAAGAAAAGGAAATTTCATCTCCTCCCACAGATTTCCCAGAATGCAGATTGTATAGGGAACAACTGTCTCCTAGCACCTTGGGCCACCTGGCTATAAATATGCTTGCAAGCAATTCTGGAACATCAGAAATGCAGCCTCTTTTAGCTCAGCGTAATGGAGAATCTTGAGATTTTCTGTTGAAACTGATACTTTCGCTGGACGTAGTAGTAGATAAGAAATTGCCTAAGCTAACAATCTGTTTTTAATGTTTCAGAAAGAACACTGATATAAAAGGAAAGCTCAAGTCTTCAAAATATGCAATCAATAGTGTGATACAGAGTTGGAGGAAGAGTTGAAGACAACTCCTGATGTCTCCTCAATTTTCTGCCTTCATTTTTGACTTATTATTTTTTTTCTTCTAGCTAAATTTTCCTGTCATTTTCCCACTAGAGGGAAGCACCATCCCACATTCCTTAGCATTCTTGTTTTATCACAGAAAATGTTACAGCAGAAGGAAAAAAGATTCAGAAAGTATACTAGGAATATTTACAATCCACAATCCACAAGGAAAGTTATATGGAATTGATTAAAACTGATGAATACCATTTACTCAAACTTATCCAGCAATACGTATTTTGCCAAATTCCTTAATCAGTATAATGCACATACTAAAATTTTCTAAAGCACTCCTATGTGTCATTGGTGGCAAGAATAGCACTGAGTTGGGAAAGTTCTAAGAATTAGCTTTGCTAAACTCGAATTCTCGGAGATGAGTTCATATCCTTTTCATCTCTATAGCACTCTCTCTTCAGAGGGAAAAAATTTACTTTTCAGTAAGTGTAGGAAAAGTGGCTGAGGAGTCAACTGACAGAAGAAATAGATGACGTAAAAAGGTGAATCAAGCAGTTTCTTCATTGGCGTTTATTAGTGAAAATGAACAATCTTTAAAATGATTTGACGGGGCATGAACAAAAGGAACAAGACATAGGCCAGTTAAAGTAGTAGAAAGAGGGACTGAAACATCTACAGCTATCTAAATTTTATGCTCCTCGCTGGGCCGTTCCTAAAATAAAGACTTTGAATATAGAATACACAGCCGCCTAGGCTTCTAACAGTGTGAGATGAGGGGCTATAAGATCTCCTGAAATAAAACATTAAAATAAAAACTAAGTATTTAATTACGCAGAAACATAAACCAGTGCTTACAGTTAATCACTGTGATTGGCAGTGCCAGAGACTGAACACTTGGCGGAAGTTCAAATCTAAGGGGGCTACTCTGTGCTCACGCGCTAAGTTACGCCTGCTTCGCCAAGTGTGCTATAAGTAGGATTCGTGAACTCCTTGTGATTTGAAAACTAAATTCCTTAGAAACTTAAGTGCTATCTTCCCCATTGGAATTTGCACACTGCCAACATTTTATCAAAGCTGCTCATTTGGAAGACTTGCATGCCTCTGAATGAGTGACAAGTACACATCTGCATGAATTAAATGCAGATTTAAATCACTATCAATCCATAGTTCTGCATAAACAGAAACAAAAAGTAAAAGCAAAATGACTCAATTGGACGCTTTTCAAGCATTTGCACATCAAATTTTAGTACATGTATAAAGGTGAGATGAAAGGGTATGTGTGCATTATTATGAGAAGTTTATTCTCTGGTGAATTCATTCTGTGTATGTACCATGTTTCCAGCCAGAAGAGTGTGAGCTGAAGGTCCGCTCTCCAAAGGACTAGATAGATATGTGCATATTGGCCAGGTAATTTGCATATAAGATACAAAAATGTCAGAGATAATTTGCCTCCCACCTTCCAGGATCTAAAAGACTCTGATTCCAGTTTAAAAATAGTATCTCACAATTTAAAATTTTATTGTAGTTTTTTTTTTCTTCTTTTCTTTCTATCTATGCATAAAATGATTTTTAAAAAAATAGTATCTCTTTTTAAGGGAAAATGTTATGCCATTTTCTTCACTTTCCAGACAATTATTTATCCTATGTGGTAAGATGTTTTCCCAGGGGTCATAATAGTAACAAAGAATTAACCATATGGCATGGTTAATAAATTAAATATGAAGAATTTCCCAAAGTGAATTCAGTGGAACATCAGTCTTGTAAAAAGGTCCACAAAAATAGGGATACAGTGGCAAATAACTATGGGAGCTACCTAAGATTCTACTATCCTTGCTTGGAGTTTCATGGGTACCTTGGTGTTAAAAAAGCAGTGGGAATTCCTACCTTGTTAAAAAGAAAAATACCTACCTTGTAATTCCCAAAGGTCTCTGAACTGGTCTTTGAAATCATTGGTTTTTGATTTCACACAGTAACTATTAAGTACTTATAGAATGTCATTTATCAACAGGATTCTAAATAGTTTCATTTGACCTCTGTTCCCCCCTTGATATGTAAAGCAGTAATTGTCACGGAAACAGAAGGGGAAAAGAAGCCCTACTTACAGCTCTGTGACATCTCTTGGAATACCTTTCGGCAGGACCTTCAAGCCTTTGTTGCTACATCGGACTACTGTGTCCAAACAAGTACATTCCGAAGGACAGCGAGAGAGCGGGGAGCAACTATTGTCATCATTTCCTAAATTGTCAGAAGAAATACAGAAAAACTCAGATTTGTGGGGGGTTTTTGGAGGGCAAGAAGGATTTTTGTGTCATTAAATAAAGGAGCACACATAAAATAAATAAACAAATAAATACACAAATAATGTTAAGCCATGTCATGAACACTTATGCATAAAGTAATATATGTAATATATAATACATATATGCATACATTCCTTAATACCACTATTTTCAACATGCCTAGGCCACAATTTAAGAAATCATCAACAATTTGTCTTACCAATATAATTATAAGATTTATTTGGTCAGTGTATTTTCAGTTATGATATATAAATACAAACTAAATGACAGAAAGTTAGAAGGAGACAGACACGAAGACACAGGGGCAGATAAATTTCAGTGTTAGGTGAAAATTACATGCATTCCTCATTTTAAAATATAGAGCTCTCTGTTCAGTGGCAATAAGTATAGAACCTGCTCTCCCTACCTTACAGGGGTACTATGAGAATCAAATGCAATGACAGAGAAACAGAAAATTAAAATGTGAAAAGATATTACTTTGTCAGATTTACCAGACTTTCTATTTTTATACATCAATTGCCTTCTTCATTGGAAAAGAAAAGTTCCAACAAGAGATGCTAAGAATAATGAAGAAATGTTAAAAATGAAGCTGCGTAAACAGCTTCTGTCACAAAGCAGAAAGTAGAAAAATGTTGTAAAATACTGAAAAACATAGTATCAGTTAGATTGCAAATGTAAAAGAGTAGACACAGAAAACAGGTGCCCTGCTGAGAAGACAAAACCAACAACAAAGCAAAGCGAAAGACACACAGCCAGGCATGATGCCCTGAACTGAGCTAGGACCGGCCACAGGCATGCACGGAAAAGCAGTCAGCACTGTCATGCGAACGCCAGGTGGTAAAAGACAGGCCACGCTTCCCTTACCGTCATCACAGGTGAAGTCCTGAATGGCCACATCCTGGATGGGGATTTCTTTGAGGAAGTATGGTTTCTGACACCGAGGATTTCCTGTTACTATTCTTTTCTTCCTGAGCCACTCTCCCAACCATGCCAGGTAGCAGTTACAATTAAAAGGATTGGCCAAGAGGTTTCTAAGTACCACAGGCAAACAATGCACTGTTTAATTCACAGTTTCATTTTCTTACCACTCAAAACCCCATGTTACCAATTTTTCCACACCATTTCTGCTGGGATAGTTCATTTTTAGTCTTATTCTAATCCTCCAATTCATGCTCAGTCACATGAAACATATGCTATGCATGCTTTCGCTAAATATTTATGTCTATAAATTAATAACAATGATACTTTCACACAAGATAATTTTTCAAATAATTTCATGCAAAAAAATAAAGTGAAGGCAGCAATTTAGAGTTTATGCTGTGGATCATGATGGATATCTCATTCAGAAATAATTTAAACTTGTCAGAAATCTGACTTACTATCAAACTTCTCCATGCTGATAATGCAGTAATTTAATATAACTATGAAAGCTGATTACCTTATATTATTGAGTTTAACCTGACAAGAGCTACTTCATTAATTTGTCATCTCAAGATTCCCATCTCTTATTTGCTCCAGAGAATAGGTTTCCTATCTAAACTGACAGCTGAGTTGATTACATGCCAGTTATAAAAATGAATTTACTTCTACAAATCGCAATACTTTGGCACCTCACCACTTCAGCACAAACCTATTGACAATCCCATTATTTATAAACATGCCACCTTTAATATGCACAAATTAGTCACTCTATGTAAAATGTCACATTTTATGTGGAAAAAGGATTAAGTGCTTTCCTGATGGATGGGTGCTTCCCTCAAACTATTTCTTCACTGACTGGTGCTATACTAAGCCTAATTTTATTCTTTCTGTTTTTATCCACCGCATGTTGGTTTAGACTGGTCTATCTGGATGCCATCTGTGGCCAGGAAATCATCAGTTATAAGTTTCATAATTCCAAGCACCGCTCTTCAAATACTGACATATAAAAGGTCTGAAATACATTGTTTAGAAATGAGTGTGTGCTGACATTTTATGAGTTCTGTCTTTAGATCAACAAACATTCTTAAGCCGTCTATGTATAATATTTTCTTTGAGGGGCTTTAGCTATTGCTCCAATATTTTCCTAATATCACAGTAAATGTCCTCTTGTAAACACCTTTTATTGTTGGCCTGGTCATCATATTAATATATCTCTTGTCACTGTGAATGAATCTTTTGCACATAGTTTGCTGACAATAACACTGTCAATTGATTTTATGATTATTTATACTAAAATACTTCAATGTGAAAATACTGGGAAAAATAAAATATTTCATTTATTTCTAGGGCTTTCAAGTTACAATATATAATTATAAAATTTAGAATTTAAGCCACAGCATTGAGACCACTCCCCTAAATAAGAATTGACTAAAAAAAGTGGTACAATGTTATTTAAAATTTAATTTAAGATTGTAGGTAATGTTTTTAGGAAAATTACAATAAATTTAGCATGCATAAATCTATCATTTTAAAAATACCTGACCTTTCAATCACATTTTTATGAAATATCTAGTAATACATTAAAACACTATTACTAAAAATAAGAAATATAATGTACTGGTTCGAGTCACACACAAGCGAAGACTACTTTTTCATACTTACAGAGTAGATAAAGAATGGAGAGTGTCAAATGCCCCTGGTGCAATCGTAGTAATCTGATTATCATATAGAGAAAGCAAACGCACAGAACTGAGTCCTATGAAACTGTCATTCCCTACACAGCTTATTCGATTACTTCTCAACATCCTGAAGAAGAAAAAGAAGGCATTGTTATGGAAATAAAGCATCAGGCAATCAATACTGTCTATTTGGAAAGCAAATAATCCTTTTCAAGTATGTAGACTTGATTCCGGTTCTTGAATGTTCTTCTGCCCTTAGAAATTGCTATGCACTGACAATATCTTATGAGAATGAAATGCTCAGAGTCATCAGTGATGAAAGTCAATTGCACAAGGTACTAGGTGAGCCTTCCTGGATTTATTTTTCTGTTGCTGTAATTGTGTTTACATGGTTGCATAATGTCCTAACTAATTCACCTCTAGCACTGTAAGTCCTTGGAGCTCTGTGATTTGTTTATTCAGGATTGTAGGACATTTGAGGTTGAACAGAAAAGAGAGAGAAAAGAATCAATAGCTGCTGCAGCAGAAGAGCTGAGGGCATCTCAGGGACTCAGAAGACTGACACTAGCAAACAAGATTCCTGGGAACCAAATATGACTGAGTATCCACAAAGCTTACACAAATCATTTTATATGTGAAAGTTTATTCATTGTTTTTAAGTTCAGAAGCCCCAGAAGAGGCAAGAATAATAGATTCCAATTGTACACTCGAAGTTTAAATAGCTTTGCCTTGAGGAAACTCTTTTTTACATGTTGCTACTAACTGGATTAACACTGCTGTCATTTCCTCATCATTAGCAGTAAAGCAATGGTCTTGTTCACAATTATTTATTGAGCTGTTTGTGATACTTCAGAAAGAAGCAAAAATACCTCTAGACTCCCACACAAAATGTAGTTTCCTTAAACCTTATTCATACATCCAGAAAAGTTAATGCATTAATTTTTGCCATGATTTTGAACATGTATATACAATGTAGAGAATCCAATAACCCAAAACTGCTCTGCTTATTGTTCAATCCAATTCCCATCCTCAATGGCCAATGGCCTTTTGAAAACATGAAGAATTTTTCCACCCTGAAAAGGTAGGCAAAATCCAGCATGCTTTCTCCAAAATGGGCAGTAAGAGATGGAGCCCTGGTTATCCCTGCTTTCCACTAAGACCTTGTGCTAAGGTGGACAGTCTCTCTGTAAGTGTGAGAGATACTACGTTTCAAGCGTTAGTGTTGATTTTGAAATTTTCAGTCCTTCGGCCAAAAGTGAGTAGAAGGTGGAAGTTTTTGAAGAAAAGAGAAGAAAATGATCACTGAGGTAGAACAAGGAAGACAGATCAGTTCGAGCTCTGGAGCAAGGAGGATGAGTTTTGTTGAGGAGTAGAGAGTAGTTAGGAAGAGCTTTCTTAGCAACCCACAGCAGTACAGGAATAAGGGGCACTGCCTTCCCAAAACAGGCGCGTGTGTGTGTACATGCATGTGTGTGTGCATGTATGTGTGTGTGTGTGTATCTAAGAGAGTGTAAAGAGAAGAAAAGAGACAGAGATGGAAAGATGTAGTGGGCAGAATAGGAGAGGGTCACATCCTCGCAGGGTTGTAACGTATCTTCCAACCTGCTGATAGAATCACAATGCAAATCAGAATACTCACAGAGTTTTGAGGCTTTCCAAACCCTTGAACATCTTATGCTGAACATTTTCCAAGCGGTTACTGGTGAGAAGTATTTCATTCACTCCAGACGCTCCTTCAAAGGCTCCTTCTTCAATATCCGTAATCTTATTGTTGCTAAAATTGCTAAATAAAAATGGTTGAAACTAAGGTTATAAACAAGACCTTTCTCTAAAAAAGGGCAGTAAAACCATAAGCCTTGATCATTGTCTTCTATGAACAAAGCCTTCTACAGTCTCCTAGTTTACTGCTGTGTAGCCTAGCAGAAGCTGTGAAGACACTCCTTTCCCATTCTGTGAAACTAATGGGACATTAAGCAAGAGTCATAATGTGGTGAGAATACCAGACTGACTGCTGCCAAGACGATCTGTAAACGTTCCAAGGCACATAACATACTTGGGGCCAGGTAACGAGTTGCATGGAATTTTATGTCCTCTGTAAAATTTAATAAAGAAATTGTCATAGAAATGTCCCCAGTTAAAACTGTAGAATAAATTAATGACTAAAAGAGGAAATCTAATAGGAAGAACACACCAAACTGCGCTAGTGTTTAAGTGGCATCAGAGATGTGTTCCCATATAGATTTATACCCAGTTAAACTTCTCGAGTAATACTGTGTTGAGACTGTCAATTAAACTCTCAATATTTTATATAAAATCAAATATTATAATTCCTGCCCACTACTACAGTGCTTGCCCAGAGGGCAAGTACAGGCTCTTGTCCAACACAAGCTCTCGTTTTGCTTTTACACTCTTCATTCCAAGGCCTTAAGGGTCCTGTAAACAAGATAAATTTTATGTATTTTTATGCCTCTCCAAGTATGGCTCAAGTGGCTGTTCGATAAGTATTTGCTGCATTAAAAGTCATTCTAAAGCTAAAAAGAAAGCAGTTAGTAATCAGCGAAAAGGGAGGGTCATCAGTAAGAGAACATTCCAAGAGAGCATATTACAGAGATAAAGTGTAAAGGCAGATTCAATCTATGATGCCTCTCAGGAGTCCGAGAGACCACAGGCCAGTTTTGTGTGTGAACACGCAGATATCCCGGGAGAAAGCTGCTCTCCTCACATTCTCCCTCCTCTGTGGAGGGGCTCCCTTGTCCTTACATTCATATCCCCCTCTCTTGTCATTCCCGCACTCTTTCTCCGAGGTGCAGAAGCAAAAGTGGGTTGAAACTGCTCAGTTTAAGAGCTTATTTTAAAATATGAATTGTGGACACGTATTAACACTGAAGAGCCATGAAGCCAGTTTACCAATCATTAATTTTGACTATCTTCTAATGAAAGTTTAATGAAGCAAAAAGTCCAACAGTTGACATGAATGTGCTGAAAGAGAAATAACAGCATGGTTTGGGGAGCAGTAAAGGAAGTAACAAAACATTGCTGAAGCCATTTTAATGTGCTTAGATTGCTGGATTCCTGCTGCGGCCACATCACAGACCAGCTGTTTGCCTTAGAGTAAGATGCGAAGGCTTTGGCTGGCATTTTCTGAACACATGGAGACGTTCCTTTCAGGGATTTCTCTAGATTTGTATCATGAGTGGTCATGGGGTGGAAATTTCTAGGTTTTTTTTTTTTTTTTGTATTTTCCAGCTTCCAAAAGAAACTTAGATAAAAATTTAAAGGGATGGAGAAAAAACAACAACAACAAAACACTAGGGGAATTTAAATATCGCTGACAAATGACTTACATCTTACGCAACTGAGGAAGTTTCTTAAAGATTCCTGTGGCTTCCAACACTGTAAATTCATTATTATTGAGACGCCTAGAGAAAAAAAGAACGAACAGGAAGTTTCACTAAGAGTTACAAAGGGATCACACTCCATCTGAAATACTGAACTGCAACTCTATTTAATAATTCTAAAATAAAACATAGTACAGTATCACAGGATTTATGGACAGTACTGATATTTAATTATAAAATAAAACACAGTAAGAGCCACACAGTAAGGAAAACTAATAATGAAAACCAGCTCTCTCTCGTTCAGTTATCCCTAGAATAATGTTTCCCAAACTTTTTTTCACTATCTTTCATCCAAGAAATGTTTTTATACATTTTTTCCCAAATTACTTGCTCCTTCTTTTATTTGCTGATTTTTGAGGTATAAGTCACATGCCATACAGCTCACCCCTCTGAGTGTACAATTTAGAGGATGTCAGTATTCACTTGTGGAACCACCTCTGCTCTCTCATTTCAGAATGTTTTCATTACCCTCAAAAAAACAAAAACAAAAACCCTTCCTAATCATCACCAGCTACTTCCCTGGACACCCCCACAACTCCACACTACCCTGAAAACATACTCTGGCTCTGGCAGTTAACACACTAATTGTTTTTCCAACGCTGAGCACTTGATATAAATGGAATTATTTAAAATGTGGCTTTGTGTATTTACCTGTTTTTATTTTGTATGATGTTTCTAATGTTTATTAATGTTGTAGAATATATCAGTGCTTGGTTACTTTTATAGCTGAAGAACTGTATAGGAACATTGCATCTATTTATTCTTTTAGCAGCTTGTGGACATTTTTGTTTTACTTTTAACTATTGAGAAAAATTCTGCTATGGCATTATATAAAGGTTTTTGTCTGGATACATCTTTTCAGTTCTTTTGAATGTATACTAATGAGAATTGTTGGATCACATGACAAACCTCTGTTTACCTCTTGGAAGGGAATACAAACTGTTTCCCAAGAAGGCTATACCATTTTACACTCATATCATCAATGTATGAGTATCCCAATTTCTCCCACTAATTGTTGTACTGTTTTTATTTTATAGGTATTTCACTGTGTGTATCATAGTATCTCATTGTAGTTTTAATTTTCATTTTTCTAATGACTATGTCAAAGGAAATTTTCATGTGTTTAGTGGCCATTTGTGTATCTTTGAAGAACCATGTATAATATACAGATAATTTAAGTGATACATCTTTTTTATTGTAAAACTATCAGTTCCTCACATATTTTGGATTTAAATTTCTTATTAGATGCATTCTTTATAAATAGTTCCTTCTGAGTATTGATTTTATATTCATAATTAATAGAATATTTGTTTTAAAAAGACATACTAAACATTTGGTTTATATCTACATTAGAAATTAGTTTCAACTATAATTCTTGATTGACAAAAAACTTATTTAAGACATCGTGCTGAAAGAGGTCACTTGTTCTTTGCAACATTATTAGAAATAAATATAAATACCTATACTATTGTTATAAAACAGTTCAAGGCTTTTGCTGTGCGATCTGCATGCATTTCTAACAGTCCAGTAGTTATTAAATTGCTTCATGAACTAACTTACAAAAACAACCACTATACCCACAAAGGAGTTAGTTTATGTCTAAGCTTTGAGAGGCATAACTTTAGTTTTAATTAATCAACTTGCTTAAAATTCATTAAGTAACAGACATGTGTATAGGCACAGTGGGAGATAAAACATAACACACGTTCCCTGCCATCAAGGAGCTATAATCTAGTTGAAGGCAGAAGGATTATATAGAAAGGGAAAGAGACAAGCAACTTTGCAAGGCAGTAAATGACAATTACCATATGGTGCCATACATAAGCACTGTGAAGGTATTCACAAAATGGGATGGCACAAGATTTTCCTTGAATTTTTAGAATACTAGCAATAAATGTCTTGTCTTCATAAATAAGACAATAAAAGCAAACCATATATGAGCACAGAATCTACAAATAATTTTAGCACTTAGGTTCTATGTTAGACTTGTAAGTCTGAATCTGACCATATTCTGCCTTTGACTTTCACTACTGTGATATCCACTGTTCAGAAAAAATACCTACCCTTAGCATTTTCATACCTGACAATCACTAAATTCTTCTACCTATTAGTCCAGAAAGGAATAAAATAGATTAAAAAAAAACAAAAAAGACTCTCTGACTAGATTTATAATTAACTGGGTTTCAAGGGTTTCAAGATGGTGAATTAAAAAAACAAAAAAAGACTCCCTGACTAGATTTATAATTAACTGGGTTTCAAGGTGGTGAATTTCAAACTACTTTGTATGGTGTTATAAGTATTAAATACTTAAAAAAATATATTAAGTGCTTAGAAATGAATTTTTAGAAAATACATAATAAATATGAACCAAATAATCACTATTATTATTAGCATTCTTAAGTGCCAAATGAATTATGAGAGTTAAATCAATTTTTAATTGTATCTTCAGCGGGAAAGATGAACTAAGGTACCCTCTAATGTAGTCTTGTACAGAGAAGAGGAGCATCAATGCAGTGTGCTTTAGTCAAAATTAATATGATTATTGAGAATAACAATGGCAAGACAAAATCTTGCACGCACCAAAGCTTTCACTCCCTCCTTCCCAATCAGGATTTTGAGACAGGATGAACTCACAGCTCTGCAGTGTACTGGGGAATATGATCCGGGATTTTGTTCAGCTTTTGATTGGAGCAGTCTACTGTGGTCCCCTCACAGCGGCACTTCTCAGGGCAAGCCAAATCCGCGAAGCAGTCTCCACTTAATTTTGATCGATAATCTTCTGTACCTATTGAGAATTCAAGCCAAAGAAAAAGATACTGAGCCTAAAGATTAGAATATTCATTAATTTTCAGGAAGGAAAAAAAAGTAAGATAACTATAGATTATGCAGCAGGGAGACAACTTAGGGAATTTTGGTCAAAGGATGTCAAGAGAAGGTTAAAAGAAAGGCTTGGAATTTTCTGGAAGAAAGAGCGACCAGATTCACACAATAGGAAAACATTAAAAACGTTGAGCTTTTCACAGCTGTACTTTCTGCTGATCCAATTCTGAGCCATTCTAGCCTGTTGCACAGCTAATCACACAATGGCTATTAATTCTTAAAAAGTTTATTTTTTTTTCTGGGTCAAGAATTGAAAATGTATCCAGTCGTAAACATATTCCTGTGTTATCATTATAAATTAGGGCTTTCAAGGCAAATAGATATGGTCAGGTTTTTAAATTTTCTGTGGGTTTTTTATTATTCTCTCCCTCTCACATAATCTTCAGAAATGCCTAAAAAGCCCTCTTTTTTGTTTTGATTTTATGAAGAGAGACAAGTAAATCCTGACTTGAGCCTCAGCAGCTTGTCATGCTGTAGAAAGCTGCGTGACGTTCCATGGTGCTTGACGGAACCATGTTTTACTCATACCTCGCAACCACATGGTTAGATCAAGCACAACAGAAAATCTCGCTACATTATCACTACACCAACCACTAGGCCAAAGGGAAGACCAAGAGGAAAGATGAAGGGAAGCAGGAGAAAAGCTACAGACGTTCTGGAAATGTAATACTGTTTTCATGACATGCATTCTTCCCGCAGAATGTTTAGGATCATAGTAAGTGTGTTACTACTGAAGATTTCCTGGAAACACAAAAAAAGGGCTATGCTCAAAGTGCCTCCACCATTCCTCAGAATGCAGAGTGGAAACCACAGCCTTCAAGAAGGACATCCAGGGAGCAGTTGAAGGTGAGCTACAAGGATAGTAGAGAAGCTCAAAAGATCTGTGGTTTCTTCTTGAAAAATGGGTGCAAAAGACCAAGACTAGAAGGTATATCAGGATTGAAAAGGGAGGACATTATATTTCAGATCAGATACTTTTACTTACAGCCCAAATGGTGAATTCCTGCAAAAGTAAAGATCACCAAGAAGGAAAGAAAGAAAGAGTAATCCCAATTAAGGTTAATAGACATACATACATATATCCAACTATGCTCTCTCCTTTATCATGGCAATTGTAGGGGAACAGCATGGCCTGATGGGATTTGTCATGCTTTGTAAAATTCTGAATAGCTTTTTGAAGCATGATAGCTCTGAAGAAAGAGCAATGGCATAAAAGATGCATAGTACAAATGAACTTTCTGTCAATTTCTTTAAAAAAATGTACTCTCTTCAAGGCACATTTTCTTTTGAGTTATGTTTATTTATAACATTTGGAATGCCAGATAGAATGGGAGTAGGCAAGCAAACGTGGAAAAGTGAATAAAATCAATCATGAAGATCCTCAAGGATTATCATTGGACCATTTGATTAATCTTGAGGTTGTAGCTTACAATGTTTTTGAATGACCTTTCCAATTCACAAACAATTACAGAGAATAGGACAAGAATCTCATTAGAAGTTTGCAATGCCAAACACAACTATTACATTATATTTGGCAATTAAAGTCACTGTAATGACTGAGGATCCATTTTATTGTACCTTCAGCTTCAGTCTACAGTGAAATAAGGGTACAATGATAATGAAGTCTAAGTGACAGGTTCACTGAATATATTCAGATAATTTGTATTCCATACTTTGAAAATAATGGTGATTTATGATAATTATATAGACTTAAATTTTAATTAAGATTTTGAAAAAATAGTATAAGTGAGGCCCAAAGAATTCTGTTGTGTTCTGCCTTTTGTTATTAATTATAATATAAATTAAATTATAGGAATTGAAAGTTATTAACTAATATCAGATAGGAATTGTGTTTATCACCATCTAATTTGGCTCCTATCAGCTTGTAAGAGGAGAAAGCTGTAATAGAATCTTTTTAAAAAGCCTGAGGTTTGTTTGGTACTTGATGAATTATAAATACTGGTTTCTAAATATTTGGTAAGGTGTATTTAAATAGAATAATTTGAATAATTTTGCAACAATTATATTAAATTATTATGATTTTAGGATTTAAATCATAATGATGTATTATTCTATGGGTGGTCTGGTGTTTAGAATATAGCATTTTTTAGTTAAATGATCGCTGTTAGATGACTTTCCATGAAATAATTGGTAAAGGACAATAATGTGTAAATATCGCCAATGAAGGCAAAACAACTTCTTTTCAATATGTTGCTTGTTTTACTGGAAAATAAAATATATAAAACATTATTTAATCATTCACACTCCACAGAATGAGTAGTATGACAAAATCTGTTAAATGGATGAAATTACTTAGAATATAACTCAATAATAGCAACCAACAAATATTGCTTTAAACCGGAGACCAGACTCAAAGCTCTTCATAAGAAAATATCTATGGTTTTACACACTCAACATTGTAGAAATATGCTATTTGTAGTTCTCAAAATACAGGATAGTCTAGAATATACCCAGGAAATGGAGAGTGCAGCCAATCAATATTTAACACATAGTTTTTCTATAATGGCTTAAAACAAAAGACATTTAACGCAACTGGCAGGCAAGGAAAAAGATAAGTGAAGGAACATATTTTAAAGAGCTAGCTCTAGAATCATCAGTTTTGAGAGTGTTAAGATCGAAGTAATAAAATACTTTAATCATTATTCTTAGAAACATTTTACAGGTCTGCCTAAATTATTCTAGGCATTTAGGGCTTATGAACTTCTTAATGCTTTCATGATGGACATCAATGATCTTTTTGTGGTATTATATTCCATGTCTGGCTATGCAAGACTGTGCAATTACAAACAAATAAGGAACACATGTATGCAAACCAGCATGAAGCTATTTTTTTAATAAAACTAAGCAAAAGCAAAACAAACACTTTTAAATACAAAATGCTTCAAAATTCTCCTGCTGAAAATGCAATTTTCTGTGTGCACACTGATTTCATGTAGAGTTAGCTCTTTGACAATAGAAAGGCCTCTGTCTTTAAAACTAGCTTGGTAAGCTAAATTTTAAAAACAGGCTGAAAGATCAGATATACAATGTAAGGAGGAAAAAAATGAGTTCAGTAGAAAGCCATAGGTTCAAACATTTTAGCTACTTTGAGAAACTGCAGATAATGTGCCAAAGTGAAGGGGCAAGAAAAGAAGGTGGGAATTTAATAATTAAATAATAAAAAATAATTTAATAATAAATATCAGAAGCTGCATGCAGAGGTCAGGTTTTCAGGAAACAGCTACGAGTAATCTATGCATAAGTCAGTCTATCTACAGAGGACCCACTGTACTTTCCAAAGCATGCATATCAGTTTTAGGAGCTATATTTCAAAAGGTGAGGAAAAGGGTGTTTGTGGTTAGTCCTACCAACGAGCAAAACCTACCTGGAATGAAATACTGTTCTTTAGCTAAATAAAAAAAGAGAAAAAAATAGAAGATGCACCTGAATGTCAGCAAGCAGAGATATGAGCTATATTAGATTAAGAATGGACTAAAGTTACTACTGATAACTAAGTGAAAAATGTATATTCACAGTAGTGGTTGAAGGATAACAATGTTCCATGAGTAACAAATGCACTTATAATCACGGACAATAATTAGCCTGGAGTAGATATAGGCTCTTTAGTATGAATTAACTGCCAAATGTGAAACAGGCCTGGAATAGTCAGGTGGCTTATTACCAGAAACACAAAGAACACTGTCTATCACTAGAACATAGAAAAATTATAACAAAGCAAGAACTGTATTTCAACAAAATAAGTGTATTTTATTTTTAAAAATACAATGCATCTATATTTAGATTTTTAAGACAAATGTAATGTTATCAAAATGTGAAAAGTTGGCCTTTGGGAAAAAGTTAACCCTCACAATATCTCTTCAAAACAAGAGGATGCAAATTAACAAAGTGCATTCAGTGAGAGGAAATGGACAGGAGAATTTTTTTTCCTCCCACTTTGAAGCCTGATGAATCCATATAACTAATTTTCCACTCACTTTCTGAAAAAAGGAAAACATTTTTGATTATTTGAATTTATGATGTTGGCTAATAGAGAATAATATAACAAACCTGGATCTTCACATATTATAAATAATATAATCTTCACATATTATTATAATCTTCACATATTATTTTGAGTTGGCTGCAAGGCCTTTGTTAGGTTTAAACCTTATCAAAATAGTGTAAAAAGCCAGGCATCTTTTTCACTTAGCCAAAATCCTATTTCTTCTGTGGAATATAGTGTTAAAAATGTTACACACAGAAGTATTATATGAGTCATGGCTATAAGTCTCATTTTTATATTTGGTTGCTGTATAAGCAGAAGAGAAAGAAATATGATTCTACATTGTTTGGGAGTCAGTCCTAGGCTTCTGGGCAACTCTCACATGACCACTGTTGTTTTTGTCACAAGGAAAATGTCTCAGGAAATAAGAAATTACCTGAACAACGGAACTTCTTGCTTTTGATCTGTCCAATTCTTTTGTTTGCCAGGCGGCGGGGGCTAGTACAACGGGCACCACTGGTCTCGATTGGGTTGGTATGGAGATAATCCGCCAGCCACTTGAGGTGGCAGTCACAGATAAATGGGTTCTGGGCCAGATGCCTTTCAGAAACACAGAAGAGTTTTACACATGATTGCATTGGGCTCAACTCTCACATTCAGGAAAACAAACAAACAAACAAACATTACTAATCAAATTAGATCCGAATCATGTATACATACATAGTTTGAATGGCACGGAGAGGTGAGAAGGTTCCCTTGGCAATGGTCTGAAGCTTGTTGTCATACAAGGAGAGAAGGTTCAAGTTGTGGAGATCCTGAAAAGCATCTACCCGAAGGCAGTTTATCTTGTTGGCATTCAATAATCTGTTTGATCAAATGGGGTTGCAAAATTAAAGTGTAGCATCCCATTAACTCACCTGCATGTTTCTGTCTTTCTTGAGAAAACCCAATGAAGAAATGCATGGTTCTTAACCACACCACTAGCATTTTAACTTTAGTAATAGTTTAGGTTTTACAGGTTATAGATTTGCAGCTTTAGGAGAAAGCAACAGTCACATAGTCAGGTGGAACTGAACTAAAGCCAGTGGTAGACATGAATTCAACAAAGTACTAAACACACATTCAGGATGGTGTAGACCTAAAACAAGACATGAAGGTACCTAAGGCTCAGCCTCTGTCTTCAAGGACACCATAAAATTCTTAGTTATTAGTCCTTCATGTTGCTCTTTGAAAAAGTTGTCTATTTTTAAAATAGCTAGAATGACCAATCCGTACATCAAATTACATCACCTGTCTCTTAGGCCCATATAACAGCTCCCCACTGGCTGAGTGTAGAAGCCTAACTCATCACCAAACCCTATAACACCCAATACGAATCTGCAGCCCACTTGGGGGAGTTCTGAAATACCCCCGTTCTCCTCTCTGGCGGTTCTGTGTAACCTGCACTGATCTACCTGCTTTTCCAGGACACACCAGACTCTCTGGTCCTCTACCTGGCATGATCAGATCACCCTCAGTTCTGGCTGGTTCATCCCGGGGCTTCTGGCCACTGCCTCACTTGCCATCCGCTCAGTCTAGACTGACCACTCTCTTTCATGTATGTCTTCTGTCTTATCTCCCTCCCAGCATCCAGAGTTACAAATTCCCTTGATTTAATCTGCTTTTTTTCTATTTTTTAAAATGAATTTTTTTTGTTATATATAATTCATTTATTTATTACATCATTACTGGCTGTCACTTACATTTACCCTCCTCCTAGAATGGCACAGACCTTTGTCTATTTTGTTCCCTGACATTTCTCCGATATCTTAATACACTATACATATCAGATGCTCCATAAATATTTGCTATTGCATGAACTCTTTATGAACCCCCAGGGAAGTGACATAAATTACTGCATTAAAAGCATGGTAAATTCAGATTTAAATCAGTGTTCTACACACTGCTTTTTGTCAACATATCAAGCTTCTGTGGAACTGTGGCTCAGTTCATACTTTGGAGAACATTTTTGTGGCTTATGCTGTCCGTGCCTCACCTTTGAGAATATATTTGTAACTTGTTGCAGAACATATCTTTGCTCTAATTGAAGTATCTCTTCCTCGGGGTTCTTTACTAAACACATATTCAGTATCATGTGCTTGCTACCTGTTTCATGTAGAAACTTACTGACCCCAAAACAGTTTAGCCTTCCTCAAGCAGGACACACATTTTACATTTTTCTCTTACTTGTATTTCCTTTTGATCTGATACTTAGAAGTTTAACAGAAATTTAAACTCTATAATATGCACTATATGGTTTAGGTATGCTTCACTGTTTAACATACTGAAAATGTTTTCTTTTTTGGCAACAAGAGCCACAACAACAATACCTCAAAAACAACAATTTGCATCTTTAGTTAACTTGACTATTTTTACTTCATTTGCTTGCTTTTCTAGGTATGCTATGAACATGAAAATTACAACTTTCTCATGATTCTCCTTTTTGCTAAGCTCTCTGGTCCTCCAAACTTTCTACTTGGGCCACAATACACATAATGTTGAAACTATTCCTTCACTAATAACAATAAAGAATACAGAAAAAAGCAGATAGCAGAAACTTAAGACCAAGCACATGATGGTGAGCCAGAGAAGCCAAAACACCAATGCTGTCATGGGCAGTCTGTAGTCACTTTTCACATGGCCTGAGGAACTTCTTTGATTTATTTCATTCATCTACCTCTTTTCCCTGTTACTCTGTTGATAAAAAAGCAAGACACTTCACTTTCCCTAGTTCTTAGCTAGCTGAAAAGAAACAATCATGCCTTTTGCAGGGATGGAACATGATAAAGGTGGCATTATAAGAAAGGCTGATCCACATATGGGCTTCCACGTTCTACTAATAATGTATGTGATGCATTAACCACAAATAAGTGTGTATGGATAAAAAGAAGGTGGTCTTTCAAGTGTCATAGTAGACAGGGCAGAGATGATAACAGTGTCTGGGGCCACCTGGTATGGAGCATTCTGGGTAAATGTGGATGAATGGCAGAGGGGTACCTTGTAGGCACATGTGGATATAGAATCACACTACATTGATTATAAAGAAATCTGTTAGGTGATTAGAATCTATCAAGTCAGAAGCGATATTTGATAACTTCATTGCACGAAGCTCCAAAAAATAAAACTCAAATAGGTTATTAGCTCACAAAATCAGTATCTGTCATTACTCATGGATCTATTGTAAAATATATTTGATGCATGATGTAGCATTAAGACAACAGAGAACAGGGAAGGTGAGTGGAACAAAGAGAATTACATTTAGTGAAATCCATACTGTCCCGTTAACATTTGGTTTTATTTGTATATACATGAGCTCTGCTATGACATATGATTGTGCACAAAAAAGTTTAAGACATGGATAACAGGATGAAAAAAAAATCAAAGAAAACATCGATAGTTTGGTACAGACTAGTTTGAAGACTGTGGTATGGATAGCTTACTGCACACTATGAGTTTGTTTGGAGAAGTCATCCCAGCACTTTTGCTTCTGTGAATTCTTTGGACCAAGTTTGGCAAGTATATCAATTACCATAAATCCTTCCAACCACTGGTTCCATCAAAACAGATTATTTCTTTAAGGAAGATTATGTAATCTTTAAGTAATAGAACAGACAAAATGCACATACTATGGCACTACAGAGAGAAGATTTTGAGAAAATTCCAGAACAGTTGTGTCTTCAATAAACTTTCATCATCAAGTTAACTGCACTAGACCAATCTTTCCCATTTCATTAAGTTATATCATTCTGGGTCAAATTTTTCTGGCACCTCCATGAAAGCAGGAGATGGTAAACTAACAAAATATAATATGGGGCTCAATAGATTCAAGACATTCAAGTACTTACAGTAACTGTAAAGAAAATAGTCCTTCAAATAAACTTTTTGGTAGTTCTGTGATTTTATTTCCATAGAGGACACTGGAAAAAAGTTAAATGAAAAAATAAGACACCAAATATGCATAATAATCTCTCCTTAATACATATGCATTCAGGCACACGGGAGGGAATAGGCACTCAAAGCATCATAAAGGTCACAGCTGAATAAAAAGCTTGATTTGAAATTGTTTTTACTTGATTACATATCATGTGAATGTGTACTATGCAACATTTGGAAAACAGAAAAATAAAGATTAACAAATCTAATTCATGGGTTAACTGCCCTTCCATATAAACATTTATCATTATATTGTTTTTCTGTGCTTGTGCACATATGAAGGCACAAACAATTCATATTTAATGAGGTCCCAGTATGTGCAGTAAATAACAAGAAATGTAGAATCTTGCTCATTACAGAGCTTGGGGCTCATCATACTGGTAAACAGAGGAAAGTACTCATTGTAAGGGCAAGGTTTTTCTTGTAAACAATGTATGTGCTTGCATAACAGAACATTGGTGAAAATAGTGACTGGGGATATGAATGTAGGGAACTTTTGAAATGTATAGTCCAACAAAATATGTGCCACAGTGAATTGTATTAGTACCCACCTCCAATTAGACACTAAGAGTATCCATTAAGTAAAAAAAACAAAACTGAATCACCTAATTATAATTGGTACCTAGCACAGGTTCTAGCATATCCTGAAGCTTTAACATTGAATTGGCAAATGAAGTGATTAAATTAGCAGAAAATAAAAATGAAGAATAAATTAGCATAAAACACAAAATGAAGACATTTCAAGAACAATTGAGTGGAATAGAAACTGGTGACACACAAGGCCAGCTATTAAGTACAGTTCTGTGGTAAAGCCCATTTAATTTTCCTTCCCCATTACTGGGGTAACAGAACTATGTGTAAAGAAAGATACAACTATAAGTTAATACAATGCTTTAGCAAAAATGTAAAAATTATATATTACATGAATCTTAGTAATTGTACTCTTAGGACATCAACTTAAATAATCAGAGGAAAAAAGGGTATTTTATGTACATAATGTCAAACCTACAATTTTTAACAGTGAAAAATTAACATGAATAAAATAGGACCAAATTCTAAAATAGAAATTTGTTAATACATATTTTACCATGATAAAAAGTAAAGTTTGAAGGCTATTTCATGATAGTATATATATTAATGTGCATATGATATAATGTTAAGTAAAATATTTTAAAAATCAAAGTTCTGTACGTTGTGGCATTAGTTTGAAATATTATATATATATACACACACACACACGTGGAAAGTGCTTTGCCATGTCAAGCTTTATGTTTTACCTATGTATTTTCCTGTGCTTTTATACCATTTACCATAATTACTTTCAAAAACTAGAAAGATGTTCTTTTGGAAAAGAAAGAAATGAATGTGATGATATATAACAGAACAAAGCTGAAATAAAAATAATTAATTTTTATTTCTAAATAATTAATACATTCTGAAGCCACAGATGAATTGTTTGAAAAGAAAGAAAATCACAAAAAGAGACAGAGTGAGGGAAATGCTGCTCCCCTTTTAAAGTGTCAGAGAGAGGAAGCGTATATTACAAAATACACAGAAAATGTTCCAGGGAGTAAGGAACCCTGGGTGCTGCATGGTGTAAAAGATAGCCCATTTGTTCAGATTCCAATGTTACAGCTAAAGAGCACAGCATCAAATTTCATTTGTATAAAATATAGATGTGTTAGAAAGGTAAATTTGTCAGAGAAGAATCAATTTGAAAGCATCAAAGAACAAAAGGGAAAACTCGATATTGTCAGGGACTAGGTGGAAAGGGTTAAAGCAAGGTTAAAGTATGAGTAAACGTATGTTTTGAGGTTAAGAATAAAAGAGTAGAGGGCAATAAGAGACCCAAATGAGCAGATTAAAATGGTACCGTTTAGAACATTCCATCCTGTGTTATTGAATTAATTCATTTAGTGGTAGATGTTTGTCCTTTATGTGCCAGCAACTTGGGTAGGCTTTAACTGAGATGCCCTAGTAAGTTGAATCCAATGTACATTTTTGCCCATGTGCTGGGCATTAACATGACTGATTTACATAAGGTGTAAGTGGGCTTTGAAGAACAGTTCACAGAGTAACTCTCAATACTGGAGATATTTCATATTGGAATCTGTTGAGCTTTGAAAACAAAACCAAAAGAATATAAGTGTGGGAAACTAATAGAAATCAAAAGGTGCCCACATTAATATGCTTTTCACTTGGGACTTTTGCTTCAAAGGTTGGCTGAAATAGCATGAAAGGATTGATTACGAGGGGTGTCATATTTCTGCTGTAAAACTACCTTTTTGCAGAAACACATTGTATTCTATTTGCTTAATGATAATGTGAAGTATAATAAACATTTATTTTTAATGAGTCAAAATGTGTAAATGGTGAAACAAAAATGAGGAAATCACCCAAGGAGGCAGAAAATATAATTTAAAGGTTTATCTGGTGTAGCAATTATCAACCCAAGAGTATTATAATAAAATTCTAAATGTGATGGAATTAGATATCCTCACAAAAAGCAATAGTAATACTAGATTAGGGTATTTTTCTTAAACATCAATGGCATCAAAATGATAGGAAGAAAAATGAGTCAAAAAAATCTAAAGAGAATTCAGATGACAGTTAAAGAAATGGAGTTACAATATATAAAAATGAGGTAAAAAGCTGGCCATGGAGGGGAGGCCCACGCCTGTAATCCCAGCACTTGGGAGGTGGAGGCTGGAGGACTGCTGTGAGTCAGAGGTCAGCCTGGGCTCTGCAGTGGGTGCAAGGCCAGCCTGCACTGCACAGAGCAACCCTGTCTCAAGGGAAAAAAAAGAAAAACAAAAAGAGGTACAGATAACAGATACATCATCACAAAATGATGTAGCATGCCAAAAGGCCAATGAGATTTTGTGCTACAATTTTAAGAAGCAAACTATAAAATGAAATTATAAAATATAAATTCATTCAGATAACATAGAAATAACCTAGGGGGGATTTAGTTGCTATCATCCAAATAACAAAAATAATATAGCACACTGGGTAGCCTCTGGTTTTCTTATGCATGGCTTGTATTCAGGATACTACAATACAATTAACGCGACAGAGAAAGTTTTACAGACTTATGCAACAAAAGGAAATCAAAAGCCTACTGTAGTCTTTGCTACTAAAAGACAGGGTTAAGAATACTAATGCCAATTTAAATCCCATGTGTGTCAACATTAAGACAGAAGGGGACAGGGACTTCTGGAGGCCAGTTGACATGCTCCTGCTTTTGGTGAGAACTAGCAGAAGAGAGAACTCAACAGAAAAGAAAAACTATTTGATGCAGAAACATGTAAAGGTGGCTACCATGAAAAAGTACCATGGACCGGTCCTTTTATTGAAATAAGTATATTGTTCTTATAAATTTAAAATAATCATGTATACTTGACAGTAATAACATTAAGCAGTCGCTAAATGAGTACAGAAAAGGAAAACCAGATGACAGAATGGTGACACTACATTTTCATTTTAATGGAGACCCCAGTAGTCAAATGCAAGTTACTGTGCACAAGAGTTAACACCACTGAATCAAAGAATGTAGGAGATATAAATACAGCAATCTGTTCTTGCACAATAGGCCTCTGTAGGATCTGGAAGCTAGTTCGTGAACAGAGGAATTTAGAATAAATGATCTGTGATAGTTTGCACGTGATTAAAAAGAAAAATATGAAAAAGAGAAAAAACATATGCTGAGACACGTGGGCATAAAAATGTGCTAGGATAACTAAAATCCATAAATCTTCAAATTAGTATGTATGAAGAGAAGTTTTCCACGGCCATTCCTATTACCTCTTGGATGTATATTCAGTGTTTCAACAAAGCTAGAAGAAGAGTAATGCAATCATCATTTTAGAAAGGGAAGAAAAGAGGTTCAGTGGAATTAGTGCCTAGTTTAACCATATTACCCAGGAACAGATGGAGCCAGGACACAAATCATCTAGTGCTCGAAGGTTATAACCTTAGCACTATCCTATATTGCTACAATACTTTTTACATGGGTAATATAAATGGAAATCTCCAAGTTATAAAAACAATACAAGCTACTGACAGACAATGCTAACTATGCTGAATTCTTGAACATCAAATATTATAAAAACTTGGTTACTGTCACAGCAACACAAAAGTCCCTGAGAATAAAATGATTCAATAGATTCATGTGAAAAAATATTTTGCTCATAAATGTTTTAATCATAATAACCATGCAATATTATGTTACTACATTACAATCCTTTTTATGCAATATAATATTAAAATGTGGTAAAGTTAATGTCAATAGCAATAAATAAATGTTAATGATTTTATTTAATAGAAGAACTTTTAAACAGTATTTGGTAACAAAATCCAGCTTTCTGTAAGACATACTGGGTTTCTAACTAAATAACAATTTAAAATTCGTTTTTGAGGCAAAATGCTTTAGATATTTGGCCTTGTATCATTTTAAATATTTTCACATCTATAACAAATCTCTTGATTAAATTAATCTGGCTGTATATGGTGCCAGAAAGGTACAGAATTAAAATAATAAGGCAGAAGAGAAACTTGTATAAGCAGAATTTTGCTTTATTAATAAAACAGAAATTTTGCCTACTTGCATGATGCTTACAATGCTCTACCTTCTGCAACTCATTCTACCCTTTTCTAGGAGATTTGAACTCCTGGCTCACTGTCAGTGTCTCCAGCATGATTCTTCTCAGCAGTCTTAGCTTCTGATGAACTCTTGTCACCCCTTCCCCCATGTAGCATCCTAGACTCTGCTCACATCCACAACTGCAATCTCTTCACTGCCTCATCACTGACTTCTCTCTGGTCACGTTGTATTTTATTTTTCTAGCTCAGTACTGGGCATACTCCTGCCCCAGGGTCTCAGTGTGTAGCTGCTCTTCTGTCTTGCATGTTCTTCCTGCAGACATGTGCACGTTTCTACAGTCAGTCCCGCAGTGTGAATCTTCAGGTTTTTGTCCAATTCATCTTCTCAGAAGGTCTTTCTTGGGCATCAATATTTCAGCTTCTTTATTTTCATGGCATCCCTGGTCCTGCCCCTGCCTTTTAATTCATGGCATTTTTTCACCATCAGATATAGTACACATTTTGCCAATATATTTAGTCTTTTATTGGTCTCTTCATTTAGGGGAGGATTTTTCCAAAAAATTTTCCAGCCTCTCCATTTTCCACTGGTTACAGAGGAACCTGGCATAAAATCAGGGTCCAACATGTTTTTGTCAAACAGGTAATTGTGGTTTAATGAAAAGAGAATTACTGTAAATCCATGAAGTTATATATTTTATGAAGGGTTCAACAAATTAGTCTTTGAAAGACTAACTCAGGCTATGAACACATTCAAGAAAATGTACTTGGTTTTCTTCACATCCATTTGTTTGACAGCCTCACAGAACGTTATGTGTAAGTACTGTACTGCACTTCTGGAAAACAACCATAATAATAATGGTTCTTTTTCTTCCATATGCTGCTATCATTTGAACTAGAAGGATCATAGTGACTCAGCTTGACTATGCTTCATTTCCACAAGGGAAGCTGACATCTGCCTACAGCTTCTCTGCAGGTTTTCAAAGAACCATTCTCATCATAGAGACAAAGACATCCACGCAAAAAGCACACCCTTTACCGGTGCTGTCATTTCTCTCGATATTTCCTACAGTACTAATGTATTTATGTTTATTATTGCACAATAATTTATGGTATAAACACTGACAATAACATTTGTTGACATAATTTACTGAGATAAATGATACATTATAATTGGTTATTCTATTTATTATTCACCTTATTATTTCTTTTCTTCTTTTAGTTCTCACACAGCCAGTAGTAATATTAAAGCAACAGTAATATTGCCTTAATGTCAATAGTAATATTAAGGCAATACAAATTAATAGTTCACTTGTGAGGGGCGCAGATTTAAATAAGAATTTCTTATTGAATTTTCTCCTACTTGACACTGTGAAGGTTGGTCTCAGAGCACAGACAGGAACTGGTGTAATGATCTGACTTAGTTCTGTTCATTTGCATGTCTGGGAGGTTGTCCATGGTTCTTTCTTTGGATGATACTACACTGTAGGGTGATCCACAGAGTACTCCTGTCAGTTTCTGGGACTGAACTGAGTTTTACTATTACCTCTGTTACTTAACACCCTGGTAGTTCTCCCAGAGAGCAAGACTGCACCACACATGACACTTTTGTTCCTCTGGTCACGGGCTTATTCTAGCTAAAATGCAGAACAACAAACACCAACCCACACTTTTACTAGAGAGCAAATGATCGTTGTTCATTTTCTTTCCTCAAGGACAGTTGTAGCTTTAGAAACAGATCAACCTAGAAAACTACTGCTGTCCAGGTTTCCCTTTGGTCAGAGGGGAGGAAAGTGTTCCACCAAGCCACGTGTCCACCTGGGTGTGCACATGTGTGCCCTGGTGTGTTCTCAGGAGTACCCCTGCCTTGTAACACTCAAAAGAGATTATTAGCCATTTATATCAATGAAAATTCTTCTCTAACCATGAGCTTTTAACCCAATAAAACATGCTAGCCATCACTTTAAAACGGAAAACTTTGATATAAAGGTTATTTTACTTGATGGGATCTGAAAACTTTTTACAAATTTAAGGAAATGGCAACCTTTACAAATTCATGTTCATTCTGCATAGCAGTCTCTCTGAAAGTGCTCTTGACATTAGCAAGCTGCCATCCATTGTTATCTCTGTTCTGTCAGAGATTAGAGCTGGTTATTTTAGGGAAAGCTTAACGTATGGAGCAAGGAGTAGAAGGTAACTCTCAAAGGTCATCCTCACCTGCTCTTAGCAAGATCCTACCAGCATCAGCCTCAAAGCCGCTGTCAAAGTCCCCACAGAATTAAGCAACGGGGTCACAGACCAAAAATACAAATTCCCAGAGCCTCCAAAAGAAACATTTTCCCTTATTTCACGCAGAAAACAAATATCAGCAAGGAGGTTTTACACTCGGCTTCTAGACAGTAAAGTTATCAAACCATAAAGTCCATACTCCCAAATGCGGGCTAATTTTAGTGACAGGCAGTGGTTCACCATAAAAATGATGAAACTCATGAATGATTAACCATATGGATATTAATATTTCATAGGTCATCCTAAAATTGTAAAACAGTATTTTTCTTAAGCCCACATTTTACAAACACAGGCACTGTATGCGGTGGTGGATTCTGTTTTGCTTCAGTGAAACCATGAGTACTTACAGTGAATTCAGAGAGCGCAGGCCTTGGAAAGCATCTGGTGCCAGCTCAGAGATCTGATTATTGCTCAGGTCACTAAGGTCAGAAATAGGGTTAGGTTACATTACACGGGAGGTCAGGGAGAGTTCCTGGAGGCTCCAGGGCTACTTACGGCTGTTATATGTTGGAGCATGTGTACACTATCCAACATAAAATATCTAAGGAATTCTAAATTTAAAGATAAACTGCAATTTTAAAATCAACCTTTGGCCATTTGCTTATTAAGAGTAGTGCTAAAAATAAGATGATTTTTGACAATGGAACTTCTGAAGGACCTGTATAATATGATTCTGACATACATTCACAGTTAGGTGAATTGACACATTGAATTAAAGAGACTTTTAAAAATTATATGGATCAGCTACTAAGATTAAAACATTACTAGAGAACTAGCAATCAAATAGTTGCATCATTTAATATTTAAGCTATCAAACTCTATTAAGACTTAGTTAAGCTATAAAGACTTAGTTTTCCTTGAATGTTCATGACCTATATAGTTTTTAAAATCATACATATTATAGAATAGTGTTCACTCACATTCTTCTAAGCTTTTTATACGGTGAGAAAGCTCCAGGAGGAATGACCTTGATTGAATTCTGTTCCAAGCGTCTGCAATGAAAGTAAAGTAATTCAGTTTTTAAATAGAAACACAAACTCTTGGTTACATTTAATTCAGCTTCAGAATTCCTGACAAGGAGTAAACAGCACACTTCATGAGGAATATTTTAATTTTTCCAAAAATAACTACTAAAATTAATTATGCCTTCCCCTAAATGTGGAGAACTGGAATTAAGAACAAGGGTATGATAAAAATAATAAAAGTATTCAGATGTTTAACCACCACAGGTCCATCAACATGTAGGCCTGTATTCTTTTTAAAAGAGAAAACGATTCTTGAAATCATGTTGTGAATAAAGTTTGCTAACTTAAATATAAATAAGAGAACTATACTGTGACATTAAATTTAGATGTATAACATGTTTTAAAGGACACTTTAACTCGCAAAGGAAATTATTGAATAATAAATTTTATAAACCACTTTTCCCTCTATAAAAAGCATATTAAAGGTTAAAATATTATTATACTCACAAAATTAATTTTGAAGCCACTTATGTTGCGAGATTTTAAATACTGAATCTTTAAACTCAAGACACTTAAGTGTCTAGACTTTATTGACTCGTTATGTAAATATTTCACTTAAAAATCATGGCAGCAAAATGCATTCAAACACAACTGAAGTATTTTGACGACATGTTAGAATCACAGTGGAAGGTCTGCTCCTGACAAGAGTTCATGCACCTAGTTATGAAACACACAAAAAAGTAGATTTCCCTGTCACCTGGTAAATGCTTTGGTCTAGCAAAAACACTGGCTCTCAAATTCATTCATCTCCGTATAAATTCTATTTTGCATTCTTCTCCTCTGCATTGCAGAGCTGTCTCCAGTGACCGCCTAGCCCAGGCTCACTCGCTGACTGGCATCTGTGAATCTGGCCACTGAGGGTCACCAGGGAAAGACTGAACAGAAGAGTAGAGTAGAGTAAAACAGAAGCCAGGGTCATTTCTCTGCCTCCCTCTCTCAGAGGATGTCCCAAGCAGTCACCTCAGCCTCGTCACAATTTCAGCTCCTGGTGGGGGAATGAGGGAGAGGAGCTCCTCTAACTTTTCTAATATTACATTCTGCCGCGGTGTTTGCAGCCTTGGGAGTGTTAGGAATTGTTTTTCATATCTCATTCCTACAACTATTGAATCCATTCCCCATATCAAATCATTTTACTGCAGTACCAGCGTAAACTGCAATTGCCTGCTTAAATTAAAATCTATATAATTATATATACATAAAAACATACAATGTGTATGTATGTCTGGATACATGCTGATATATATGTGCATATACCTTGTATATACACTTAAGTATGTATATGCGTGGCATATATAAAAGCACTTTGTACTCAGGTGTGTACATTTCCTGCTAAAACAGTGTTGGCTCCTAAGTGGCAAATTCAACTGGAAGGTAGGACACAAATTATGAAAAAAATATAGGTGTGGCATTTGTACTCCTGATCTAGGCCTTAAAACACAGGACCTTTTAAAGAACCTCTAAATATAGCAAATAGTGTTGGAAGCATTTCACTATTACATTATTGATTAATATGCTTTAAATTAGCAAAAAGTTTTTTGTTACCTTATAGTGAACATTTTAAATGTTAACAAATAATCAATAAAAATACAAACAAGATAGGCTATAAATGAAATACTACCAACAAGAATTTGAATTTAGATTCATAGAATTTCAATGTCAATGATTTGCTCATACTAACACAGAACACCAATGGGAAAAAATGTACAATTCTTAGTAAATAAAGATTTCTTCTAACAGCAGTGAAAAATTTCATAAACTATTTTCATAAATATTATTGTGATCCTTTGAAAACAATACCAAAATGGTAATTATCATTGATTTGTTACCAGTAATATACTTAATTTCCATTCTGTGCAAATCATATTATATGGTTGGAATTTAATGGTGATGAAAAGCAGACATATTTATTCCTGCATGGGTGTTTTACTGACAGTCTAGTTTTTCAGTTAGATATCAAAATTAATTTCTTCAATAAGAATTCTTATTCTAATTCTTATGCTATTTTCTCATTGCCCCTTCTGGAATGTAATATCTTGTGTTCACAAGTGTAGCCAATGGCTGAAACTCTTCCTGGAATTTCACAATTCTTTCACAAAGCCTAGAATAGTTAAAACAATCATTAAGATCTCTAGACATGCTCAAATACATGTTGTTATAATTTATGCCTAATCTACAGTTCATTTTACTGATAAATATTCTATCAATGCAAACAAAACACAAAGTTAAAAATAAGGTCATAATTTTTAGACAATGCATACTCCAAGTTATAAAACAAGATTTTCTGATAGAATAGTATTAGATTTTATATTGTAATTTAAAGATAGCACAATGATGCTGCACATACTGTTCACTATTATGATGCACCGTGACTTAATACTCACATGGCAAACAGCTTCGCTGATGAAGTATGCTATACAATGACATATACAATGGGTCTGCCTGTTTTTCTGCATTTACCTATATATTTTCAATCCTGTTTAAAAGCATCTGAAGAGAGCTTATATTGTTATTTACACTGACTCAGCAGCTAATTGGTTTTTTATTACATTGTCTCAGCAGTCCATTAAGGCAACACATAATTGCATCCTTATTCAAAGAGCCAGATTTTCAAGCAGGAAAAGATACCACTATTGACAAACATCCAACAAAGTATTTCAAAATGTCTGCTGTCTCATTTTGTTAGTGAACGAGCAGTTAATATGTATTTTCTGGAAACTTTTAGAAATTTAAGATTAAGTGTTTTTCTTTTTCATGACAAAATAGTGGATAAACTACAAACAACACTCATCTCAAATTGTATCTCCCTATTGAAACAAGGGAGAAAGTGTTTAAGCCAAAGTACCAAAACATATGAGAGATAAATATTACAGTTTTCAGGTAATGGTAAAAAAATAAAATAGCGTTTTCTAGCTCATCTAATCTTCTGTTCTAATAGCATGGAATCTGCTGAATTTTAAAGAGTGCTAATTTGAATCCATTGTTCCATGAAGAATCTAATTAAAAACATTCCAGAGTTACAAAAACAGATAATGTATCAGCTAAGATGTATTTGTATGCAGAAGATAAAATCCACTATAACTAAGAGACATCCAAAAGTCAAGTCTTTGGAGAAAATGCAATATTTTGATTTTGAAAGTAAAAATTATTTTGCAACATGAAAAGTGGAGAAAATCATATATACTGCATACTGTAATAATTTGTTTCCTTGTAAATGTGACCAGAACCTTTCTCTTCTCAGGATTCATTTGGTCAAATATTTAAAAAGTTATCATTGTTGAGTATATGTGTGCATACAAAAACCTGTATAAATCACATGCATACACATACATACATATGTATGGCTTTAACCACTTATACTTTAGAAGGAAATTTTAGTTATATGCCAATGAGATGATAAAATTAACAGTTTTACTACTATATTAAAAAAAATCAGTGTGCTTGGTCAGTGTAAGAACTTTCTTTTCTTCTCTCTCCCAGTCCTACATTTTTCTGTACTTTTCTGTACTGCTATCTAAGTGTACCTACTGTGTGATGCAAGTAGTTTCAATCTCCTTGTTTCTAAAATTCAAAAGCAATATGTATCACTTAATGGCTGTATTTCAAAGTTTTTTTTTTTTTTTAAAGGAAATCATGGGATTTCCTTCTATTATAATTTGGGAACTCTTAGAACATTGCAATAATGTACAGGCTTAACTTTTAACTTAATTAATTTCAATTCCATCACTGTGGATTGAAGCACACAGTGACATAAAATGCAGTGCTATCTGTGAGATCTTATGACAGCACAATTTACAGCACACACCATGGTTAGGTAATCAAAAAATCTCCAACTAGCCTGGGAAACATTTGCAAGATATTAAACAATTCTAGGACATTTTAAATTATAGCTATAGCTCACTGACATTCAATTTCTACCCATTGTCAATATTTTTCAAATCCAGTTATTTTTGCAAACTACACAAAATAATATCACATGCTAAATCTTAAACAGCCCTCCTTAAAAAGTCTTAATGTTTTTTTAAAAAATGTGTTGTTTAGTGATTATGAGTGTGAGCTTTGGATTTAGATAGATTTGGATTAAATATTGGATCTGCCTCTGATTAGTTTTATGGACCTTAGAAAAGCTATTATCCTTTTTTGTGTGCTGGATTCTCTTTCTGCAAAGTGTAGAAGACAGAACATAATATTTTGATAAGAACTATCTAGGGTAGAAAGCAAGTGTTTTTATGTTTGAAAAGTAAAAGAATAAAAATACGAGAATGTATGTATATACATAACCATTCATATACATAGCATTATATAACAAAATTCTACAATAAATGTTATATATGCACATATACAAAAGAAGCAATCTGTGACTATTTGCTATCTAATATAAAATATTTATCATTCTAAATAATATTTTAAAACTAATTAACAGTAGTTTTGTATGTAACTCAGTAACTTTATATTAAACCAATATATACACACATTAATATACAGGCTGAAAAATATATAACAGGTTGAATTTTCTGTGATCAAAATGATTAAAAATTAGCACTTTTTATTGTTTGGAGACAGATTTAGAAACTCAGAAAAGTTTTTACAATACCTAGTTAAATATGAATTTGGATTGATTGTCTCTGTAATGTACAGCCCAGATGCTGATTATACATGGCAATAAAACTGACAGTTCTTTGCATTTTCTCCATCTGCTTTTAACATAAATGGCAAAAACAGCTGCCAGAGAATAGAACATGGATTTAATGGCTTGACGGGAGGGAAGGCAAAATGACTCTGGCTTCTGAATCTTAAATGGCTCAGGATAGCAAATATATTCTAATCATAGGTAACATCAGCCCAGCCTCTGAAAAGGAGTTGCATTCCTTTGAGATTAAAGATTTTTGTGGCTATTCATAATAAAGTCAAAATAAGTACTGTGCATTTCTAGAAGGTCACTTCCACCCTTAGGAGAAAATGTGTACCACTGGAATCCTTCATAGGTCTCTACGTAAAATGACCCAGTGTATTTTAGATTACAATATTATTTCTGTTTCATTATAACAGTCTTCAGATCTTTCTAAGTTTAATACATGTCTCCAACAGCTGAGTGCATATTGGTCTCTAGGGGAAAACTTCGCATTAGTTAGCATTTTTGCTTTAGGACTTGTCCATATGGTTATCGGCCATCTCTGTCTTGGGATGATTTGTTTCTGAAAATTACCCATTTCCTTAATTTCATTTTACTTCTTATGATGTCATTCTAGACTACATACCCCTGAGTACAAATTCAATTGATGTTTTCATAGAAGAAAAACGATTGTTATTCCATTTGTATTTATACTCATTTATAGCAAGAAAAAAATGTGTGTTGTGTGCAAGCACATGTAAGAATACATATGTGTGACTTTTGAATGAATGATAGTTATTTCTACTTATGCTTAAAGAAATAATGTATTTCAATGCAAGGATACACTCAGTATCAAGTGGTTTAGGCTTAAAGAAAAAAAAGACAAGTACATGACTATGCTTTCATGTATAATTCTTTAAATTCTGTTCTTTAGCTTTTCATTAGTAACTAAAACCTTTCGGGCACTTACTCTGAGTCAGCACTGAGCTAAACCACACTGTTACTAATCATTATAGCTTCAGAAACATTTGTAAATTACTTCTGTATTTCTCTGCTTTACCTACATTAATCAATGAGTCAGCTGTAGTTTCCATTCTCCTTCACCCTTGCATTAAATTACTCTTATCCATTATTGTTTTTCCTGAAGTTTACACAACACTGTGATCATAACAGCACATGCACTACATAAATTTTCATTTGACACTCTATGGCTGATTACCCATAAATCTATAACATAATTGCTGAAATGCAAATGATAAATTTAGCCACTTGGATAATGCACAACACTTTGACGATGCCCCAGATAGGTTGCATTTTATGCTAGAGTCAGCACAGGTCTTGTTGTACATTTGAGAATCTTCATTTATTTCCCGTAGAAGTTTTAGGGGCGTCGACTGAGTTATTTCTAGAGTCACCTCCTGGAGTAGCTTCCCATTCCAGCAACCAGGCTACTAGATAGCCTTCTTTGTCTTCTTTACAGAAGGTGTGCAGCCACCCTGGGTGACTCCTTTGCTCCCAACACCCTCTCCTCCATGTGAGTGTGATTTTTCTCTGACAAGCAAATCTAATCAAGCTACAACCTTGCTTAAAACATTTCTTTGCATTACATAAAATGCAGTCCAAAATATAACGTAAAAATAATTTTGAAAAATAGTTATATGAAAAATTTCCTGTAACATACTATAAACTATGACTGCTCATTTTATAACAAATATCCTCACAAAAATCATGCTATTTGGTTTCTGTAATTACATACGTTTAAATATAATGAGTACTGACTTTCACATGTTTTGACATTATTTTATTTTGATGCTAATTGCCTATCTAATGACATGTTAGTGTAAAATATTATTTGATAAAAGAAAAACTAACCCTTGTATGGTATTTGGTGAATATATACCTAGTTTTTGCTATAGTGAGTATCTCAGAACAAAATTTGAAAATATCCTTTTAATTCCAAATAATAGAATGGCAGATCCTTATCTGAAATTAGACTTGCATAAAACTTAATGAAACTACTTTTCTACCTTAAACAATTATGAAAAGGTTTCTAGCAAGCCTGGAAAAATTAAGTAGTTTCCTATAGTCTGTTTCAGTAAGAATAAAACAAAAGAAAAATTTCAACAATTTTTAGAAATATTGTCATCCTGTTTTACTTATTACACATAAGGTTTTGAAAAGTGCTCTCATAAGTATTTATAATAGGAATAAACAATGAAAGTGTTTTCATATTAGCGAGCCTAGAGGAACAGTTAAAACTCTTCCCAGTGAAAACAATTTCACTCGTGAATTACAAGTGTGACTAATGAGATAAAGGCTACAACCCAGTGATGGCAAACCTTTTAGAGATGAATGACAAACTGCAACCAGAAACCCAGTCGTTTACCGTAAAATGCCATCACTGCAATTAAACTTGAAGAGTGAAGTTGTAGTTTATGAAAAAAAAAAACTCATACATTAACATCTTTGATCTTAAAAGAAAACAGCATGCATGCCATAAATGTACCACCACTGCTATCACCTATTTATTTCTTTCAAATCAAATTAAACAAAAATTGTATAATTTGCTTTATTTCAATATTTCATCATCATTGTCTGTTTGGTAAAGTGAACTTATTCTACAAGTGCTAGGAAAAAACAGTCATGCTGTATATCATATTCACTTTTCCAATTTATTGAAAAATTTGGGTACAATTAAAATAATGTGAAGTAATAGCCCAACATGTTAGCTGTGTAATTTACTGAGATATTAATGGCACGCTAACATGTTTCATTTCATAATTATTTGCAATTGTCTCAAATCAGTCAATACAAAATAGCCTAGCAAGCTGATCAAATCTAAGTTACATTCCCTACATACAGAAAGTTTGAAGATTTTAACATATGGACATAACTGAGTATTTGATATATAAGGATTTAAAATTCGGCAAGTTGCACGTGCAGACACAGCTTGCACAAAGTGCTAACCATATATGAGAAGGATTTGTCTAAATAGAAATATTAGAAATTTTAAATGTTGCATTCCGTATTGACCACACAAGTTATAATCAGGAAAGAAACTTGTTTTTTGTTTTTCTTTTTTTTTTTCACATTTCTTTGAATTATGCATTCCAGTGACTTGGAGGAAGGAAAACGAATAAAAGTATCTGCAAATCTTATATTTAATCTCCATGTTTATGAGTGTCTTTGAAAGACTTCCTGATTACTGGACTAGGAAAAATTATTTGGTAAATCAATTTTCATTATATTTTAGCCATTTTGATTAGCACTTCTGGTAACGGTGTTGCGCCTTTTGTGATCTGCAATACATCTTTGGAAACATGGAAACCACAGTCAGAAGACCTAGAACAGAAAACGTCACTGCTATTTTTTTCCCTTCCCGTAATTTGAAGATTTTGCTGATCTTCTTTAAGATAAATGAAAAGAAAAAAACTGCATAACTACCAATTTCTTAGTCAGAAAAGTCAGTCCAGTGCAGATGCTATAGGATGTAAGAGAAACAAGGCATACTAAATTGCTACAACCCATGTTCTCACCAGTTTCCACGATTTGTGGCATTTCTACACAAACGGCTCATAAAGGCGACATGCAGCAGAAAATCCATAACTTGATTGAAGAGAACTAAACATCTACTTTAAACCAGTACATTACACAGTATTCAAAATTTAACTGCTAAAATAGTATCTAAGAAATTTCATTTGCAGTTTTGACGTACATAGAATCAATTTGCTATTCGCGGTTTTATTACCACGGATGAGACCCTACAGTCTCACCTGAGGCACTGCACTGCTTTGAGGGAAGTTTTTGACTAGCAGAATCCAAAGAAGCAAAGTGCTAGAAGTTTCCAGGGCAGCAACAACTTCTTCATTTTCCATTTAATGTTGCCTTGAATTACACAGTGAATTTGTTCCCTTCACTAACCTTTTCACTAACCACCTGTTAATGGTATGAAATGTGTCCAGATTATGTGCCTGAGCTTTCACGGTATTGGTAAAGTACTGCTCAGTATTGGGGCAGAAATAGAGAGGGGAAAAAGATATTTTTCTATCCTGGTAAGGCTTTCATAGTGGCAGGACAGTGGGATATTACTCAAAGCGCCAGATTATATGTGATGTGTCCCATGCAGATAAAATTCAGTGGAATACAAGAACATTTAATGAAAGTAGGGAAGATGACATTTTCATCAATTATAGATACTAAGTAATATAAAGAAGCTTTGTTTTGCAAATATTCTTACAATTTGATACTATGTCTCTCTGCTTCTATATTCTCTTCTTAGGTTAAGATTCCCACAGATTTTTCTCTGTTGGTTTTCTGATAAGCTACCAGTTTCTCTTGAGGACTTTCACATTTTCTCTTCTTCCATATTGCATATTATATCTAACTCTCTTTAAAAGCTTGATCAAGAAAGGGAGCTGTGTTTTGAAGTCAAGCAAATCTAAATGGGAGGAGATCTGTGTAGCCATTTCAGAGTTGAACTGTCTCGTAAGACTGGTTAAGTTTTTTAAATCTTTCTCATTTTAACACCAAGTGCCAGCCTTTGAGAAACTTGAGTTGAAGGTCAATAGGCTTCATTAGAATGGAAATTTGGACTTTAGAAAAAGATGCCCAAGACTCGTCTGTAACATGACTGAATTAAAACATACAGAGATTCAAATCAATATAGGGAACAAAGAAAGGCAGCAGCTTTTCAGTATTCTAGGCCAATTTTAACCTGTACCATTAAATATTCTTTTCATTTAACATTCCTCTTTACTGATGTTTTGCTAGTAAAGCATAATTTGTCTACATATAGAAAAAAGAGCTGTTTCTTGTCCTTTTATTTATTGATGTTAAGATAGCTTCATATTTTCAAGATGAGTCTGTGCTAAATGTTTGATAGCTTTTTAAATTATGCACTCACTAAAAATATATTTATTAAACATTTGAGTGCCAACTATGTGCCAAGGTAGTAGATCTGTTGCCAGGTATTAAGTGGTGATCACAACAAAACTGGTTTTGCCTTCATAGAGTTTATACTTTAAACAATCACAAATACACATAAAATCTTAAATATGAAAATTAGGTGTAGTCAAAAATGCATTCCTAGTATATACATGGGAAGGTGGATCATGAATCATGGTAAAATCATCAGTTAATGACAACTTGTAAAGAAAGCATTTGTCTCCCCTTTTTCTATTTAATTTTATAAACCTCCATCCCAGGTCAAGGAGAAGATAAAATGATAGGCTGTGTGTATCTAATCCAATTTGGTACATATTAGGGAAATGTTAGTCTCTCTATATCCTTCTTCCTCTTATTCAAAAGCTGATTTTAAAATAAAATTCCATAGCAATGAATAAATGTTTTAGGAAGAAAAACAGTGTATGAATTTTTAGTTGCAAGGACAAAACTGGAAAAAAGAATGTGTTTTTTCTCCTACCTCAAATCATATATATTTGATAACACCTACATAGTGCATATATACTTTCTTATTAAAATTATATTAGCAGATATTTGAAAGAAGATATACTATATACCATGAAAGCAATTCAACAGTACTGAAATATCTGATAATATGAAGAAAAAAAAAACCACTCTTATAGTTTGTGCTAAAATCTGAATTTAAAATACTTGAGCAATATGAGAGGAGTTTATAATTTTCAGTTCATCCTGTATTAAAAACTTAGAATCTTGGAAGGTTAAAAAGCTGTATACTGTCTTATCTCTTCATCATACTAATCCTTCATTGTATTAACCCTTCATTATTATAAAAATAAGAAAGAAATAAAAGCAAGGAGTCACTAAACCAGTGAGTTATACCACTATAACAAATGATAATGGAAGTATTTTGTTGGCACTGAAGATCAATCTGATTTATTATCTAATGCTCTACTGATAAAGCTGATAATGTAATAATCAGAGAAGTTAAATTCACCTAGGACTTCACATACACTTTCATCTTTACTTATAAATTTACTGTAGCTTTTACTCACATGCCACCTCCTTCACACAGGCAAACTCAATGGGACGTATTATTTAGTGTAACTTTCATGATAGTAAATTCCACTATTATGCAAAATCTATAGAGCATATAAAGTTATGATAAAAAGTAAAACAGACCATAAAAAGTAAAGCACTTTAAACGACTCACTGTGCTTTAAATAGATTGCTTACAACATATTTTTCTTTCTCATCCTATAATAGCTTTCTTCTTTCTGCTAATCTGACCTGATCACTTCTTTCTTATGTCCACAACGATCCTGCTCATTCTGTCTTACCTCTCACATTCTTTTCTTTATATTTTTTTCTTATTGGAGGTTTCTGTATCTTATAATTTATAATAACAAATGCCTTTTCTTAAAAAGAATTCTTATTCAGTCAAACTCTTCCAGCTGCCCCATATCTGTTCTAATATTCAGAATATTTCCTTTGTTAACTCTGAAAGTGGTTTGCTATCAAAATTGATTCCTCTAAGAACAATACACTAGCCAAACCCCACGTGTGGCTCACTAGCAGTGATAGCTGTGTTTGCAGCTCATTTCTGCTGGTTGTCTTTTTCTACTTTCTTTGTTCCAGCCCTCTTGTTGTTTCTGTTTTGGATTTGGTGCTTCTGTGTTTTTGTCCTCCTTTCCACTGATCATTTAATGATAAACTTGGCTTGTTCTTATAGTAATTGCTCCAAAATCTTTGCCCCAAAGTACTTGTGCCACCCCAGAATTATGTTACCATGTATTATTTTACCACCTCGAAGGGCGTCATTGAAATTTCAGTATTTCACCATCATGCTCCTTGCTGGCTTTGATCCTGCTCCTAGGCCCCTACACGCAGTGACAGAACCATCACCTTGGCATCAGTCATGACTGAAACCTTTGGTTTATGTTTCTCTGTTACGAGCTTATTTTGCCAACTCCCATGGACTTTGCTTCTGTACTAGCTGCTGCTGTACCTGTTTCCACTTCATCAGCCCGTTACCCACCAGCCCAAGCTCTCTGCACACCTCCCACAGACTAACGGAAGATCTCCTAAGAGACCTCCTACACTGCATTCTCTTTTTTTTACTAAAATCCTAACACACAATTTTAAAGCAACCTCTTCAGGAACATTCACTTTAAACTCCTGGGTTCAAGTGCCTTCCAGATAAAGTATAATATTTTGTACTATCAAGACCCTCCACGAATTGGTTACAGCCTCTTTTCACTGTTATTTTTCTGTCCATTCAAGAGCTAAACACCAGTCAAACCGAGTTCCTCGTTTACAGTGTCCCCTACTATCATCTGTCATGTCGATGCTCCTAATCTTTGATCAGCCCTGAAAGCCCTTCTCTCATCTCTGCCTCTCCACTCACTATCTTTCTCTCAAGGCTGAGCTCTGTTACCATTTCCATGGACGCTTTCCTGTTGGAGGCATTAGTAGGGGAGGCAATCAGTATACTCTAGGCCCCGATAGCTCTACATGACTCAATCATTTCATTTGAAATAAACAATAATCCTTAGTTTCACATAAAGACAAAAATGTGGAGGCTAAATAATCTCCACAAACTTCAGAGTTAGTGAAGTAGCAAGTAAAGCTGGGGTTCCAACTAACATGTCTTGACTCTAGTTAATCATTACATGCTCCCTGAGCTTTATACCCTCTGCAGTATCTTCAAGTGTACGTGTTCATGTCTTTCAACATTTTCTTTCCTTGAATCTTACTTCAGAGTTATCAAATTGTATATTAACTTTTCTAGTAACATAGAAGCACTGGAGAATGGATGGTAGTTTTATTTACTTCAATGCTTGTGCCTGAATAGATGAGGACTGTACTATCCTCCTGTTTAAAATTTCAGTATGTTTTCTGTTGTCTATTTCACCATATCTAGTGTGGTCCAATTGGCTTAAATGCCTTCAGAAATCCCTGGCTTTAAAATGTGACAGAGAGGCCTTTCTTAGAGCATTATTTTCTCCAATGCCTCAACATGAATCTATTACACTTACAAGGATCAAACACAAATCTCTCAAATATAATGCCACTTCTGTATTTGTTCCTGACTTTTCCAAGGAATGTCACCTACCATTTCCAAAACTATGCTTCATTCTTCATTGAATGTTCAGCTATAAAAATATTTCGAAACAGTTTCTACAAGTAAGGTAGTATTCTATCAATTAAAATTTTGGTTAGAATAATATTGAGTACATGCATCATTTGACGTCTTTATCAAATCTGCATAGGTTCTTGAGTTTATACATGAATGTATCTTATATTCCAATACTCAAAGTACACTCTTAAGCACATATTAGATTCTTTAAATTAACGGTGGCTGGTCCTGTAAACTAAGCTTATTTTCATATAGTTAATTAAAGCAGTTAAATTCTCATGTAAACTAAAGGGGAAAAAAAGTTAAATTGCTAAGAATTTTTAAATATGATAGTGTATTGACCTTTGAGAAGGTCAAAATACATATTTTATTATTTCAACCCAAAATACACACAAAAAACTACATACTGCATTGCAATTTAGAAATGGCTTGAAAAACAATAATAGGGTATGCTGGGTAGCTTGAGGTGCTTTCTTAATTAGTGGATACTGAGGTAAACATTTTCTCTAGGATGATAAAAGCATTCCATTTTGCACTTTAAGTGACCTTGTTATCACAAAACCTGTCTTTGGCAAGGACACAGAGGTGCATGTAGTAGCTGCATACAAAGTATATATGTAATACATTCATGAGAATGTAGCCCCTGATGGAGGTTAGAACTGACTCAAAGAAGCTAAATCCTTACTAACTTAAAAAAACCACATCTAACATTTTAATATTGTATTTCTTATACTTGGCTTTGGACTGTTCATTCAAACAAAGCAGCAAAACTGCACTTTAAAAAAGCTCTTGGTAAGGTGGTGCTTCAGTTAGTCATCTTGGTTCTCTGGCTCATTCACTCCCTGCTACCTCCCTCTGTGTATTTCCAGAGCTTTCCACCTGTCAAGTGATAATAACAAATATACACACAGGAAAGTATGGATGAGATTCAAATACTCTTTTGTTTTCTCAAAATAACCTAAAAAAAGAAAAGAAAAAGTACTATTTTTAATGCATTCCTTTTCGTTCTACTTTTGCAAATAAATAAGTAAGAGAAGAAAGAAGGAAAATGCTAGCCACTTAAGGCACTTAATTAAACAGAGTAAGGGTCAATACACTTTTGAAAAGAACATTTGTCTAAGGTAATCGATCAGAAGTGCCTCTGATAAACCCAGAGTGTCCTAAAGAAAATCACGGTTTGATTTGCCGGAAAGGTGGAGGAAAATAAAAAGGAATTGCAGGACACATACATTTCTGTGATGGTCTCTGGCAGGTTTGTGGGGATTTCAGTGAGACCTTTCCCACGACAGTCTACGATATTGTTGCTACAGGTACAAGCAGCAGGGCAATGCAAAACGCTGCAAGAAGGGGCCATGAATGACTGGTGACCTAAGAGAGAGACAAACAGCAGTCAGTTTCCTTCCTGAATTTTGTAATAGTGAAACACAGACTTAGCTTAATTAATAAAAATTGCAACAAAAATACATTTCTCTAAACACATTCATTTCTCATAAAATGGTCCTATATTTCTGAAATGTATTTTTGGAAACATGCATTTCTATTTTTAAGCCAATATTCAGATGAATCAAATAAGATTTTAAAAACTGCTCATAAAAATGGTAATTTTTAAAGGTCGACAAAATTGCGAGGAGACTAAATGTAGATTCAAGACCAGAATTCTGTTCAAAATTATTCTTGAGTTTGCCCCAAAAGCAGCAATTTCAACCTAATCAATGTTCATTTCTAATGAGAAGAATTAGTTGGTCTTTATCAAATTTATGTGGCTTAATTTACTTTGTCTCCAAAAACAGTGACATGGAAAGACTTCCATGTTGATAAATATAAATGTTGTTCAAAGTACATTATCCTGGGCCAATAAAAGTGGGTGAAAATAGATAATGTTAAATTTAATGCCTGGATGGGTTCAAGACTACCACTTTCTTTGAAGTCATTGTATTAACTTGTATGGTGTCACTCAGTAACTGTTAATCTATGTGATTCTTTTCAGGGCTTTACATTGTATAGCATTGTACCATTAGTGGTTAAACTGTAGCCAGGTGTTTTGACAATCCAAGATTTGGAAACAAGATCACTCTGAAATCCGACTGCACAGTGGGAATTATGAGCAACGGAATGCCTGTGGGCTGCACCAAATGGGGATCTGCAAAGCCAGGCCTCTGTAGGAGAGCAGCGATGCCCCGCAGGGCCTGCTGGGAAGGGCCCAGGTTGCGTGGTTGTGCCAGGAAAAGGCTGTGAGCTATGGGAGACCCTCTTTCCTTTAGACAATAGTATTCTCAGGCTAAAAAAGAAATGCGAACTTGCCTTCTTCCTCATCTAGAAAACAGGAAGGAAAAAGCAAAGAGAAAAAAGTGGTTAGTAGCGAATTGTTAGTCATTCCATCGCTTAATTTTTAAAAAGCAATCAACCTATGGAGAACATTCCAGGGCACTGTAAGAGCAGGGTTTTGTTTCGTTTTGTTGTCAATTTTAAAAAGAATGGAAAAATTTACTAAAAAGCCTAAAAGATAAGAATTAAAGAGAGTCAAGTACTAGCAATAGCTCTCTGTTCCTTTCAAAAAAACCTCTTTGTAATGCATTACAGTCCCTTGGGATGCTGGGGCATTGGTCCTATGACTCTCACAGACACCTAAACCTGAGGATGCTCCAGTCTCTTCTATAAAATGACAGTATATGGATGCCAACTGCACTGACCCTCCCTATCCTTTGAACATCTCTAGTTTACTCATAGTACCTAATGCAGTGTAAGCGCTATGCAAATAGTTTACACTGCATTGCTCAGGAAACAATGATGAGAAAAAATCTGTGCACGCTCATGATAGAAGCAATGTTTTTTCAAATATTTTCTAGCTGTAATTGGTTGAATCTATGATTATAAAACTTATGGATACAGAAAGCACTATATTACTCATACATTAACAAATAAATATTATATATATTTTTTGTTCCATTACATTTTGAACGCATACTTCTAAAGCAGAACTAGCCCTATATTTATAAAATATATTATGTATCAATAGAGACATGTATACATAAATAGATGAACATATGAGTACACATGTACGCACTGTGGGACTATCTAGATGCAATCCTTGGATTGGGTAAGGTTACACTTTTTCATTGTGTTTTAATCTCTAGGACAGAGCTCATACAGTTGTTCTGAGGGGACTAGAATGAGGTAGCACAAGTGAAATGTTAAGACTGGTGCTTGAGTGTACAGCAATAATTGTTAGGTACTGATTTTTTTTAAAATGTATGTTGTATTTTTTATTTCTGTATCTTTGTTTTTTAAGACAATCATTTGTTTTCGGTAGATTTGAATCATTATATATGTATACATGAAAAATATTTAATCACTTGGCATTCATGGTAGAATTACTTAACTTCAGAGCAGGGATCCAGGGTTAACTAATCATTTTTCAGCTGTTAATATAAATGTGGATATAAATTATTACTTACAGAGGGAAAAAAATGAGTAGAAATCAGAACTAAAATCAAAAATTTCCTGTATTTCCTCAAAATGAAGATTGAAAAATCTCAGGTGTAAGTGACTGGTAATTTCTAATTATACACAAAAGCTTCAGATGGCACAATCATCACCCCGCATACAGCCCACATAGTGGCTGGCACAGAGCTGCACACTAGCCAGCAACGCTGCATTTCAAGCATTCATCACTCACATCCAGCTCAACAACAGCACACGGCCCTCTAATGTAACTCTTCCTTCCGTCTTACCACTGCAGACAAATTCTCGTTTCTGAACCTCTGCTACATTGTGGCCTCTCAGATGTGAAGGCGCCATGCACTGAGTGTACAAGCCCACCCGGGGCCTCTGGCGAAGCCAGTCCGAGAGCCAGGCCAGGTGGCAGTCACAGTACAGGTTGTTCGAATGCAGCCGACTAAAGGAGAGGAAAGACATTCAAAGCCAGAACACAGAAAATAGTTACTTCAGAATTGGAAAAAGTCATCAGTGCTAACAAGTGTTTATTTGTTACAGAGGAAATGAAACTTGGCCAATTCCAATCTAATATTTCTAATACAACTGTCACACAACCACAGAATCAAGTCTCTTTTTACTTAGGTAAATACTCAGAAGCTGCAAGAGGACCATACAATTATTTTGTCCCCATTCATTTGAACAGGTAAAGAGAAAATCATCACTCGGGGCAAACGGCTCTGCAGTCCCAGCACCCAGAGCCAGGGGAATGGGCTGGAGGAAGTGCGTGGTAGGGGTAGAGGACAGGCTAATGAAAGTTGCGACTCAGTATGAAATATCAGTCAGTCCTGTCGTTATTAGTCTCTACAGAAACTGCTTGCAAGATCTTTTTAGCAGGTCACGTTTTGCTGAACAAGGCAGAATAATAATTCAATATCAAATGGTTTTCTCACACTCCTATTCTGACTCTCTTCTTTTTGTTTAATCTCAGAAAAGGGATTAGCTGCTTTTGGCTCTTGGGAACCTATCCCCGAAACGCAGACTGAAATTAAAAGGCGCAACTGGCTGGCAGTGAAGGAATTAAGTGAGTCCCCTCTAGGTTGGCAGGACCCACGCAAGATCATGGATTGCTTCCAAGTGGCAAATGGCACTTCCCCATTAATAAAATATCAGACAAATGTATGCACTAAATTAGGTAAATGACTTCAAACTGGCTTTTATGTGTCTCAAACTAAAGAAAGGAACATCCAAAGCTATAAATCAAAGCCTCATTCCCAGAATCATCTATGACGCTGTAATACCATTTTAGTCCTTTTTAGCTGATGTGCTCAATTCTAACCCAATAACAGTAATGGACAGTAAAACATGGAACTTAGTCCAGAAAGATAATTGGACTATAAAAATGTAATTTTTAAGTAGCTATGACACTACAGAGCAATGAACTGACCAAAGCAAAGGAATTTAAAGATGACTGTTTTACATCTCCTTGAGCCTGTGTATAAGGAAGAGATTGTCTTGCATAAAAGCCAGAAAGCACAGCATTGAACAAAGGCAAAGCCAGGTGACCTCAAGCTCAATTTGCTTAACAGTGGAAGTGCTATCCTTTGGAAGCAGGAGTGGTGCATTTCACATAGTTCTTTTCTAAATATGTCCAACTAAACCTGCCACAACACAGTGAAAACCTGTAAGCTAAAATAAAGAAAATAAAAATTGAAAAAGCTGGTTCTTAAGACAAACTGGTGTATTCCTGCAATAAAAAAGGGCCCCTGATGATATGGTTTTACAAGTTTAGTGGTTTTATTTTTGCCAAGATTGGAAGCATGCTGAATTTTTCTTTAAAAAGAAGAATTTAGCTGTGCTTTGTGAACATTCCAGCTCCTCATGATCATGCAATCACGTACTGCAAAGCATGTGCTGATAAAAATTAGCTAAAATTAATGGGAAACTAATTTGGTAAAATATTAAGTGAACTGGACTCTTAATTACATCAGGTTAGTCTCCATCTGATAACTCCTGGAAGACAAAACTATATATTTTTAGAATACATATTTTTAGAATTTATTTACTTTGCTTAATCATATTACAAAGAGGCTCTGATGACAGATTGTATGATTTGATTATATTGAGAAGAGATTGATTTTGAGATTGGTACCAAATTCCCTGAATTGACTGAAAAGCTAGCAATCTAATTGATTTTTATTGCAGACAGAAATTACATACAATATTTTTCTAGTTATATGCTGTCATAAAATGAGAATTATTTGTGAAAATCCAAACAAAATATGTTTATCCCGCTTAAAAACACCCCTCCTTGAAATTCAGCACTTTGGTTTTGTTTCCAATCATATCTTAAATGATTTATGTAATACTATATTTTTCAGGTTAAGGTGATTTCAAAATCCAGCTCCAATGAGATTTACCTCTGAAAATACTCTAATCGTTCCCACCCTAGGATTTAAGAATCACTTTTTCTTCATGAGATAACAGATAGCTGTAGCGAATAGGTTGTTAGAAAATAATATTTTTTCTCCAAAAATTTTAACATTCATCAGTAACCCCTAAAAAATACTTTTAAATATACATGCTGACATAACCTTAATTACAGAAGCGCTAGAAGGTGACACTGTGATTTTTACATTACAAAGACTGTTAGAGAACCAGTGTAGCTTTATTAGATCTGCTTAGAGTACAGTAATAAAATCATAAAGATTTCTCATTTATCATTTCTGACAACCAATCAACGAGTCTTCTATTTCTTAATGAAATGTGACCTTTACAATAGCTCAAAGTAAATGTTCTATACTTTTTTTTACTGTAAACTTGCCTTAATGTATATGATTCAAGTTTTCCAAATTAGTTAATTTAGGGAAATACCTTTTTTCTTTTTGTATTTATGTGAGTTGTGATTTCCTTCTTTACACCATAATGAACCTCATAGCACTTGTTCTTTATTTATTAGGAACAGTAAGGAATGTTCTTGATGAATTAAATTCATCTTGGTTTTATTTCGTAATTACTTACAAAGTCCTCAGTTTAGGCATATGGTTGAAACTTGCAACGGAAAGTCTTGTAATGTTGTTATTGTTGAGAGTGCTGTAGAATAAAATAAATTGGAACATTAGATATATAAAAGCACAGATCATCACTTTATTTATATATATATATATAAAACTTCTTGAGGTTCTCTTATGTAAAACTGACTACCTAGTAGAGATGGCATAAAGAAAGCACTGTGTAATACACAAGGTTACAATTTTTGTTTGTAAGTGAATTTCAATGCATTCGGTTTTACTCAACGTTGATAACAAATTTATGACTTTGGTGAGAACACCACACACATAGCTTTCTTTTGACTTCACACACTGTGTACGTGCATGTCTACTTACAAAGCTGATTAAGGAATGAACACGGCACAGTCACTGCTGGAAATGGTACAATTTCTTACAGAGGCATTGTGTCTAATTAGCATTCATAAGCTAATGAACCCGAATGAATTATTTTAACTAAGATCTCATAAAAACAATACAGAGTCACTGTTGTCAGGTCTTGGGAGACCACACTGCTAATTGTTTTTTTGCTATGGACATTGGCTGCCATTGAAATTTTGGTAGAAAGAGTTACCTCTGTATGTGGGATGCTCTGTTTGTGCCGGTGGTATATTAGGAATTTAACTGGTTAGCTACAACAGGGTGCATTCCCTCTTTTTTTTAAGTGCTACTCGGTAGCAATCATGGTTTGCCCAGGGCCAGGAAAGGTGGGTGGTCAGGAGATTCATGGTGAGAATAAGTAAAACATTTGTTTCCTTCTCCTGTTTCTTATTTTTCCTCAACAGAAACACTGTTAGTTTTATCATTAATAATTATTTTTTAGGGGAGAGAGATCGGTTGAAAGCAAATCTTGAGAAATGATATCTTTAAAAAAAAGAAACGGGACATATTTTATTTCAAATATCAGGATACATTTAATTGTATGGAAAACTTTTTGGGAAAAAAAATTCATTTTGTTTAAGCACCAGAAAATGCTAGACTCTCCTATAACATGCACCAAATGACACGCCAGTTTTGCCGAGTGTCGCCGATCCTCCATCACACACTTACTTTTGCTGCGTAACTTAATTCCAACTCCTAGGTTTACTCTGGTGGCATTCACACATTGCAAACATAAGTAGCAAAGAGAGGCGGTGCATGTTGTAGGTCTGTAACTGTTGCACCCAGCTTTAGTGAGACACGTAAATCCCTCAACCTCAGAACACTTTCTATGGCACAACTGGTACCCATAATGCACAGCTGGCCTAAAGAGAATGCATTGTGCTTGGCCTGAACAGACTTGGCTCACAGACTTTGAATTATCTGACTTAGTCGTGGGTATCTGAAAACTAGGAGGTCGACTTCTACCTTCCCTTGCAAAATCAGGTTGAAACTCTTCTCATAGTAACAGGAAGATGGTCCAGGAGAGCTGAACATTAGCTATGACCACAGAGAACATCACGGCCAGTTTAACAAGTCTCACCTCCACAAATATCTGTTGTGCATTTCTTTTACTGCTGCATGGCTTTGCAGTTAGGTTGCTTCCTTTACTTATGTTCCTGGTCTGACCACCACAGACAACTGCATCTGCACAGCTTTTCGCAGTATTTAACTTCAACCCTTGACTGCGGATCCTACCTTCCTTGATGCCTTCAGAAATACGTACTTTTTGGTCATCATCCCAGTGTACTGTTTCTCTCCCTCATCTAATCACTTTCCATATTCAGACTTTATTCAGAGATTCAGACGATAACACTTGCATGATTTTCTTATTGCAACACAACTTCTCCAAAGGAAGAAAAAAAAAAAACACAAAATCTCTTTAAATCTTACCAGTTCTAAATTTTGGTAGGATGCCTAATTCATCCCCCTAGTTACTTCAATGTTCATAGGGATTTGCTTTCAAATGAGCTTTTTTTTCCACCTTCAAAATTTACATTGACTTAATGTGGTTAAGCTCTTTAGAGTATATAGTATTCTAAATGTGACCTTGCGGACCCAATTTTGAATCTGTTCGTATACTACAGATACGCGCCGATTTTTAAACTGTAATTTCTTAAATTTCCGGGCAAAGGAGTTTCCATTGAGTGCTGACAGCTGTATCTACTTCAAACAGTTTCTTAAAATATTAGTTCCCATAAACGCAACAGAATAAATAACTTATCTTAGTAGCATTTTATGAGTGTTGATGTGGCCTCTCATATTGGCACTGATAGGGACTGAAAGATACACACAACTCACAGAATTATTTTTAAAATTCCTAATGATTAACATCGTGTCAATCCAATATGATGGCATATGTGAGTTTTGGCTGCAGTCAATTCTTACTTTAAAACAACAGAAACTTAAGTATTTACTTATTTGTGAAAATTTCTTCCATATGTATTCTTATTTATGTACTCAATTTCTAGACTTTTCTTTGTAATGAAAATGTATTCTCATACAAAAGACATCTTGATGTATAAGTACAAATGCCAGCCTGTGTAGTCATAAGAGTACTTCTTGCACTTAGGTTGTGATTTAGATGTTCTCGCTCCCTTAGTGTCAAGCGAGCAAGGGGACAGGGTCCATTTAATGGGTATGAATCAGTATTCCAGTCAATTAAGTTATGCCCATTCTGTGGATGACAAACTGCCTCCCTGTCTTCACCTACCTTGACTTCGCTCTTGGTTTCTTGGACTTTATTTGCTCTGCCACAGTATGCGTACTAACCTAGCAGATGGTCATCAGTGACTTAGAATAGTTACCTAACATCTCCTGTTTGGCCTCAAAAGAGTCACACATTCACAAATTATTCATAGAAATAAAATAAAATAAAAGCCTATAACACAGGTAATCTGGAATTTAAAGTGATGTGCAAGTTACTGTTCTTTCTTACTTCCATGTAACAAAAATACGTATCTTAAAGAGTCACAATACAAAAGCAAGCAGGTAAGTTTTGTCTGAAGCTTTCTGAGGATAAACATAGAATAGCCAAGCTTTTTTATGTACCTTGCAAGAGATTTTAGTGTAATACGTTCCAGTCTTTTCTGCACATTATCAAACTTTGCTTTTATTTTCGTCAGTTTTTAAAAATGTTTGAAGTGTGAAGATTCAAAAAGCATCATATGTGAAGATAATATCTTCATGATTTTATGAAATGTTAAAACACAAATATGAAATGAAAACATTCACATTTCCTTATATCAGGTGAAAATTTAAGCTATTTTCCTCAGCAAACAGGATCTCATCATGACGTATATCTCTTTGGAGCATATATATTAACGTGCTCTAAAGAGGACTGAAATGTCAACATTTTAGATTTCTATTTTAATACTATGAAAATCATCTTTTTTAAGTATTTTGGGAAGATGACGAAAATGTAGACAGTATTTTCACACACTTACTGCTTTAAAAAATGATTGCAGATGTACAAAATGTGTAACTATATAGTTAATCTATTTGTAGTTAAATATTTCAGTGCCTAACACAGTTCTTAGTTCTCTAATGTTTCCCTGTCTGTCTGTCTGTAACTATCTATTTATCTCTCTATACTCTACAAAAACACACAGCAAATACTCAATGTACATATATATTGAATAAAGTGTTTCCATATCTAGTAAGAATTTAAGCTTTTAATTTAAAAGAATAATACTTTATTGGATTTAATTTTTCCAGAATATTTAGCAATTTTTTGTATAATGACTTTCATATTTTTAGTTAAATATACTTCAGTAACAGATTTGTTGGCTTGTTTGGCCCTTTTAATTGAAGTAACCTGTCACAGTCTTTTCACATACAAAGTTTAGTGATTTTGACTACACTTTGAAATCAGACCACTACCATGAAGTGATATTTGTGTTGTGTTACTCGACTCTGAAGTAACATCAATGAGTTTCATATCTTGAAAGTGGCTGTAATATACAACGTAAAAACTGATTGTACAATAAAATGTGTATGAAAAGCACTTTGAACGTTTTTCCTAAAGAAGTAAGACTGTTACCCATGGAAATAGTAGTCATCTTGCTGTACTTAGAGAGCAAGATGTATTTTTATATTTCACAATTTACATCAGTAACAAAACATGTGGTTTTAAAAATTGTGAATAACTCAGTACATGGTACAACTAAAAACTCTATTCATTTACTAGCAAGAAATTTAAAAACATAGAAAATGCTACTAAAACAAGCAATTCAAAGTGAAGGATTTTTCTTTTCAGAATTACGTTCTACTCCTGAAACTTAATTTAAAAAGCAATGAAATTCTTTTCTTTCTTTTCAGGAGAATTTGATGATTTCTGGATAATTTTTAACAAATGAACTAAGCATTAAAAAACTCCTTCACCTTTCATTCAGTTTTAGGTTTTTGACCAGATCATGTCAAGGATAAAATGGAACAGACAAAAATATATTTATTCAGGAAGGAAATCTGTGAGAACATTTTAAAATCTAGAAATGTAGATCTTTAACAACAACAACAAAAAGTATCCAGGAACATAACAGGTGGAAAGAGTACTTCAGCGAGCATAATTTTGATTAAATTTTATTTTATTTAAATTAATTATTTGAATAAAATTACTTTACAAAGGCAAAACTCAGTAAGGATAATGATACATACTGTATTAACTGTTTTCTTTTATTATTGTTATAAAATTTTGTTTTGTCATAAAGAAAAAAGATGAAAGAAAACCAAAAAATTCAATAGTGATTATTTAGTTGCCTCTAACCAATTTGGTATCTACGTCTATCCAGTAAGTAAGAGGATGTCAATTTAGAATCCAAGGCTGTGTATGGTACAAGTCAGTAGTGATGACTTAAAAACAGGCATAGGTTGTTAGAATGGAAAGATGTAAAAATAATCCTAGAAAGATTTTATGTATTCAGTTCTCAGTTAAAAAAATTACATTTTTAAATGAGGAAATATCTTTCCATTCCATAGTAAGTACAGAATACATCAACACATCAGTTACTAAGAGGCATATTTTTTATGTTGTTATTTGAACAAAATTGATTTTATCTGAACATTTAGCCATTTGAGGAATTCTCACAAATCTTATGCCTCCTCAGAGAGTATTGTATTATAAGGAGAATATCTGAGTATTGTTTTTAATCATGCAACTTTGCCCAAAATAAAGATAGGAAGCACACGATTTTGCACAGAAATATTTCAACTCTGTACTCATGTTAAGGTAGCTCTTTTAGGGGATCATTTTGACACATGTCTTAAGCCAGCAGATAAACCTCCGCATTACTAATCTCCAGACACAAAGCTCCTGTTAAAGAAATAAGAGAAATAAGCAGTACTCACAGCACTTCCAGGTCCCGGAGAGCCCTGAACGCCCCATCTTCAATACAGCTGATCTGGTTGTAATCCAGTTGCCTGTTAAATAGATTACAAGAATATATGTAAAGGGAATGAACGGTAGCAAGGGTAGGCGACAGGAAGACTGCTGAAGGGTGTGTGAAGCTCTGGACCTTTCACAAGCGCACTCATCTGCTTAAGAATGTCAAAAACCATTCCGGCCTCTCTCTGCGCCGCTACTGAAATCTTTTTGTTCTGAACTGTCTGTACAAATAGCAGCCCTTGGAAAGCTCCAGTAAATAATAACTGCACCTTATATTAAATGCCATAGGAATGCAATTTCATTACATCAAGAAAAGCTATCCATTAAGAGCTTTCAGCGTCATCTTGCCGAAACAATTTCATTAAGGTAAAGGACTGTAAATCACTTAATGTCACATGCACCCCTCAGTGACCTAACAGAATCCATTTATCAGAGAAGCCCAGCTGCATGTTAATTTCACTATCCTTGGCAAGAAAGAGCATGGCTACTTTTAGGTTTCTTTCTTTTAAAAGCAGTTTTCCTTCCAAAACTCCAACTCAAGTAGGAGAAACGGTAAGCCATAGATCTGACTGCTGGTCCCAGCCGGGAGTATATTTTAGAAAGTTAGCAGTTGTCTTGTAGTACAGAGCTTTATTCTCATAATACAAGTTTTCACCATTACATTCAAGCTCTCCACAATGTATATGTAGCATTTTTTTTTCCAGTCAAGAACATTTCGGAATGATACTACTCCAAGAAAATATATTTGTAAGTTTTTTTTTTTAATTTTTTCTACTTTTCACACAATTTTTTCTAATTTTGACCGCAATCCCTAGGAAATACACACGTTTATTGTTAAACTACTATACATATCTATGGTAAAAAGTTTAAACTCATATCAGTTCTTTCTAAATAATATATAATTCAAAGAAATGAATTTTTGCCAGCAGATTAAATATTGTGGGCTAAAAATTCAAAAGTGGAGAGGAAAAAACAGAGTGTTCCAAAATGTTGAGTTCACTTTCTCTACTTTTTCTTTTGGAATTGAAACTCCCATATTTATACTAAAGCATTGCTTGATTGAAATTAACAACTAAGTAACCAAGATATATCTATATACTATCTTTTTTTGCCAGAGTTGTTCAAACCTAGTATCTTGATACTTACAGATATTATTATTCAAGCAAAGAAAAAGTATCTTAATGCTTCACTTGAGATAGAAATGTTTTCTGTAATAGGTAAGCTGTCAGCTCTACATGAGCTGCAGAGGGAATGCAGATATATAGGTGTAAGATTCTGATCATAATACAAAAGAATCTTGTCCTTGTATCAAGTTCAGAATTCATCGGCGGGGCTAATTCATATTTGAGGTCTGTTCTTAAAGAACTGTTCAAACATTATTGTAAAATAGTTGCTTCTCTTATAAGACTGCTGAATAAAAGTGCTATGGTTTAATCCAGTGACTCTCAGACTCCTTACTTTAGAAATTATGTTCATAGAGAATGTCTCATGAAATATACATCTCATTTTTAAGAAGGTCTCCTGGGGATACAATCACACACAAGACTACCTTGATGTCATGCAAATGGTATTCCAGGACATGCAATATGAAAACAGGTACACCCCAGAGAAGATATAATTTTATTGCTTTTACAAACTCAGCCTTTCCCCCCAAATAACAGCTATCACTGATGTTACCATAAGAGCCTAAAGCATGCCTACATGTTGAAAAGTAATGCAAAAGTATAATTTTATTTTTTTTCAGGAAAACTTTTAAAGCTTCAAGGTGTAATATGTCTGCTGTGGTTCCAAGAAAACAAATCCATTCTCGAGTTCTTTTGATTTTTACAGATTAAATTTATTTAACAATTAAGTTAATAGCCTTTTTAGTTTAAAGTACCAAATATATATCTACACTACTATTCTCTAACCTCTCCAACAATTTATCAAAGCCATTTAAATCAGTACAATTGCACAGAGTGTTATCCTTGACATGTTACAAAAGAGAAATTGTTTCTAGACAAATTGGCAAAATCTTTTAATGCTATCAAATTTGCCTAATGCAGTCTTCAGGTTAATCTGTAAAAGGGTGAGCTGTGTGTTTGCCCACAGTGTATTCTCCTTAGCTGTCAACGTATAAATCAGCACTGACACAGCTTCTTCTAAATCATGCATACAATACACAAAGGGTCTGCTCGAGAGAGCAGTAGAGCAAATCTCGTCCTACATGGACTGCAAGGCGTATTACCTTCCTTCTATAAGAAGATGTCAAAATGTTGCCAAGAACTTTGGTCATTTCATCTGCCTTTAACATCCCGCACAGCCCCATTCTGCTTTCGCTTCTTACCAGACTCTAAGCTCTGCCAGTACTAAAGCATTCAGGGTTTTTGGCTTGCAAGAGGCTAAAGCTTTCCTTCCAAGGTTTCTGAGTTCAAGTCTCTGTTCACCTAAATCTTCTGAGAACAAAGGTATTTCATGAAAGTTACATATAAGAACAACCAAAATCGAGCAAGAGAGTAATTTCTCATCAGTGAGTGGACTGGGGGATTTCCGAAGATATGTTTTATGGAACCGCTGTGCCCGCGTGACTGCATCTAGAAACTCTCTCCCCGAGGACTCCCATTTGTCTGCACACGGCTCACAGTAAACAGTGTCAGAACTGTGCAAACATGTAATTTATTTCAGGGCCTCGGAATCCTTTTCTGCACCTTGTTTGTCTCACTCTGCTCACGTCTTTCCTCACTGCCTTTCAAAGCCCCGGCTGCTCGCACTTTCTGTAAACAGGAAAGGATCTGTTCTCAGCCATGCCTCTAGTGACAGGCTGGTTTTCCTCAGATGGGAATTTCCAATTATGCCATGAAATTATTCTGAATTAAGGAAAGACCAAGAGCAGGTATTTCTCTTTTTTTTTTTCTTTCTTTCTAATTCTCAGAAAGAAAGAAAGAAAGAAAGAAAGAAAGAAAGAAAGAAAGAAAGAAAGAAAGCTTCAAGTACTTATCCAGACACAGGGTAAATGTGTTCCTCATACAGATGACAGAAGCATAAGGTACAACATGAAAAACTTCAGGATGCTTATCTGGTTCAGGGGCGAGGAAGATGGGATTTTGCTTATATTCGATGAGAAACAACCATCTAGTGTTTTGCAAAATTTTTGTTTTGTTTTTTGAATGAAAGGCAATCTACTCTACGGCAGACTTCTGTGTTTTATCTTTTATTTCCTGCCTCCCATCATCCCTTTAACCTCAGTCTGCGTTCCCCATTGCCTCTGAATTGCATCCCTCGTTCTCCTAAGGTATAAACTTCTGTTCTGGAGTACTACTGCGTGAATGTTACAAAAATGACAAGGTTAAAAAGGAAAAATTTTTCTTTGAACATTAATGTTCTATGATTTTCTTTTCAGTGGTGGGGGTAAGATCTCTGGATATCCTGGAATAATCTCGGTTGCCGATTGTGACTTTTCCTAGATAGGCAAAGTTAGTCTTAGAAACTGCAGTTTGCCTATGAAACCCACACACTAAGCAGTGCCCCTCTCTGCCTCACAGAGACTCTTTGAAGCCAGTCTGATTTTCTTAAGCTCTAAAAATAATTTAGCCTAGTTTCAGAGTCTGATATATTCTTGGTATGAGACAATATATAATATTTCTAAACATAAATCTTAAAAATAGGAATATAAAGTGACAAAAAGGTTAATTATCTGCTTAGTTGGAACCTAAAATGAATAGCTGAAAATAATACGTTCTTTTTATTAAAGTTTTCTTAAGATATTTCCTGTGTTTGTCCTCTAAAATTTATATATAGTACTATATCTGAATTATATATATATATATATATATATATATATAGACAATTTGCTTTCCTGTACCTCTTTCATTTGATTGTATTTCTACTTACAGAAAATTCCTATTTCACTGCAGTGTCCAAGTAAAAGATCATATTACTATTTTAGTTTCTTTTTTTAAGAGTTAGAGCCCATAAAATATACTGAATGGTGAAACAATGCAGATCATAAAAATCCTTGATATCTAAACCAGGCAGAATCTGTCAATATTCTGACTAAATAATTATAGTATCCTGTAGTTTGGTTCATGTTCATAATACTATGGTAAGATGAAAGATTCCCCAAATTTAGTTGATTTAAAACATACTGAAGTGGTCAGAATCAATATGAGGGAATAAGAACATTTCACTATTGTAAAGAAACCTGAGTCATAGGGGAGGAAAGAATAACAAACACCATTAAAGACAGTGAAGGATATGGATACAGTCTCTTTTCTTTCTTTTTAGTGTGTATAAAATTCAAGTTAGTGTAAATGCCTAAATATACAAATCTTATGCAAACAGATTTTTATTTTACCTCTCTCTCTCTCTCTCTCCCTCTCTCTCTCTCTCTGTGTGTGTGTGTGTGTGTGTGTGTGTAGCAAGGTGCACTCAGGATTTTACCCAGGGTGCTCTACTACTGAGCTACATCACCAGCCGTATTTTGAGAGAGAGTCTGGAAGTTCCCCAGGCTGGCCTGAACCCATCATCCTCTTGTGTCAGCTTCCAGAGTAGCTGGACTGCAGGTCTGCGCCACCACACCCCACTGCCAATGGTTAATTTTAAAGAGAAAGTCCAAAATTTAAATTATAATACACAAGAATACAAAAAAGTACAAATGGACCCTTAAGTGCATAGTTTAATATAATTTCTCTCAGCACAAAAGCATACCAGTCAACCTGGGCAATGATGAAGAAAACATGCACCATAAAGACTATTCTGAGGGATCTGAAATAATTTACATTTGTGGGGAATTTAATCCCTTTACAATCTTTCATGCAATATTTTTTTCTCTTACAAATAAAGGATCTCAGCTTTTATTACAGCAGTCCAAAGTTGTATATTGGGGGAAGGAGTACAAAATATTTCTAATAGAGATCACCATAAATGTCTTTTAAAAGATACTGGAGGAAAAGCATCTAGGTTGGCAGTCAGATTCCCCTAATTCTAAGCAAACTAATCACAATGGTTAGAAATTGAGAGACCATAACAATGTTTAGCATTCATTGAACATGACACATATGGCACAGTCCAAATTCTCACCACTTTATTATTCTTCACAAGTAATGAATAGGTAAATATTAACTTTGCTATTGTTTTAAAGGTGAGGAAATTAGCTCCATAAATGGTCAATAACTTATGCACAGTAAGTATTAATTATCTTACTATGAGTTTGATTGGAATTTAGGTGGATGTACTTCCAAATTCCCATTCAAAAGTCACTGCTCTCGAGGAAGATTTTAGCTTGTACACCCCCCCCCATAAATAGGACACATGCTGTTATGTCCCCAGGTATTCTGTCATAGTACTTACAGTAAAGGCAATAAATACTTTTTGAATAAGCTAAATTACTATGAATCATGTGTGATGAGATAAATATGATGTTTTATGGAAAGAAATTTGGCATCTTTGTTAAGGTTAATGAGAATATAAATGGAGGCCAAAATTCAATTAATGGCTACTGTAATAGCTCCAAGATATGTTCAGTGTTGGAGAAGTAGGAAATCTAGAGGTGCATTGCACCCTACAGGACACTATGGCAGCCACAGAAAAATCAGGACGTTTCCCACTTTTTAAATACATGCACTGGAGTTTCAGTCACTCAGTTTTTCCTGTTTTTGTTTTTATTTAAAAACACTTCTGAAGATACAGTGTATAAATTACATTTTATAAGAGACAATGCATTATTCACGAAAAACTGCTTAAGGTCACTTTAAAAATTTTGAGTTTTAAGTGGTTTTTGGTAGTTCATTATAGTTGCTTGGTATTATCACAATTCAGAGAATGATTTTTTAGATTTTTTTATGTTAATGTGACACAAGTAGGTAGCAATAAAGAACATATAAAAATGAATCTTATATTTCCGTGAAAATATAAAGCAAAACTTCATAACAAAATATTTAGAGAATAACAATAGATAATGTAAATGAGCTAGAGAGACACACAAGCTTAAATATCACATGGTTTCTCTCATGAGAAAATAAAATATAGGTACAGATGATAGATATAGGAGAGGGACAATAAGAAAATAGAAAATGAGTAGTATGAAGTAGAGAAAAGTTCAAATAATCCCTCAAATTATCTATTCAACTGTTTACAAAATATTTCAATATATGTACTAATTTGTTTCATTTATGCTACCAGTTTTTCCTTAGGCTAAAGGATGTTTTTAAAATGAGTGTAAACCAGACCGATTACAGAACCATGGACAGCTCCCACGGTACTGGAACTCATCTGCCAAGTTGATTTTTCCCTTCTTAATATTTAGGTACCAAAGACAACTCCTGATTTTCATCAAAATTCATAGAACCTATCTTATGCATCAAGGGGGTGGGGGTAGCTCTTCATAAATGCACCTTGTCTTCACTGTCTATGTAGATGACTGGAGAGCCACATCTACATCTTTCCTCTATGCCCTATTGAAGACCCGTGGATTTTAATCCAAGGCTAAGGAGAGTTGGCCCCATAAAGGGGGGATATAAACCACATGTCAAAGGGATTTTTAGTCTCAGATTTACTAAAAACAGTTCCTGACAGAGATGGGTCACAGTTACAATGTCAAAGTGAAAATTGATGTTTTCATTTTTATGAGAAGTAAGAAAAGTAAAAGGACTAACGATGAAAACTAAAGAAGACATTTTATAATTATGACTTAATTTATGTATCCAAGGTAAATGAAGCCCTATAATTGTGGCAAAGATTTTACATACACTCTTTTCTCTAACCTACCAAGCCTATCTAACATACCAAGCCTATTTTATACAGGCAAACCCTGCTCCTTTATCATCATACATTATGTAAATGCTTGTGAAGAGAAATAAGATATTTAAAACAAAAAAAACTGTAATTATTTGCATGTCTTTCTGTGTATTATGCTATTTGTGAACTCTTCTTTAAAGTTTAGTAGATTAATGGAAGAGGAGAACGAAGAGGAGGAAGAGAAGTAGAAAAAGAAATAGTTCCAACATAACATGAATTTTTCTAAGCAGTTTAAATAGTTCTGTAACAACATGTAGATAAACTCTTTTCTGTTTGTCCAATCTTCTAAATGTTAACAAAATATGCATCACAATTAAAAGAATTTCTTTTATAAAATATTATCTCCATGCATTGTCTTTCAAATGATATCATGACTTACACAGAGAACCATCCCACATCATTTTGTGATATAAATATTTGTCTTACTGCATGCAGAAAAAGAATAAGGACAAACATTTTCCACAACCTATTATTTACTAATTATTATTTTCCCTGGAAAAGGTGAGAAAGAGTCCTAATGGGTGTGGGGTTAACGGAAATAATAATAAGCACATGGGGAATGCATATGTTTATGAACAATCGAGAAATAATATAGTTTGGCTGGACCATAGAGTATACTTACACCTAGAACAAAGTGAAAAGATGAAAAATGTAGGTGTGGTTCACTTTACATAATAGGCAAAATAATTCTTATTGAGATTTAGTCATTTTAATTATTAATATTTTTAAAGAGAAAAAATAAAATTTCAAAACACGATAATTAAAGGGTAATACATTGTGTGTTATTATCTTCAGACCAGTTACTCAGAATACAAGATACCTGCATTTAATTGTCCAAACAATACTAGCTCAAACCTTTCTCTTTGCTGAACTCAGAGAAATCAACACTATAACTATCTCTTTTCTTTCAGCTTCTCACACTAGGCAGACAATACAATGTTTACACATGTGAGTTTGATTCATTTCACATATAACTATGGTAATTATTAATACTGAATTCACTAAATAAACTAAAAGTGTAGTGATGTTTGTGATTTCAATACAATTAGTAATCTGTTTTAAATTTTAAATATTTGTATGAATATTCATTTTGTTTAAATCATGGGTTTAGTATAACTGGAAATATTTTCCTAAAAAAGCAAGAGATTTTTTGCAATATTTTAGTGCTCATAAAGTATATGTTTGAGGCTTAACCTCGCAAGTATCAGCTATGAAGCAAGATTTAATATGAATATTTTCAAAATGATTAAATCAAATGTAAATACTTGAAAAGAAAACAATGTACATCATATGTCTCCTTTCAAGATTTAGTTAGAAGAAAATGCTTTACTGAATTTTAGTCAAATCTTTTGAATATATATGCAAAGTTTCTAAAGGGAAGTTCTATAAACACTGGTTATCATCTCAGTGAGGCATTGGATGGTAATAATATGGTGTCAGTACTTCAGTTCATATTTCTTTAGGATTGAAAAATCACAGATGTAAATCTTACACAGAAGTGTTTCCCATGACCATCATAAAACTATTATTTAGTGATATTGTAATGATTTGTTACTCTTACATCTCATTTTCTAAAATGTCAAAATAGGTTTAATTTTAGGAGGAAAAGATAAAGTAACAAAATAAAATGTGGAATGGGAATAAATTGTTCAAAAAGAAAAGGGAACTAAGGAGAGCGAGGAGAAAAGGAAGGAAGGAAGGAAGGAAGGAAGGAAGGAAGGAAGGAAGGAAGGATAGAGGAGGGAGGGAGGGAAAGAAAAAGATGAGAAAAGAATAAAATGAAAACAGCTTTGTGAACAGGAAGTGGGTTTGGAAGAAGGGGACAGGAATAGGGGAAAAAAAGACAAATCAAGGTATATCATGGACAGGTACAAATTCCCTGCAGTGAATATGATCATTATGTATATACATAAATTGTACCAATAAACATAAATAAAATAAATAAATATACAAATAAAAAAACCAAAATAAAATGTTAGTAATATGTATTATCCTAGTTAAAAAATTAATAGACATATGCAAAAAAGTTACATGAAGGCCTCCCTAGAGATGCTTAAGCACAAGATAAATGCCCATCTGTCTACAACAGTTTCAGTGGTTTGCCTGCAGGAAAGGGAGTAAAATCTGCTAATTTGCAACATTTCCAAAGCATCAATTTCATCTTGTCAGGATGTTGCCTTGAGCATATTTAGCCAATCTACAAGATTAAAGCAAGTGCTTCAATGGAAATCTTGTAATAACTAGAATTTACCATGAACAGGGCCTGATTGCAGAAATGCAGTGAACCTGTTAGAAAGCTCCAGCCTGGGCCTCTGGACCATGCCCCGTGAAGTGCGGGCTCTGCGGCTAAAACAGATATTTCTTCCATCCAGTCTTGTCACAAAAAAGTAGGTATTTCTTTTTTTTTTTTATGTTTACATTTCGTGAGTGAACTTTTGCAGCGCATAATGCACTCCTCCTGCAGAGCTGGTGCGTGTACGTAACACACTATATTTATTTCATCCATTTCTTCTCTCCTCCTTTGCTCCTGGCCCCACTGCTTGGTCTGCTTCCCTTCTGAGAAAGTTCAATCTCCGTACTTCTCCTTACTAGCTTTTGCTTTGTCAAATCCTGATGCCGATAAAGTACACAGTCCTGCCATCCACTCTGTTTTCCTTGCATTGTCTGAATCACTCTGCAGGGGCCCTGCACCATGTGGCAATTTCCAACCTGTAAACGGCCTTCTCACTATGAATGTAAGTAGGGTAACACGAATGGCATTTTGATGCGTTATTATTTGATAAGTGATGGTTACCAGTTTATTTAGCAATAATGGGAATTAGACTTCAACTCTTAGTTTCAATATATTTCACCATGTATCTTTCTTAAGCTCAAACAAATCTAAACTTCATAACAAGCCTCATAAGATGTGGTCTCTTTGTTTGTTTCTTAAACAAAAGTAGTTTGAGTTAATTTTTCTTCAGGAAATTCCTTTTAATTGCAAAATTAGATAGCTATGACCCTAATAATTAGCTGCACCTATTAATGCATTTTGTTATTTTGACATTATTATTGTGGTCCTTTACACTGTTGTGTGGAAACAATTAGAAAAGGGGAAAACTGCTCATTTGACTATCATTGTTCAGCATCCACACGATCTCTTCAGATTCTTTCATTTTCACTGCATTTTTTGGAGCATAATTTCAGCTCCAAAGCTGCTGAAATTATGTGGATGCTGTCCTGTGCATCTTTCTCATATTCAAACTCTTTTACTTCTTACCCCTGATGTTATTTCAGATTTATACTGCTTTGCTTTTTAAAATTGGTCACAAAATTTCTTGTATCACATACCCGCGCACATGCGCGCGCACACACACACACACACACACACACACACACACTGTACTACACTGCAGTTTGTTTTAATACTCTTAACTCTGAAATCAGGCCTGGACCCAGCAACTTTTAGAAATTCTAATTTCTCAATTCACCGTTACCTATTCCTAAACAAAAATAAATAATAAAATCCAATATTTATTTTTCTCTTTCTTTAACCTCTATAGTATTTAAAGTCTTTCTTTAATCAATCTAGGCCTTGATTATGTTTATTTCATTCTTTGAAGAATATTTTCTTTTGCTATTTTGTAGGTTGGTTATAATTGATTTATAACAGAATAATCACATCAATTCCTAGTATTACTATTTATTTTATACTATAAACTCAGGCTATTTACTATACATTTTTCATAGATAACTTCTGCTTTTGATTGTTGAATATTCACAGAATGTAATGCTCTACTATAGTTTCATAGTATATTACTACTTTGCTTTGATGTCTTATTTCTTGAATAAACACAATGATCCACATATACACTTACTTGATGAAACCAAGAACTACAGTTAGGTGGGTTTGATGATTTGCTCATGTCTACAAATCCCAAAACAGCAAAACTCTATCACTTTAATAATAAACTTATAACATTACATAACAAAGGTTTTTAAATTTGGTGAAAGCCAAGGTACGGAAGGGTAAAATGCTCTAAAATGTTCATTCCTCAGAGCAAATGACTAGCACTTCTTTTTCAGTTTAATCTCTAAACTTGTTTTGAAGGTTAATGAAGAAACATATGGAAGAAATTCATCATGACTGATCCTACTCCCAAATGTACCCTTAAATATGGGGAAACTTTTCTTATTGCCTTGGATTCTTCAAACATCTTGATTAAGAAGATTTTAAACCACAAATTTCAAGAATTTAGAGGTAATCTGGGTGCAGTGGCCTGAATCATTAATCCTAGCCTCTGGGGATCCTGAGGCAGAAAGATTACAAGTCTGAAGTAAGCAAGCATGGGGAGCTTGGAAATTGTCTCAAAACAAAACAGAACAAAATGGACTAGGGATAGAGCTCAGTGGTTTGATCATCAGTAACTCACAGAAACACACACATACATACAGAGAATGGAGATTTGCATGCCTGTTAGTTTGCAATTAATATCCCCTAAGGGTGTTCAACTATAGCTATAGGTTTACATTTACAGTGATATAAAGGGAGGGGAGTAATGCTACACAGGGGTCTCTGTGCCAGTCTAAGCAGACACAACATGAAGACAGTTTGGGCTACCTTACATCACCGACTCACTCACATTCTCCAAGCCCTAGCTAGCAAACATAAACAGAAAGCAAGTGAAATGCTTTTAACTTGAGTGTTCACAAAAAATAGCCATAATTTGATGGCTCTATACATTTACACCTAAAAACCTGTAGTTTTATGTCTTTCACTGTATATTTAGAAAGTACAGTGTGGTAGAAAATCCATTTATATTTAGAAGAGCATGATAAGGCCAAAAAACCTGGCTTTATAAACAGCTGTCTTCTTTGACAAGGGAAATCACCCATCTCACTTTCACTACTGGAAAAATAACACTAGATCCCAACATGGAGAATTCTGAATATCACATAATTTTTGAAAAAGTGCCTGCTTCACTACTAGCTAAGAAATAGTAGATTGCTGAAAGTTAATCTCAACACATTGGAGCAGTCTTTGCTTCTTACATTCCAAAATATTATATAAGCTAAGGGATGTATTTTATGTCCTAACATTTATTCAACTAAAAATCACCCTCTTTCAACATTAATGCAGTACTTTAAAATCTATAAAAGGTATATTGAGAATACTGGGATTGTCACTGGTATCTTAAATCTGAAATGTACCTTAAGAGCCAAAGGCACTTAAAAACATTTTTTTAGGACAGATTAAAGATTTAGGAAGGAAAACTACAGAAATACATTTTTCTTCTAATTTTAAAAGAGGAAACTCATATATCATGAAAATATGAAGAAACACATTTGAAAAAATATTCATAAAAAGTCATAATTTTGTCAATTTCATTTTTGGTGTTTAATAACAATGGTGACTTAAAACCTCCAAAAATTAAAACTCTAGGCTACATGTATCTCTAACAAGAAAATATTGTCTACTCCCCTTAGAAAAAAATAGTTCCTATTCTGCACTTCAAGTAAACACTGATAGCAACTTAAAAAAGAGTGACTCAAATATGACAGCAGAAAAAGAAAGTGGATTGCAAATATCTTCAATCATTTCATTAGATTTCCAAATATTAGTAGCAAAATTTGAAGAATGAATTTGATAATGACTTATTTCCAGTTATGTTCTCAGTGAGGTTCTCTTCAAACCACAATTTAAAATTTACTATAACAAGGTCTCATAAGCAAGGATAAAGACACTAAGGTTTTCATCCCTTTCTGATGACAAGTTCTTCAACATAAAAAGAACATAGAAAACATGATAATACATAAAAATAGTGCAAGTTAAAAGCTATGTACATGTATAAATAAATATATATATATATATATATATATATATATAATATATACTTACAAATTTTTAATGTCAACTGCCCCACGGAAAGCCTTCCTTGGAATAGCCTGAATTTGGTTTTCACTGAGATCACTAAAAACAGTCAAAAAGAAAAAGATAAAGTCATAAAACAGTATTTTAAATTTATTTTAACCACAGTGACTGAGAAATGTAAGATAACTGGAAAGATCTTAATTAAATGCATAACATTAGATGCAATTTCCCATACAAATACATTACGCTGCTAATCCACAGGCTGTATGGTCATTACTCAAAGTATGCTTCTAGATTTTTAATTTTATAAGAACTTGTAAAATACGATATTCTTAAGAGTTGCACCTATCCTATAAAGTAAAATATGACTATTATTTCTTTCAAACAAATAGCAAATTCTTATGAGTCAATTTCAGGAGGTTCCGAAGTTTTAGTACTTGAGATTGCTCCAACATTACTGATCTAGCTTCTAAAGTAAAGAAGAAAGCAGGTTAATGCAGCTTCTTAGAGAAGGGTGAGTACAAATTGATAAAACCTGAGTAATGTGATTAAGTTTTTATAGCACTCTAAGTAATCCTGAAAATGGACCATGGCAGCACCAGCCCGACAATAAAACAATGTTTCTGTATGAAATAATAATAGAAGGTTGATTTAAAGCCCTCTTTAAATACTTCTCCTGTAACCATAAACAGAGTGTCTATATTTGCATTTTAATCTAATTGATAAATACATTTTAATCAGAGGAAAAAGCACTCTCTGAGTTGGAATAGAAAGTTTGCCAAAAAACAAGCAAACAAAAAAAAACCCCAAAAATGCTGATCTCATGAAAAGAATAATTATTTGTCATTCAAAGAGCTCAGAGGCAATTCTGTTAGCTGACATATTGTTAGCCTTAATGAGTAGAGTACAATTACACGTGCACAAAATACCCTTAAAAGTAGAAAATTTTCTTCTAGTTTTATACAACAAGGTCAGATAGTCAAAACTGAAATATCAAGTCAATAAGCTAACAATTCTCATGTTTAAACTCTACAATAAATGATTCTTACCAAGAAAGATGAAGTTACCAACCATGGGCACACTGCAGATGGAAACACAACCATTTTCCAAGATGTGGAAGCATACAGGAGAGATTAATCCACACCCTATGCCACTCAGCTGCTCATAACCAGATCGGAGTATGAAGTGCCTACTCTTGTAGGAGAGGGGGAGAAAGAGAGAGAGAGAGAGAGAGAGACAGAGAGACAGAGAGAGAGAGAGGGAGGATTGGCAGTGTGGAGATTTAATGTGTGGTCTTGACCTCATTAGCACCAAGTCTTACACAAGCAAGGTTTGCATTTATGTCTCAATATCAAGTTCAAATAAAAATATGGTTGCTAAGCAATTTGCAAAGAAATGAATGTTAGCCTACTTAAAGAGAAAGGTTGTTAGCCCCTCCCCCCAAAAAACCCCCACATATTTTATTCCACGGAGTAAATTTACAGTATGTGCTTATGGTGGAGGTAAAGCAGCCATCCATTTCCTAAGCGATGTAACTCATTACTGCTTTCAATAGTTTCAGTACATCCCTAGCAGTAATAAAACTTCATTTCCTTAAAAACTGCTTATTTCTCCAGCTTGTCATTGATTTAGATTGACTTCCTTTTTAAAATTACACTGAGTGAAGAATATTTAGAAATGTATATTTAAAAGCCTACATGGTCTTCAATGCAAGGCTCTCAATGCAAGAACAGAGAGAAAGAAAAGACATATTAGGAAATGAAAAATCAGAAAGTAATAAGAAATCAGGAGGAAGAAAAGATTAAATGTAAGCCAATATGAATCTTTAATACTCCCTGAAAAGAGTAGTATTTATAATATTCTGTGCCTGCCAATTGCATTTTCCCAACTTCTCCTTGGACAAAGAATGCTTCAGATAACATGTAGGTAAATAAAAATGGCAGACATGTTCACTCCCACTCTGGCTCCTCACAGTCTCTGCAGCCGTCACATCTCCACAACTGGAGCCACCTCATTCCCTAATGGGAGTGCCAGGTCTAGTGAGGAAGAAGAGGGAGATGGCTTCAGATGGCTCACAGAAATGTCCCTGAGGAACACTGACACACAGGCAGAACCCTATTCCCTCTGGATTTAATTTTAATCCTTTGATTACCTTTGGCAGAATCACAGGGAATAGAGTAACTTTCTAACAGTCCTTACCAGTCTTTTGCTTTCACAAGTGTGTGAAAGCATGTTGGCCTCTCAGGTCTTTATTCAGTCTTTATTAGGTCTTTATTTATATAAGATAAATAATGGTTTATTATTGGAAGAGATAGCTCCAAGACCATGCTATGTGGTTTCAGCTGGCATCTGGATACCACTGTAACAGGTGATTTTAGTTATAAATCTCAAGCCTCTGCAGTTCACTTAGGGAGAAAAATCTTGTCATATTTTGAGTTCCTACCATATGCCAGAGTTGACTTTTCAGGAAGTCTACACTATTGCATATAATCTATAAAGTTCCTTTGATCCTCATATACATCTTATGAAGTAGGCATTAACTAATCTTAAGATTAGTTAACAAATATTTTGTTCTTATGACCCAGAATTCAGAAATATTTACTTATCCAAGTCTGACTTATGAAAGCCTTTTGCAAAATGATAGATTAGGCTACATTTAAATATTGATTTATATATATATATATATACACATATTATATATATATAATGAATATATATTGATTCATATGTAATATATATATTAGGCTTTATATATATTATATATATATATATATATATATATATATATATATATATCTTTAAAACTCCAGTCTCAGAGGTTGGGTATGTAGCTCAGTAGTGGAGTGTTTTTCCAGCATGCACGAGGCCCTGAATTCAACCACCAGTACCACACAAAAAATTCCAATGTCTGTATATTTATTATTAATATATGCAAGTTTTTAATCTTTGTTGCAGAGATTATAGAGTTATATAAGGCTGTCATCAGAAATTTAAAAATCCAGTAAAAACAATGAAGCAAGTAGCCAACAGAAAGGTAAGTAAAAAAAAAAAAAAAAAAAATTAAGAGACAACGTGACTGTACTGAGTAGAAATACCAAGGCAGTGTGACAGCATTTTCAGGGACAGTATGCTTTAAGCAAGAGGATGGAGGAAAAAAAAATAGACCTTTTCATGGGAGTAGTGTTTGGTCTTGTTTGCTGAGGGTACAAAATATGCGGCAGGGTGACAGGGGAAGAGTTTGGGTGGACGAGTCAGCAGTGTGCCAGGCCGGCCGTCTCTCACTAATTGAGAATCATTCCAGCAGACAGTAGTCAGGAGGGCAAACTGGTGAGAGAGCAGGGCAGAGGCACTTAGATATACTAGACTACCACTGGGGAGCAAAATAAATATACGCGGCCAAGATACAAGTTTGACTACATGGTGTTTGGAATATGCAGGACTTCAAAAGATAATGAGACCTCAAGGAACACAGCCCCACCAATGCATCACTCACCTAACCTAGGACAATGAATGTGGCACTTCTCCACTATAAAGCAAAAGATAGAAAAGACACTGAGTGATATCAAAGGTACATGAACAATCAAAAAGCAGAAGTGCACTGCATGTCGAGTGGGTGCAATTAGGGAGGAGGAGATAAGGGTCATTTTGAAGGTAGATGAGAGGGAAATGAAAACAGCAAATTAGAATATGAATTATAGAGTTGATTTTGGAAATTTTTCTATGGAGTTGCAGACTGTGATAGGTATCATGCAATTGGAGGACAAGAAAGTTGGAATATAGCATGAAAAGTATGTGTAGAATTTGAGAAAGGTGACCAAGGAATCAGAGAAAAAAAATGACCACTGGAGGATTCTTGATGCAGGCCACCTTCAAAATAAAAGGTTGTATTGCAAACTCAGAAAAATGACTGTGAAATTATTCATGGTAGTATTCCGTGAACTGCATAAAATGTAAAAAATGAGTCAGAACTACTAAGTGCGAGGGAGCAACGCAAACAGAGGAGTTTGTGTCATCTTACTAAGCAATTGTGTGTAAAAATGTATTTTGGGGGAATGAATGTTTGATTGAGGTTGATTTTTTAGGAAGATCGATTTGGAAGTTGAATTTAAGTATAGCCTGAGACGGTGGCAGCAGCGGATGTCATCTCAGAGAGCCTGCAGATGGTCAGTGCACAAGGCAAGTATTTTTTGGAGAACGTTAAGTAATAAATTTGAGAGCTCATCCCTGCTCCAAATATAAGATCTCCACTACAAATTAAGTGAGTACCGTCTGAGGCAGAGTTTGAATGCATTTGAGATTTCTGATTAAAATGACAGAATGAGAAAAAGAAAAATTGGAAAAAGTTTGCCAAAGAGACACAGGGTATTGTGGAATTGAGATGAAGATGAGGTGACTAAACTAATTTTGTTTAGAGTTCACTGAAAATGCTCAGGCCTAAAGTGGAATATGCTGTAGCAATATTAAAATAGTGGACATGCTAAAACTAAAATTGTGGTTTACACTTTGAGACAACAAAGACATGACAAAAGCTAGCAAAAGGGTCCCAGTCTGAAGTTAATCACCACAGGAAGATACAAATGAGAGTGAATGAAAGTGGTTTCAAATAGGACAGGAGTTCTATTGCTTGAATTTGAAAATGTGTATTAGAAAAATACACATTTTCCAGGGCCACATTGCAGAAGTGGCTCTCATGGAAAGTTGTAAAGTTTTGGAATTTCCAATTTTAGGTCCTCTCTCCTTCAACTCTTTCCAAAACTATGTCAGCAGTGTCTCTAATCGCATGTCTTTTTCTAACTCTCCACTACTGTGGTCATTGGTAGAATATCTCTCAACATTTAGCATCACTTTCAAAGATGACTGAGACTCCACTATGGTCTCCTTTACTTGATTTATTATCTCTTTCCATACACCCCCAACACACCCATACACACACGCTGGTACCGCCACATTTATAAAAAACGTATGACACTACATCCTCCTAAATTTTTCTTCATTTCAATTAAGGGAGACCTGATGGTTATTCCTTAAAACTGTTCACACAAAAGAGTTTGGAGGTCTAACTGATAAATAATATTTTTTCTACACCTATATCAAATTCACCAGTATATCCTCTTGACTCAGTTTCCAGAACATATCCAGAATTTAACCTATCTTCATCTCTGCCTCAAGCCCAAAGCCACTTTGGGGAGGATCTAGATATCACAGAGTGCTAGATTTAATGAATAAAATAAAGATATACTATAATTATTGTATTTGACAGAAATTACCATCAGTGGGTGATCATAAAATATAGTTAGTGTTGAAATTTAAAGTTACTACAATGAAAGGCTATTAATTTTCCTCAATATTCAAAACACTGTCCCGTTATCTGAATATACTTACTCCATTTTTGTTAGATGCAATAAGATTTTTTAAATATAAACATTCACCATATCTTTTGACTACTCCTGTAAAATTCTGAGTTATCATATGGCATCCCATAAATATGCTTTGCTTAAAAAGACAAAAAAAATACCTTTAGCTTAATTACTTTCTTCCCTGTATCTTTTGTGAGACAGTACAATGAATGTAGAAGGGAATTTTAGTTAATCTTTTTTTCCAAGGAATTACTGAGAAATGACGGACTTTGAGGAAATGTGCAGAGAGAGTGGCAGGAAAGATAAAAACTGTAAAGAAACAACCCACAAGTCACAGCAACTTGCTGGATGCACGTGCGAGGGAGAGTGCTGTTTGCAGAAGTCTATGCTTTGAGACATAAGTGAGCAAATCTTGTTACAGACACAATTAAAGGAAATCAGGAGAGCAAATAGATTCTAAAATGATTCTCAGTCATTTTCATCACAAGGCAAAAGAAGGAGATACTATGCTGATGGCAGTATTACACTAATTAAAATGTTGACAAGAGACTAGAACTAAGAGATGAGAACCTGAAACAGATTAGAAAGAGTATCGTACTATAGTCACGCACAGTGGTGCCTTCCCACAATCCCACTGCCCTGGGCAGCAGAGGCAGGAAGGCTACACGCTGAAGACCACCCTTGGCAACGTAAGTTATTTAAGTAAGAACACGCTTTTTAAATTAAAAAAAAGTTTGGGATGGCAGCTCAGTGTGATGGCCCTGGTTTCAATCCCTATTACGATAATATAAATTAATACATCAAAGAACAAATAAATAAGTGCATGTTTTAAAGAGTCTTATATCATGCTGAAAACTGAATCACACACTGCATATACTAATCTCCTGTGGGGTGACGCGCAGTGCATCAGCAAGTTTCCAATTTTCAGAGCATTCTCCACAAGAACAGTTGCTCAATATGCTCAAAATTGTAGTATTTGTAAGGACAAAAATCAGCTATTGCCTCTTCTCACCCTCATGCCTATTCTCTTATTATACATTTATGTGTTTGTTCAGAAAACACTTATAAATAGCAGAAGATCTGATATACCCATTGCTTTGTGATAGTTTTTATCTATCTATCTATCTATCTATCTATCTATCTATCTATCTATCTCAATATCTATAGAGAGTGTTCTAGATAAAAAAGATTACTACATAACAAAGAGCACTTGTATGGTGGGAGACATTCATAAAATAAGAGGCAGTTAAGGCATTTTAGAGTGTACAGTCTACTAGCATTAAATACACTTGGCTTATACACACATGTTGCTATTATTGATCTCCATAACTTTATAAAAGTTCATCTTCAAAAATTTTTGAAAACTGTAAACCCGGTCACTCCTTTGAAATTAAAAAATTCACAATGTGAATAAATTCTATCAACTCTTTGTGAATAGTATGCATTAACTTTGATTCACATTATTAAACTTTCCAAATAATACTGAAATCATCACTTAGGCTACCAATCAAATGTATGTATTCCAGACAGCAATAACTAATTGGGTGGAACCATCAGGTTAATAGAACACGCTAAAAATATTGTGTATGGCATTGAAAACTCATAAAAGCCTTCTGCATGTATTTCATGACTTGAGTGCTGGTTGGTGTTTTAGAAGAAGCCTTATTTCACGTCACATCTAAGTACCAGGACAACCACAATGGTCTACCAACGTCACCTGGGGATTCCTGAGTGTGATGCACTGGGACACATTTGGAAATAGGTTTGTATAAAAATGCTTTGCCTAACCCAGAAAAACTAAGTGACTTCATGATCTTATTCAAGTGCTGAGGTTATTTGTGTCATGTTTGGTTTTTTCCCCGGAGAAACTGAACAGTGCCATGCCGGGCTCCTGCGGGAATGGAGTGAGCCAACCAGGTCTGGGTGAAAGCGTGGAGCACCTCCCCATTCCCTCCTCCGCACAAAAAGTCTCTGGCACCCCTGGGCTTCTGTGCTTCCACTATAGCTCAATTCAGTGCAGTTCAAGCTTTTATTATTTTATTAAAGAGCAGTAAGCAGCATGGATACTAGTAGCTACTAGAAATTAAATAAAAATAAAAGTGTCCACTCTTCAAAGGTCAGATTAAGAGAATGCAGGCAAACAGACTGACTACAGTACTAAACTGCTTAAAATGTTAACATTTGCCCTACTAAAACTTTTCTCGAAATATCTTTATACAGGTGCAGGCTCCATTCCTCAGACTCCCACAGCAAACAGTACTCTGCTGAGCACACTGACAGTAACGACTAGCTTACTTATCACACATCCCACAACAGCTAAAAGTTCCCTAAGAACAGATTCTGAATAATTCATCATTGTTTCTCCATTGTCTAATGCAATGTCTGGTTATGGTCAATAAACATAAATTTAAATGTACACAAACTACTATAAAATTAGTACTGTAGTTACTGACATTTACGGTCTCAAATTATTTATTTAACAGGTAACTGATATCTCTCTTCGGGAATATTATATGAAAAATACAATCTTCTCTGGCAAGTAACAAAATGATGCATTTGTTCTCAGATTTTTTTTTTTTTTTTACTGATCCAAATGTCTGAGGTCAGTGAGATAAAAAGTTATACAAAGTTAAAATGATTGTGTCAGTATGGTTATTGTGCATTTTAAATGGAAAACAGCCTTCAAACACTTTTATTAAGTCTAAAATATAGATTCAGGCCCAAGTTGATGGACTTTAAAATGTTTTAATTCTCTGAAGACTGAGTCTTGGGATGTATGTGAGTTTCACACCGGAGTTAATAAAACATGGATATTAACCAGCAGGAAATTATTTCCTGAATACAAACTTCCTTGTGTTTGTGTCAAGAACTATATTACTCATGTATTGAGACCATACACAAAATCAGACACTCTTTCTTACCAAAATTTATGCAATATAGTAAGAAAGATCAATCACGTAAGACTGAAGGGCAAATGTAAACTCATAATGTCAAGCATGTGTAAGTCGGACAATGAGATATTACAAAAGTAGGGTGACATACACAGGAGGAAATAATGTCAGAAGAGGACAGCAGTGACTTATACCTTAGGGAGTCGTGGCAATGATGAAGAAAGAAGGGGAGTATCCAAAAGAAGGATGGGGACTGAAGCCCATGAAAGAGCACCTGTGTGGAAGGTAAACCCACCAGGATGACTGTTGATAACAAAGTTCATTGTGCTTTACAACTAATTAGAATAACAGAGAGGATGCATTGTGTTGGGATTCCAGAACATCTGAGTAGATGACTAAGGAGTTATCAGTTTATCTTAACAGTAATAAAGACACCGGGCCAGGAGGTGTATGCCTATAATTCTAGCAATCAGGAGGTTGAGGCAGAAGGTTTGCTGCATGTCTGAGGCTAGCCTGGGCTACATAAGAAGTTCAAGGGCAGCCTGAACCACATATTGAGACCCTGTCTCAAAACAAAACAAAACAAAACGTTAGTAAAGACACTGAATTAAGACTCTTTTTAAAATTTATTTCTGTTAATATCCTTTTTTATTTTGGGAAAAAATAAAAAATTCAATTAAAAAACTCAAAAGAAAAAACTCAATTAAAAAACAGAATAACAATAGTTAAATACTGCCTATTGCTGTCTTCAAAGTAGTTACTCAAAGTACAAGATATGGGGGATAAAATATTCTCCAAACTATATCAGCACAAACCTTTCTTTTCAAAGGACTAAGAGAAACTAGTAGTATAATTATCTTGTATTTTTCCTTTTTCCCATTCTTTCTTTCCTTTTCCCAACCCTAGCTCCTCTTTCTTTATGAACAATTTCTTCCTATTTCACAATATCTACTGTACATTTTGGGCCTTATTTAACTGTTCCAGTTTCTAATGTAAGAGGCAATACGATGTTTACACATGTGACTCTGATTACACATGTGCACTTATGAGTATGGTCTCAAGTTGCATCCATTTATCTATGGAAGTCTCAAGTTTGTTCTTACTAGTGGCTGAATAGTACTCCATATCTTTTTATCCATTCCTCAGTTGATGGGCATCTGGATTGCTTCCAAGAATAATCTGTTGCAGATCGTGCTCTGATAAATATGGCTGCACATATATTGCTGTGGTATGATGCTTTTAATACTTCCAGGAAGATATCCCAAAGAGGAATAGCTAAACTGAATGGGACCTTTGATCCTAGTAGTTTGAGGAATCTCTGCACTGATTTCCACAGTGGCTGCACCAGTTCACTGGAGAAGGCCACACCAGCATTTGTTATTGGTTGTTTTCTTGATGACGACCATTCTTTCTGGAGTGAGATGGAGGTGTTGTCTTAATTTGCATCTCTTGTAACATCAGTGATATTAAACATTTCTTCATGTATTTGCTGTTTATATTTCTTCATTTGAGAAGTACATATTCATCTCTGATGCCCATTTTTGGACTGTGCCTGTGACTTTTAAATCCTGTATAGGCAGATACTTCATGAACAAAATGCTTATTGCAGGGGAAATACTATAAAGAATTAGCAACTGGGACTAGTCTTTTTAAAGAGCTTTTAAAATAAAGCTCCAACAAGGTGAAAAGACAACCACAGAAAAGTGAGAAAAAAATTAGCTAATTGTCCCACAAAGGACTTCTATATAGAACATACAAAAAGTGGATATGGATTCTTTAACATGATTTAAGAAAACTTTTAAGAATCTGCACAAAATTGACTAGATCTCATCACAGTATTGTTCTTTTTCTCATCACTCTCCATTTTTCATGTCAGCGTGCAGAACAATTTTGACTTCATAAAAAGTTGGTATTAACATATATACTCAATTCGGGTGCTACAAGTGTTTGATTTCTCCAGACAGAGTGGCTTGAACCTGTAATTCCAAGCAAGGAGATCATGAATTTAAGACTAATCAGGGCACCTTGGTGATAATGTACCTTAATAAATTGGCTAGTGTTAGGATGCTTGCTTAGCATATACGAAACCCTGGATTCAATACCCAGAAAAACAAAAACAATAAAAAACAGCCTAGGGTTTGTCTATAAAGATAGCCGACCATCTCACCTTTATTCCTTATAGAATTTATAAACTTTAATGAGAGAAAAAAATTCTTGATAATTGTGAAAAAATGTTCAATAATATATCAGCTGCCTCTGGAAAAACACTGGCAAACCTACCTATGATAAATAAAACTGGAATATTTCAACTCTTCACAAAAGTGCTCCCCTGAGAGAATCTTTTTCAATAAAAATTTAATACCTTTATTGAGATACAGTTTTCACACCAAAAAACTTCATCATTTAAACTGAATGGTTTAATGGCTTTTATATTATGCATAGTTTTGGGCAATTATCCCAAACTATAAAATCATAAAATTTTCTTTGCCTTGAAATGACTTTTATACTGCTTGGCACTTTCTTTTCCCACCCACAGATTTCAGCACACATCTGTCCTTCATCTACACATTTGGAATCCCATGGTATACATAGGACACATTTTTTTATCTGTTTCTCATAGGATGAAACTGCAAAGCAGTTTCCAACTCAATAGCTGCCTGTGCGAGGTACTAGTATGTTCAATATGTTCATTGCTGGCACTTTTATATTGCTTTATTACTCCTTATTGCATGGACAGCCCACTTCTTAGGCCATCACTATCAAAGAGCAGTTTCTGTTTTGGACCAGCTCAAACCTTGTTAGGTATCACACTTCTTTTAGAAGACTTGTCTGTTCTCGCTCACCTCCTCTGAATCAAATCTTTATATGTTTCTCTCATTTAATCTTCATATACCTAGAACAGGCTCTGCAAAACATGATGTTTGCTTTGTATCATGCTAGCTGGAGTTGTACAAACTACAGTAAAAGCTGTTGATTAGTTTTTAACTTGGGATAAGCTATTTTAAATAGATGTATTTTTAATCATTCTTTCTCCCACGTTTATACGATGCCCATACAATGACATAAACACTAAAATTTATACGTATTTTTTGAGATGTGTATTGGGATGCAGGCGAGGAGGGAGAGGAGGAGCCAGGCTGACTAGATTCAAACGTGCATATACAGAAATTAGTTACATAAATAGCTACCTTCTGAGTATTAGAGGTGAAACAAGTTACAGAGCATTATAAACTGAGAATTTCCTTTCTTCCAGATTTCAAAATACTTCATCGATTGTCCATGTAAAAATATGTATTACAAATCCTAAAATGATACTCTTATAAGTCATTTATGAGGCATTCTCTGACATGTCCTTGTGGGGCAGGGCATAAGATGAAAATAACTTTCAAATATGCTAATTTTATATACTATATATATTTAATTTTTTTATTTCTAAAAAAGTAAAGTGTGCTTTCAAAAGAATTATTTCTTCTTGAAAGGGAAGCCTACAGATTTTTAAAAGGTAGAGTATAATCCCCTGGTGCTGAAATACTGCATCAGCTTTTAACAAAAGAGCCAATACTGCAGTGCTATTTTATTGCCTACAACGTATGGTTTCCAGTTGAGTATCCCATTAACCTTAGAGTGCAATGATATCATTTTAATTATATAAATTGAAATGGCAATGTATAATACCTATATCATGTAAAAGGGGGTTTGCTTTATGTGAAAGTGTCAAAACTATCTTTCACTGTGAAGCAATAAATTTTCTTTAGATGGGAAACTTGCCTGTAAATTTAATTACTGGTAATTTTATTTTCCTCCATGGTTTAACCTCTCTTGGAATCTCACTGAGAAAATCATAAATCTGTACTTCCCTGGTCTACTTTGGAAACTACTGAGTAAAGATAAATGAGTATTTGCCCAGGTTTTAAGTTTAGAAAAGCAAAGAAATCTAAAGGTGGATGTGAAATGATTATGCTAACCTGTAAATGTCATCAGAGTGTAAATTCATAATTTCATAAAAAGGATTGTTTACTTAATAAACTCCTTTTATTCAAGTATCTAATCAAACAACACATTTCATAGAAAAGAATTATTTTCTTATGTTTGAAGAGTCAGATACTCGAGTGTGGGTAAGAAGAAAATGAGTTTTACATAAGAAACAGATGTTTGCAATAGTTCAAGACAAAGCAGTCTCCTGCACAGAGTCACAGGGCGGTGGTGGAGCACCACAGGGCAGAAACTCATGTAAGACTAGCGAATGATTTGGGAGTGTAAGAAAGGTGCTTCTCACGAATGCCTTCTAGCCTTCTTTACAATTCCTTATGGGATAGCTGTTTCTAAAAGTAGTAAAAGAGAAGCCCAGTCATGTAGAGTTGAACTCAGTTCACTTCTATGTTATTATACATGACATTCACCTGCTGAAAACAATCTTGGGTCTTCTGGTGAACATAAAAACAGAACAGCTTGGGTTTAAGAATCATGCCATTGAATATAGAGCACCCGACTGACAACTAGGCTTTATCTTTTGTTAGGTTTGTGATTTGGGCAAGGAATCCATCCTCACCACTCCATACCATCCTCTGTAAAATGGTAGGAAAAAAAAAAAAAAAACACCTACCTCAGAAGACCAAGCCTGGATAAAACTTATGCAATGCTTGATGGAGTATGCAGAATCGAACAAATGCTTCAGACCTGCTAGACCTGCTTGCTGTAGCTTGCGCAGCTTTGCATGTTTCTGTCTGTTCCCTCCACCTTGAGGTCAATTTGAGGGCTTTATCTTTGCCTTGTCAAAGAGGTTTATCTTGGCTGTGACATTTATTAGCCCATGTCCTTGAGGCAGTTACATTTTTTTCCTATTAAACTTCTGTAAGATTCAGTTACCCAATCTATAGAATTAAGACTAACATTTGGAGGAGCACTTGTCATAGGAAAATTTTGAATTTTGGGGGGGAAATTATGAGATGTGCAACAAACACACGGCCTCCACATATTGCTAACATTCAGTAAGTGCTACATAGTCTCATTTTAATGTGCAGATTCATACCAACAAGCAGACTTCTGAAAGAGTCATTAAAATTTAGGTAAAATTTTAACATACCAATCATATTTATCAAAACACAATTTAGGACGAAAGATAAAAGGCTTTTTCAGGATTAAATACAGTATTTGTGTATTTATACAGTGCTATCATTATGAATAAATACTTTTTTAAAAGTCCCAGGATGGTCTGAGTTATATTAATATACACTTTAAATTCAAGAAATTTAAATTCATCATATACAGTTTCTGAGTTACAAAGAAGCATAAAAGGTTCATAACCCATATCCGGGCATGTCATAAAGTTCTGAATGTAAAAAGCCGTTTTATAATTTTTGAAAGGCAATCTTAAGCTAATGCTTCCATTAAATGCATAAACCATTCTTTATTATGCAGCTGGCAAACAGTTTGAGGGGATTCAAAAGTCACGATTTCATGACATCATGATTTCTGATTTCTGAACGATTATATGTGGGAGTTACCCACAATCATCAGCTCTGAAAGGCAACTTCTGGTTCTAAATTTGGTGAGTTACCACAGTCGCCTTTAGGGATGGAGGTCAAAAGGGTGCCTATCCTGAGATTCCATCAATTCCCCCCTTTCTCCTCTGCAAGAAGCAACAGTGACTTCTGGCAGTGGAAGTCACTCCTCACTGCACCCTGCCTGCCTCCCCTAAACACTTCATGCCATCCTACAGAGACCACCAGACCAGGACAGAAAAAAATCAAAGAATGACAGAGATACGCTGGAAGAAACAAAAAAGCAGAGAAGAAGTGAGAAAGAAAGGATGAAAGGGAAGGGTACATAAGAGGAAGAGACTTAGAGGTAAAAATGATAGCGGTGCAGGGCTGATGAGCAGAGATAGAAACAAGACAAGCTGGGCCACAGAAGGAAGAAAACAAGCTGAGGAATTTTTAAACTTCTCAGTTTATCTTGTCATATAATTACAAGCAGCATATATGTCCACGGACTTTGTTCTAAATGCTTTACACGAATTACCTAAACACTGTATACAACACTGCGAAGCAGGTACCAAAATTTCCAACAGAGATGAAGAAATGAAGACAGGAAACCAAAACAACCTGATCAGATCATTTTAAAAGTCTGAGAGAGAAGGCAGCAATTATAATAATGTCCTTGATCTCAGGAATTTAAACCTGAAATGGCACAGCGTGGATTTCTTCTGAGCTTATAAGGACAATTGGAATTTTCTCAAGAAGAAAACAAAATTATCAAAGCCAGCCATTTATCACACCATTCATATCGATTCTGTTTGTACTGATTCTTCATCTGTGACACAAGAAGTTCTGTGATTAGAACACTGCACAGGGGATACCTTGACCATGTCAGGTTATACCACTGCAATGAGAGGAAATAAACCTTACCATTTGTAATGTCACTAAAATGATTTGTGCTTGTGCCAGTTGTCAATGGGTATTTTAACTCATCATACCTTACTGAAAATCTTTTAATAACGTACATCATAGCATTTCACAGTTCAAGTTGACGGAGAACTGCACTCTGGCACCGCCAACCTTCCATTTGCTTTTCTATTTGGATACCAAAATAAACCCAGACACAATTTTGCTGTGTAAGTCAATCTACTGGCCACTGAATCAATTCTGTCTAACAACTGTTCCAAAAGGGCACTTAAATCAATTTGCTACAAAAGTAATGCATACAATAATATATGCAGAAACTATACTTAGACATTCTACACAGATAATTAACCCCAGCAGACTAAAGGCTCACACTAGAGTGTAGTTCTTAGTCACGGTACAACTTGTGAGAAACAGCCATTGACAATCTGAACACATGCGTGACATTTTGCGTAGGATAGTAGAAAATTAGCCTACAAAGTATTGATAGTTTTTCTTTCACATAATATTAGAAAACTATTCACCTTACCACAATTCAAGCTAACATTTTCTGGCTTATAGTATTTCTTTTAATTGCGCTAATGGAACAAAGGAGCTATCTTTTAAAAAGTATCTTTACTGACTGATTTTTTTAAAGTCAGTGAATTGACTCCAAAGAAACCACAATTTAACATCAAGGGAGAAATGCAGAGGTTTTCACCAGCCCCACTGTCCCCAGAAAGAGCTGCATTCAATCTATCCATACGTGGAACTATGTTACCGGCAGCAGCACGTAGCAGGAGATGTAGCAGAGAGATGCAGGTGCTCTACGACTGACAAGAAGGAGGCAGATCTTGGTGACTTCCATGCCTTAGCCTTACTTGGACTAGTAAGTGGCTGAGGATATCAAAGAAAACTGAAATACCTTGGAGATGGTTTAAAAACTTTAACACATCCACGGACTTTATTTTTTCTTTTTTTGCATATTTTAGGGTTCTTACATTTTGTTTGAATGTGCAAACTGTTCCATTTTTGTGAGGATAGACTGTTCTGATACAAAATATCAAGGCCTCCTTTATTCTTCTTACTGTGTTAGTCAAGTTAAATCCTCCCCACTCTGCCAAAATAAGTGGATTAGGGACCAGGAATGGCCAAACCATATTGTGTTGTAAAACACCAGAACCTCACTTCAAAGTATGCAGGAAGGAGTATGCTTTCACATCAAATGTTTGATTTACACTGTGGCTTTTCCAAATACATCTATTGAGCAGATACCTTGGTACAAGTTTTTGTAGCATTTGAACTCAGTTTAAAGCTGGCTAAAGTTAGAATAAAGAAATTATGCTTGCATAATTTGAATAATTAGCATTACCCTAAGTAGCAGGATCAAAGTTTTCCTTCATCAGAAAAGTAGCCAGGTGTTGGCGTTCAGTGGAAGCCACACTAAAAATTAGAATTTACCATTTTCTGTCAGTAAAAAAGGGAAAGAACAAGAGACATTTTCACGTTCTTTCCACTTTGATGATTATCACTGGCTTTTTATGATATTAGAGAGATAGATGTAGCATCAGAAATTTGAGTGCAACAAAATTAAATAGAACAGTACATATCTAAAATGTGGATTTAAATTACAAAACTTCTAAACATGTCTATTTGTCAGCTTTCCCATCACGAGATGAAACACCCAACATACCCACAATTTAAAGGAGGAGAGCTCTATTTAGTTTACATTTCCATGGAATTCAGTACATAGTCACCGAGCCTCAAGGCAAAAGGATCAAGAAGAATGGAGATGACTGAGCAACATGGTTACCTCAGGATAATGCAGAGCAAGAAGGGAAGAACAGGGAGAGAACTACACCCTCCAAGGGTACATCCCGGTAACACAGCTCTTCCAACTAGGCCCACTGCTTAACGCACATTGGCTACGAGGTCATCAGAAGATCAATTCACTGAGGAGGACAGCGCCCCCAATCCAATCATCTTCCAAAAGCCCCGCCTCTGAATTCCTGAGATTACTGTAAGATCTAATCATTGACAAAATGAAAAATCCAGGGGGCTCCCTTTGTAACATCCCACTAAATAAAGTATAGCTAACTATGAAATCCCATTCATACTGTAATTCTACTGAATGCCAGAGCAGGAGTTCATGGTCATTCTTCTCTCATGATTGAAGAGAGTAAGCAACACCATTTTCATTTTACATATAAAAAGTCAGAAGTGAGGAGATTCTCTAGGGTTGCTACAGATAAAAGTAGCAACACTGAAATACCACAAAGATCCAATGTTATTCAACTATATTTTAAATAAGTAAATATTCCAAATTCTGTTTCAGGAAGTGAGACAAGAAACATGGGACTGTTAATCCTGATATCAGAGCAGAAGGCTCCATTCCCACCGTGCTAAAGGCTTATTTACCAAAAGTGAGCATTCATATAGCTTCAATAGTTTTGTTTTCCAATGTAAACACATTAGTCTTCATATCTTTTGCATCTTCTTTTTAATATTTCTATTTATATTATGGTTATTTTTAAATTTGGCAATAGTCCAGTTAGCACTTATTTTATTGATGTCCTACTTGTATTCCTTTTAAACAAATATACATAAAATGTTTTTTCTCCCTAAATTAGAAAATGATACAACAGAACAAAGCATACATTTTTTTTCTGGCTTCTAGATAATATGATTGAATGAAAATACTTAACAGTTATTTCACAGATCAATTTCTCAATAAATTAAAACATAGTAACAGAAGATCTAAATTATAGGAGTCTGTCTAACTTTCTTTCAGTCCCTGGGCATATATAGAATATTGTCTGCACAATAAAATAGTTACTTTATTTAGCAGCAATTATCTTAATTGCTTTTAATTGTTATTAATATGCCAAAAGCAATTAAAGTAATTTTCAAGAGAAGCAATGAATCTTCACAATTCAATACACAAATCAATAATAGAAGCTCTTCTAACAATGACTAGAACATTCTTTTCCTGCTACTACCAATAAGAAATAATACTTAAAGTTATATTTTGGGATGCTCTAAATAATTACAGGTCTTTGAGTCACTGGAAAGTGAAGATTTAAAATTGGTACCTTCAATGCTAATAAATTAGTGATTAGTATGGTATCAGCTAAACTTAGGAAATTAGCAGACTTCTTAAATCCCTTCCACAAGGGCAATGAGTGGCAAGTTAAGGGAGAGACGCAGCCTGGACTATATGTTTTCTGGTCTGACTGTGACCATATGGAGAGAGGATTGACAATCTTAGCCCATTAAATTTCCCTTTTTTGACACTTCTCCTACTTCAGACTAACTTTTAATATCTTCTCACTGAAGGAGACCGCAGTTTCTTCTGAGGCTCCTCCTACTCCCTGATTTCCTTTAGATGCCCAGGGAATAAAATGGCTGAGAAGCCTCTGTGATTCTCATTTTCTTGCTATTGCAAAGCAATAGTTTCTACATGCCTCTGGGTGTGTGTGTGTGTGTGTGTGTTAGTGAGAAATGAAGACAAAAAATAAAAAGAGAGAGACAGCATGAAAGAAAGAAGGGCTTTTTCAGGTTTTACTTATTTTTTCGGGAAAGCTTTTTCTCCATCCACCCAGGTCTTGGCAAACCAAGATGCTGAGCCTGTCTTCTGGCTACCCCTCTCCTGCAGAAAAGGAACATCTTCTCTTGCCAAGAGACTGAAGATTTTAATCTATTCCCTTCCAGGAAACATAAGACATAACACTTTCCTACAAAACTTCTTACTTACTAACTTTATCTTCTTTTCCCCAAACCAAGAAAGGATGTCATCCTGGATATGGGGGCTCATGTTTGTAATCTCAGCTGCTCAGGAGTCTGAGGCAAGATCAGGAAACAAACAGCACCCTAGGCAGTAGAGCCAGACCACGCCTCAAGATGAAATTTTAAAAGGGCCATGAGCGTATCTCAGTGCTACTTGAATTCAATTCCTTATACTAGAGGGAAAAATGAACGATAGAATTCAAATAAGAGAAATGCATAGAATCAAAAGCTTGGGCAGCATTTTAAAAGTGGCATCTTTTAAGATCATGCTCTTTCAGCTATGACTTAGAATGCATCATATAGCTGGATATTGCAGAGCCCTGTGAGAAGCTCTGGCTCTTTTGTTCCTAAGACAGTTGCATCTGCTTGACCCCTTCTCCCGAGCTCACCAGATGCACGGATCTGTCCTGTCTAGCCTGGCTCCTCGCTGACTGTTTCCTCCCCCATCTGACAAGTAAAATTGTTGGCTTCAAAGTTATTCCCAAAGACAGAGCGGTATTCATTAATAACCTTAGGAAGCCAGTATCTTAAATACAATGTATGACTAACAGGGAAGGAGCACTGATGCTTTCTATCCAAAAAAGGGCCTTCCAAAGACTACTTCTCTCATGTGCAAACCACTCCATCTTGTTTAAGCAAGCATGAATCAGAGATGCTACTCTGAAAGTTGCTATCTTGCTCACAATCCCCATATGTCATGGCCTCACAGATTTACTATGCCTTTTTTGTTTGGGGAAAATATTAACAATAAATCTTATCTAAAAATTATAATTTGCAAGATAATTTGACCTACATTATTTCATTTGAAACAACAAAGAGAAATTGGGTATAGAATGGATTCTCTGAATATCATCTATTTCGGTAGAGTTGCTTATTTGTTCCCTGTACAGATGGTTAATAATGTGACTAGCTGGTCTTGAATTTAGAATTGTATTATTCTGGATCTGAAATTTAGTTAGTTCTTTAAATAGATAAATAAGCAGAGAGGGAGCTTTCTGATAGAGCTTTTTATTAAAAAAATGTTTTCGTTCATCATTTTTTAAATTTGCAATTCTGAAATTGTAAGGACCACACTTTTAAAAGTTGCTCAATTATGGATAGTAAAAACAAGAAATAACTAGATGGTTAGTTGGAATACTAATTGGTGGCTTTGCTTGGCTCCAGACTTTAGGAAATCCTCAGTACAATTGCAAACACTTTCCCCAAACTCTCCCTCCTATTGCTGCTTCATTATTTTTTCTTTGGTATCCATCATCTAACAGGGGGTGATTTCTCAGAATGCACTCCCCATTTCTAAGTGGAAGTGGTATTCAGGGCTGAGGAGAGACATTAATGTGTGGATAACGTCATGTTGAATTGATCCTTTTCTACTGCGGGGAGCAGAAGAAACCAAGCTCATAGCTGTGCTGTGATGTTAACAATACCCAGCTTTCCTCCAGAGACAGACGGCCTTAAGTGGGCAAACCACTGAGAAAATTCTCATCCGACAACTGTCTCCATAGAAGGGTCAAAGGAATTAACCCATAGTTAAGGAGGCAAGGGTTTGCTTAAGTACTTTAAGTACATAGACAGTTGTGCACAGAGACTCAAGCAGCTGGTTTCTGTCTCTGATGGAGAATGAATAAAAGACATGCAGTAATGTTATGGTAGGAATGATGACATTTAGACAAAAAGAAAGAAGTCTCCATACTAAGTTTGAAGCATCCGCTGCAGTGCTGGGTTTTGCATATTTTGTTTCTTTTAGTTCACTCAACATCCTTAGGGAACTCTTAAGAAACGGAGGTTAAAGAGTTGCTTTATTTGTCTGAGGCTGCAAGACTAATAAATAGATAGAACTTGTATTTTCCTGGAACTGAAAAGTCCTTTTCACTATAGTAGTGATTCTCAAATCTTATGCTAGAAGAGGGAACTTAAAACTCTTGGGAATGCTAGTGAAAAATGTGTATCTTTTTTCTGGAAAAATGCACACACCCCAGAGATCATACTCATGTTTTTATCCAGTGCGTAAAATACAGAACCTGAAAAAATTCTCTGCCTTCAATTGTGCTATAGCTCAAAGAATCCAGAATAAACCTGAGCCTAATCACAGCACAAAAACAATCCCTGAACAAGAGAGAGACATGTCTAAAAGACAGACCATAACATACATCCCTTTCAGTACTCTGATTTCCCCACCTACTCTTTAACCACACGCTTAAATGGTTATAACTATAGTTTTTCTTATCGCAATGCATTTAAATTTAAGACATCATTCCTAATAGCTTTCTAAACAGATCCAAGTTCACAATAAAAATAATGAATTCTTTAGAATGTTGCTCAAGTAAGAAGAACTTCCTTATAAGGTAACACATTAATAAAAAAAAGCAAGATTCTAGAAAGAGTAGTCTTCAAGCACATTGAATTACTGGAGCAGAAACCAATTTATCATTTTATTAGCAGATAATTTAATAACAAGGTTGGGTGCAGAGCTCTCCCAAGTTAATGACCAGGAGAGGGGTTAGGAGAATGGTTGAAACTGACGTGATTGTTAGCAGCATGGAAATTATCTCGATGGAGACAGCATTCTACTGAATCCCTTTTCTACTGCAGCTGCATTCAATGCACAAGAGATGATGAATCTTGACTCTTACTGTGCATCCCCATAAAGGCTCTGATGCTACTGTAAATATAAAGCAAGGTTTAGGAAACGTAAAGAGGACGCATTTATATCTCAAAGTATCTGGGAGAGATGAAGGCATTGACAAGCACCTGCTCAGATCAGTGCCCTGCAGTGTTAATTAAAACATCATGCAGTAAGTGCAGCTAATGGTCAGATGGGGCTGGAATCCTGCAAAAGTCCGAAGCAGACAACTGGGGAAGTGGAACGGTAGGAGACACCGGAAGAACTTTCTCCTAAAAATGAAATCAACATTCAGGCATTATGTTGTTAAAACGTCACAATTGAAGGGATGTTGGAAACTGCAAGCATTTCTCTCATTGGTTCTAAAATGTGTTACCCGTGGCTACATTTCTCTAATTTTAGTAAGAATACTATGATGTGGTCAAAATGTTCCATGATTTTCGATGAGGACTTGTCTCAAGGCATAGCTTACAGCAGGATTCTAAGACTTCTACCTACAAGAAAAGCTAGCACAACTGCAATGTAACCCACAAAACAGTTCAATATGGATGCCACTTCCACTGAGTTTTTCCCGAAATCACTTTTGGGGAAACAGAACAATCAAAATTTAAATGACAGCACTCCTACTCAGCATGTTCAGTGTTAGTTTCACCCTCAGCAGATTCGTCTTAACTGAGTCTTTTTTATCTTTTCCATTTGCCACAGTGGCCACCTGTGACAACGCCTCCCTTTATTTTTCTCTTCATGCTTCCCACTCCATGCTTACTTCCCTGAATCTAGGAAAATAAGTCTGGCCTCTGATTTGCTTCTAGAATATAAATCCTCTGGGAGAAACTTTCTTTCAACTTCTACATTTATATGAATAATATGGACAACAATCCTTTTCAGGAGTTCCCCAACCCAAGGGTACAGATTAACGCAGGTCTCTTCCAGTATGCGTTTAATTGGTATTGCTGTTCTCTTCTACAGTCAAATGATATTGTCTCTGCTCTTCAATCCACCATCCTTTTGGCCCCCTCCTATCTTTCTCCTGCTTCTCTTGCCACCCCATCTCCATCTCACACTTGTTCCTCTTCTCCAGGGAAACTGCCGCATCATAAGCTCTTGGGTGTTTAAATCATCTCATCTACTTTCAAGATTCAATTATCCTCAAATATTCCAGGCTCACTTCTAAAAGTAAGTGTTCAACACACACTTGCTAACTATGATTATAGAGTTACTTATGGTCTAGTACCAAATTTCATTTGCAGGTTCTCTCTTCAGAATTTCCCCTTCTCTGCCGATGTCTGATGACTTGATGTTGCAGCTAAGGTTCAATAAATTTGTGATGAATAAGTGAATGACTGATGTGCTCTACTGCCTTGAGCTCAAAGTTATCTGCAAGGACCAAAACACATCTCAAGTTTATGAGAAAATGTATCATTTCCCTGCCTTGTCCCCTGAGGCAATGATCTTTTGAACCTTTAGTCCTTAAGGTTTTGTCCTGTAGAAATGTTTCAAGTCTTCCAAGGAGAAGGGGACTGCCTTCCTGTGAAAAGAAATTTAATACAATCTGTGTTTGCACCCAGTAAAACGTAAGTCGAAACTTCTGTGGCCTCTTTAGGAAAGACCACAGTGAATCCTTCTTGCTCTCCCCAACACTTCATCTTTTAATAAAAGACTTTCTAATCACCAAAGCTATGTGTGAGGATGCACACATAATGCGAACAGCGCCCGCTGGAAATGTTACTGCGTTCCCTGGTAGATTACTATAAAGAACTTGGAGATTTCCCAGACATGAGATGACCTATGAGAAACAAAAATCCTATTCAACTCATGTGACTTAGCCTAGCTACTGTTAAAAAATCGTCTCTCATTTGGGGAAAAAAAAATCTCAATCTCTACCACTTCTAAACACTCCCTATATCGACAGAAATTCAATTGAGGGAAGAATTCTATGGTGTTAGAAAAGCCTCCTAAAGTTTCTTCTTTACTGTCAGGATAAAGCTCACATTGCATATAAAAACACTGCTGTCTGTCTGTCCATTCCAACTCATCCCCTGTATCACTGTGCACCTTCTTAGTCACAAATATGACCACCTCATTCCCACAGTGCAAAGCTCCTACAGCTTGCAGTGTTGAGTTTCTCCTTTACCTATTTCTCCACATGACTTTACCCATATCAACAACGAAAGGAGACCTCCTTCTTCTTTTTCCTGCATTTGGTAGGTGCCTCTGCTATCACCACCCTATCTACCTGACACTCTTCCCCATCTTTCTCCAGTGACAGAGAACCCTAAACTCATCTGTACGTCAATGAAACCAGTTTGCTTTCCCCATTCTTTTCCTTCTTATAATTGCCTTTGTCTGCTCTCACAGAATAATCTAAACAGACCCTGACTGGATCACTTATTTTGTGATAATATCATTACATTCTTGTTTTATTAAAATGGATCTTTTAACAATGCATGTTGGTGTCTCTGACCAGGAACAATTAAATGAGGGACATAAAAATTACACACCAAATGTTTTTGCCAACCAAATACTCTGTCAAGTGTGAATAAGATCATTAAAGAATAAAGTTCTGGACTGTTGTAGAGCAGATGGAATGTTTGATAATCTACAGCCTGACTTGTAAGCAGGCTGAACATACTTTGTTTAAAAGGCAGCTGTGAAGCTATTCACATCCAGGTAAACTCCAAGACTATAGTATTCTTAACTCAGAAATATGAAAGGGTACTAATTACAAGCCTGTATCTTCAGAATGGGTAAATATGTGTAAATTTATACCTGGAGGTGAGAAGCACAATGTAGAGACAGAAAGATTTATATCTATATGCATCTATCACTTGGGATAGAGACAGAGGTAGAGACAGAGAGAAAGAGAGAGAGAGAGACAGACAGACAGACAGACAGGCAGACAGACAGACTAACAGAGGTAGAATAGAGATCAAGATACAGGTAGAGATGAGATGGACTCAGTATTTGGATGAGTAACAATTTCCCTTAGCTCCTTCGTTACAAGCACAGTTACTGTCATGCAACACATGCATTTTGGAAACAAGCTGACCACCATGAATTCTGGGCTGTGTAAGTGTTTGAAGCAGATTTATGAAAAACGTAGAAACCTTTTTTCCAGTGTAAGGAAATAGTCATTTATTCATCAAACCAAAAACACTTGAATTTCTTTACAAAGGCACCCACGCCATAAGAGAAAGAGATCTAAACTAGACCAGAACATAGCAGGCCTGCAGGCCCCACAGGGTTTCATCAGCACCTGGATGATGAGAACTGACGTCAATGTTTAAATCCTATTGCCTGTTAGTTGAAAGTCTGCTGCTGTGGCTGATGCTTTTCACACAGGGCGTCTGTGCCTTTAATTTATTCCACTGGTCATGGGGTGCATTTTAATTGGAAGGAAAGTCTTGTGCTCCGTGTGTGCAGAGCAGCCCAAGTGCTCTGGGAAGGCCTGGCTCCTTCTGACCATCCTGACACCATCACTCACAGATCTGTTAGCAACTGCACCCACAGCACTGCCAAATAAAGGAGGGCAATTAAAGACAGTGCAACTGCACCATCACAGTACTGATGCATGCTCCAATTTATAAATACAGGGCAGGTCTAATCCATATCAAGTGATAATAGTTACAAAAAAACTACACAGTATTACTAAGATTCTGCATCAATTCAAGAAAAGGGCAACTTCAGGTTCAGAGGTAATTTTAGTCTTAGGGCGCCATTCGGCACACAAGATCACTGCAGCAAATTTGCAGTTGTCTGTTTTAGTTTTTATGTTATTTCCTATTGCCTGTACATCCGTCTTCACTCTGTCTCTGTGTCTCTCTCTGTCACTATCTCTCTGTCTCTCTCTGTCTCTCTCTCTCTCTCTCTCCCCCTTTCTTTCTGGCCATATGAATTAGCTTACATTCAAGGTATACTATGCTATTTACAGACCTGCACCCGCCAACATCTGTAGAAAGGTTTCAGAAATTGATTTAAAGTCTGCAACATAAGCATATCCAATCCTAATAGTATATAAGACCATATATCTTTCAGGCGAGACTGACACATGGTCCCTACTCCAACTGGTGATAATGCATCCCTGCCAAGCCCAGATTTAGTTTCAACTCCAGGGAGATAGATGCAACCTAATGATGGATTGGTATAACCCAATCGTGCTAACATTTGTATTTGGAAATTCTACAGTGTAGTACTGACAGTACTTTCTTGTTGTTTTGTTTTTCATTTCCCCTACCATGTTTCTTCAAGTATATCAAGATGTTCTGCCAGGATGACAAGCATATGATCAAATTTAATGGTATATAAAGAGATTGCAGGCTGCTTTCCAAAGCAAAATTTCATCGTTGGAACTTAGAACAATTAATTGCACTTCTGGCAATCCCACTAAAATAAATTAAATGGTGGAACTTTTTCATTGGAAATCTTTGGCAAAATAAACTTAAAAGATGGAAAGCTTTATATAATTAAAAATGGCAAGCGAGCTGCCTCCTGGGTTCTCCTGCTATGTGGCAAGTTCCTCAAGAGCAGGAGCTGTATCTATTACCTATAACTCTTCGTAATAACCCCACCACAAAGTAGGCACCTTATACACCATTAAATCCATGTATGGATTCAGATATGAGTACAGTTATGAGATTTGAGATCCTAGTTTGATTCAAAGCTCTACCATTATTGAACATTTCTTACAGGTTGAGTTGTGTTGACACAACGTCCAATTTGGGTGCTGACATGATAACTACCTTCTAGTAAAACTGATGTAATTTCATTTGAAGATAAAGTCTTTACAAGTTCAAATAAAAGAGTTAACTAACAAGGTAAAAATAAGGTCATCAGAGTGAGTCAAATACATCATTGGCTCCTTATAAAAGAGGTAATTTGGACACAAAACCAGAGGTGCAGAGAGAACACCATTAGGAATATGAAAGCAGAAATCAGAATGATTCTTCTTGAAGTCAAGGAAAACGAAAGACTGTTAGCAAACTACAAGCAGCTAGAAGACAGAGAAGGGCTTGGGACTTGGGCTTCTGGGCTCACAGAAGGAACCAACGTTGTGTTCACGCTAATGTATTTCTGTTGCTTAAAGATTCACTGCAGGATTGACTATGGTGTACAATAAAGAAGAGAGTCTGGAAGGTCCCAAATTTCTTTTCTTTTTTCTTTTCTTTTTTTTTTTAATCCTGAGCAAGTAGGAGATTTCATTAATGAGAAGGAAAACCTACAGGAGAAACTCTCTTTAAAGACAGGTCAGGCACTCGGATCTCACATGCTCAGACGGAGACTGTGCCTAAGAGACATCCAATCAGAGATGAAAGGCAGGCAGTGCATGCGACTCTGGATTGGAGAAAGCAGGTGCTGGCGAGAATATAAATTTGGGAGTCACTGGAGAATTTAAAGTCAAGAGGCTGCATGCACTAGGTGAGTAAGACAAAGGAACTAACATTTAACAAGTACTTAGGAATGTTTTACACATGTTATCTCATTAATCCTTTCAACTGACTTGATGGTGAGTCAACAGCTTGCATTTTTAAATTCCTCTAATTTTTAGACTCTACCCAGTTTGACAAAGGATACTGTTTTATATTAATTTAAATGTTAGTGATTGTGACAAATGCAAAGCAATGAAATTATTGGACAATGAAGTCAGAGGTACCCTAATCTTTTCTGTAAAGGACCAGACAATAACTGTTTTTAGGCTTTGCAGGCTAAATGATCTTCATAGCAGCAACTCTACTCCAACACCGAAGCCTGAAAGTAGCCATACACTATATATATGAATGGGTGTGGCTGTGTCCCAACTAAACTGCACTTACACAGCCAAGAGAAGGACATGGGTTTTGCAAATAAGCTGTAATTTGCAAACTGCTGATTTACACATGTGATCTGAATTGATAAAAATATTTTAAAATAGTATTTAGAAAAGTCATGGTGTACTTTCCACAGAGCAAGCCACTCTAACTATGGACTTAGATGCTTTTCAGACTTCATGCAGCAGAGGTCTTGTGACTCAGGTCCTTGAAAATCCAGGAAACCCCACAGACAATGTGACCTGGTGGCCCTAATCTAGGAAGACTCCAGATTTCCCATACAGAAGAGGTTTAGGGATGGAAACACAGTCAGAAACACTCAATGCATGTGTTGAAGCCTAGGCTTGTCTAGCATTTGCACAGGGTTTACAAAGAGTATATGTTTATAAAAGTAGCATAACTTTAGGGAATAGATATTTGGTGCAGGAAGATCTTTTTAGTTATTTGATTCTTAATCCTTTATGCTGAAAAAATGGTTACTCATGATAATCCACTTAACTGAAGTCTTATTACACAGGTACTTTATTATGGTCAACAAAGCTCAAAGCTAACAGAAAAGGACCAATCCCAACTTGGTAGTTAAATTCTATAAGACACAAGAATTCCTGGTCCAAAGCAGGCAACCAATAAATTTCAACTCCTTACTCACTCTTTCAAAACAAATTCTTTCAAATAAATTCTTTCAAAATAAATTATCTTGCACTCAACTCTCATATTTGCTTTAGAATGCAGATTTTTATTAACCCACGCTTGCACTTGGCTACACTAGTATATTTTTTTTCCTTCTCTACTCTTAGCCATCTTACAGGTACCTAGCAAACAACGCTTCCCTATTCAAAACCTTTATTGCTTAATTCTTAATGATGAAATAAGTACAGTACGTAGCTTGACCTTCTAGGGATGCCACAGCCACTTTTACCTTCATGTTGTTTCCAGCTTTATTTGAAATGCTGTAACCTGGTTATTCAACAACCTTTTATTTCTTCAAATGAAGCGTTCTATGAAATTTCTTTCACTCTGTTCTGTACCAAATAAAATCACATCTTTTTCCTTCAAGAACAAGTTCAGAGTGGCTGCTCCCCACTACTCAACTGCGTTCATCAGGTTTAACCATTCTCTGCATTCTTATAGGACTGTTCTGTAAGCCACACTCATTTATTTACTTACAAATTTTTAGCACAGTTCTCTAAAACTTAAGTACTTATTCCTTGAGTCATCTTCATTTTGGTTCTAAATTGGACTGTATTTCTAACCCACAAAGTTCTTAAAATCCAAGGGCCACATGGCTTTCATCCTTCCCCAGGAGGAGTCCAGATTGTGCCTGGAATGCTGAGAGCCGAGGATGCATGAACCTCCCCTTGTCAAACCAAAGAGAAACTGTAACCTATCACAATCCAAAGCGTCCTTATAATCCACTCTCCAGAAAAAGGCTGAGCACATAATGCTTCCTCACAACAAATGAGTGAAATAATAAATGAACGAACTCCAGGATCTAGCCCAAGAAAATAGTGAACCCTGTTTCCAAAATGTTTATGAGCAAACGTGCTCTTCAAACACATGTTACTGTAAAAAATCGTAAAACAGGCTAAATGCCTGCAGAGAGGATAACTCACATGCATGATAGTTCAGTACACTGCAGCTGCTTGCTGACTATGCCTCTCTCAATTAATATCCCATCTCGACATTATCTCAAGGACCATACACATCCGCCCCCCAGCTATTGGTTGCCTGTCTTATTTCAGTAATGAAGTCCAGTGAGCATAATAAAGTACCTCCAAGTGTCCTTCCTTCTCTTATTTTCCTGTTTCATTTCCTGTCACAATCTGTTGCGTCATTCTCTACAGAGTCAGAATCTACCTTTTCTAGCATTGACATTTCTTCAAGCCTAAAATCTGGGGCATTGCCCACAAAAGAGTCTAGAAGTATTTTAATTTAAATTTTAGGTATGTGTTTGAGTATTGAGTCCTTACAAAGAGAAGATTTAGAAAACCTTAGTCTGAAACCATCTACTAATATAGTAACTTTTGTCAGAATTAGTCATTTGAGGAACTATACTTTCAAAACATATGAATCATTCAAAGCAATTAAAGATGAATACCAGTCATTTAAAATCCACCATAGTATACAGAATATCTTTAAGTTAATTAGAAAGAGGCAGATTAATTACAGATAAACTGCAAAGTACTTTTGCTACCAACAGAGGAAAGTTGGAGTTGAAAACTGACAGGGCCATTTGTGTTCTTATTCAGAATAACTGGCCAAATATGGCAAATGCTCCCGGACCACGCTTCTCCTGTTTGTAAGAGGTCAATTTCAAATTGCACCCTAAAACTAAATCATCAGCTCAGGATATAATGGTCAAAAATAAATTCACATATTGGAAGAGAGAAAATAACATGGCATTGTGCACATGAAGGTTACATTTATGTCAAATGCATAATGTGGGTGCCCTATGTTTGTCATATGTTTGTCACATGCACCTCACATGAGTGTTGATTGCATCTCACACGTATGCTATATGTGCCATGTGGATACCACCTGCAGTCACATGTATGTCATTGGTGTCATATATATGCCACATGAATACCACATTATGTGTTATAGACAACCAGAAGCACCCCAATACATAGAAAAATGTATGTTACATGCATGTCACATGAAAACCACGAGCATGCCATATGCACATCACATGCATGTCACGTGCATGCCACAAGTATGCCATGTGCATGTTGCATGCACATTACATGTATATCACATGTATACATCATCTATGGCACATGTGTCACATGCATGTGTGCACACATGCATATTTACAGGTACACATACATACACACAAGTTTTGTTTTGGTGGTTCTGGAAATGGAACCCACAGCTTTGTGTATACTAGAGAAGTGCTCTACCTAGGTTTCACCCTCTAGTTCTGTTTTCTATGTTGAAAGACTGCTCAGAGGAGTAAGACCAATTGGCTATATAAACTCAACCAGTGAGACATTTTATTGTGACACGGAAAGAATATGCAGTGTATTCTGTCCAATTTTGTAGTCAAGTCCTCCAAGTAGGAGGAAAAGATATAAACAAACCAAACCCTGGGGATATAACAACACACTGCTGGGTTTCTTCAGGCTAATTATGATGCTATATTTATTACTGAGTTTAGCTGCTTTCCATATGCAACAAGTTGTTTTATCAGTTTCAGCTTTGGGTAGGTAATAAAGGATTCCCTTTTGTGGAGGCACTGGATTGTTCCTTAGACAGAAACACCCGCAGTTTCCGCTACCATTCCTAAGACAATACATCCCAAATGACTTTCTAAGTCTCTGGTGGCCTTGTGTGGGCTGCTGCTTGCTGTAAGATTCAGTACCTTATTAAATCAAGCGCATGGAGTCCACTACACAGAGATACACTTTGAAGATACTTTTATAGCAGTCCTTTGCTTTAACAGTAGAGGCGGTAACACTAGGGAATGTTCCTTCCTGTTCAAGAAAGTGGGGAGGAGATGGTAAAAGGCATTGTCGTAATGGAGGCCAAATATTTTTAAAAGTTTTAAAAGCTAAATCGACTTTTCTTAAACCATCATATCCAGTGAACACTTTGCAAATTACAGCACAAGTATTTAAGTACTTTAATTAAACACAGAACATACCCCTCACATTTCTGTCTGTGAGATTATTTTCTGCAATTAAAGTAATGAATCCATTCAAATAAATGTAAGAGATTCTCCTAGGGATATAATTTTTTCCAGTTTGTAAAATGTCTAATAAGAGCTCTATAGATTTTCCAGAACATTCTCTTTATATCAAGTTGTGAAAATACTCTGAAGCAGCATTTATGCACTTGAAACAGAATATTTAGGATACAGGGGCAACATCGTTAACTCTAAAATTAAGCAAGTCTTCATACATCTGTGGGCAAGTTAAAAACAGAAAGCAGCAAACAGTCTACAACAATGAATGAAGGCTCTGGAGCTTTTCTATAAGCTTCAAGCTGACCAGAGCCCTTGCAGAGAGGTCTTACCTCATTCCCACACATTTCTGACCCATTTTGTCTGTCTTTTCTCAGAAGGATTTTACTTGCTCCGCTGTGGACTAAGCAGTAAACTAATTATCTTGTTCAAATCCCTTTGTAATGTCCCTAATCCTATTAGTTGTAAGAATGCCTGAATACTGATTGCAAACTTTTTTCTTTTCAAAGAGAGAGAAACTAGTCCAGTAGTTTGTTCCTGGGATGCTGATTTATGGGGAGATTCAGACCAGTTCAGTAGACAGAAGCAAAAGCAATTCTGACCATACCCAAAATCCCAGGCCACCTGCAACCATAAGAGTCATTCTATTTGTATTCACCTATCCATTCATTTATTCATACTCTGTATGTCTGGGTCTTTCCCTTTCTCTGTCAGATACACACACACACACACACACACACACACATGGGAGGGGAAGGAGCAGCATTCACTTTTTCCTACTAATATGAATATCTTGTAAAAGTCAGGTTCTAACCATTCCTACTCACAGTAGCCTGTAGTGAACCCTGGCTCCAGCTAAGAGCTCATTCACTCTCCTCCTTTTATCTGGAACATTTAATGAGGAGGGTGACACCATTCCAAGAAGTCAAAGAAGCCACCCGAGGTAGAGGAAATGAACAAATCTTACCACAGACCTCTACCAGGCCTGGGAGTCTTAACTCCTTTTCTTCAAAGGACTCTCACAAGTCTTGTTAAAGGACTCTCTCTCTCTCTCCTTCTGTAGAAGACTCCAAGACCACTGCCCCCTGCTGTCTGTTACTGAGGGAACTTTAATCACTTTTCCTTTTTTTGTTCCCACTGGGGAAGGAGCCAGCCTGCAGGGAAAGGCCTGCAGTCAGAGCTGATGCTAAAGAGCATGAAATTTATCTGACTTCCATAAAAGATATGTTCTGCCTTCCATTCCTGCTTTTTCCATGCAGGGTCCTCTAGGGACAGCTGTTTGGTCTTAGAAAACACAAATATTTGCGTTAAGCATGGCAGCACAAGGCTACCTTCTAGATTCCGGTCTTCCTGGCCCCCTCTTCTCCACTACAAAGAATGTCTACGTTCTTGGCAGAGGAAGACCTTTTTTTTTTCTGCATTAGTAGAAGTGTCTCCCCTTGCATTATATGAGACATTATTTTTGAAATGAATATATGTTTAAAAAGAGAATCTGTTTATTAACATGTTTCTCGAGTCTCACAAAAGTGATGCAAGGAAGAAAAATGTACAGGTTCTATGGTGATGGTATAAGGCTTATAACACAATACAGCTCAAATACTGTTGATGCTTTGATCTACTGTCATCTTCACTAGCCAATGATGTCTAATACACACATTTGGGTCCTTCCTGTTGAGGACACTGTCAACACTGTGTCCTGTTGGCACACAGGAAGGTCAGCGTGTTGTTGTTGTGTATGGATGGTGTGGATGCAGGTGTTGCTGCGGAGGCTGTGGAGAAAAAGACAGATGCACTGCTTCCAAGACACACACAGACTGCAGCCAGAGGGAAGCTAAAGACCTAAACAAAGCATAAATTATTCATTAGAAAGGATTTAGGTAAGTGAGTGTAGGACTGGTATTGGTAGTAGGAGGCAGTCGCTGGGCAAGTTTTATGCTATTTATATATTCTGTTATTTGATACAGAAAGGATCCTAGGTAGTTTAAAGAAATGCATATGATCCAACAGGATGCATAAGTTAGTAGAAAAATAACTTGGAGTGAAGGTTAACGGCCATAAATTCACAAAGCCCTTTCTCCCAAGTGAGAGGAGGACTATCGAGTTAGCCTGTGTTCCTACAAAAAGGAAAGATGCTTTGTCTTTGATATTAAAAACACACCAGCTATCCAAGAAAAACAATTGTTTTCCCTGACACTGCAACAGAAAGCAAATCTGCCTGAGAGGCCAAGTTCTGTGAAAGTGCATACAGTCATCAAAAACATTTCTACATAAGCATAAGAATCAGTGTCCCTGCAATGTCTCAGAATATCCCTCAAGAAAGTCAAGGGCGAAATAGCAAGTGATTATCCTGGGATCAAAATCTCACAGCCAAGCGTGAGCATGCAACTCTACTGTTCTAGCTTAAAGACATTATGTAAATCGTAAACACTGAATATATATCAATGCGAAACACAATTAAAAGCAAAAAGGTTTAAGAAAATGTATTCATTCTAAAACAGTAATTCTCCATTGTACTTTCTCATCTGCTTACCCTACAACTGCTTAAGTAGATACAGGCAGAATCATAAGTATGATGTCATAATTTAAATTAGAATCATTCCTTTGACCCTTTAGAAAAATTATGGTTATATTTGGGACTAAAAAGGCTAAAATCAATTTATTTGTTGATGAGGAAATGAGCAGAGCAACTGCCATCGAGGCCAAGTCCTGAAACGACTTCTGTCTTCCCACTGCTCAAAGCAGCTAACATCAGCACAGGTTGGCCTACAATGGCATGTGCTCGGTGGCAGCTTGACCTCATGAAATAGCTTCAAAAGAGAGGAAACGTCAAAACGTCCATCTGTGCCACAGAGGACCTGACGTCTCATAACAAAATCACAGCACATGGACTCGCTCCCTAAAACATAAAGTCCTGTGAAAATGATGAAACACGACGCCCATGTGCTGACCAGCAGCCCTCTGGCCACAGCCTAGTCTAACTGACCTCTGAAACCAACAACTGCAGCCACAAGGGGTGGGTGGGGCGGTGCAGTCTAAGTGGGGTGCAGGGTGGATGCCACTTTGGCACTTCAGCTATTTCCCACGTGGAGATAATACTGAACACATGCCCTTCTGAAAGTGGAGGTGAGGTCCTAAGAGCTTTGCTCAATGCGGGGGGTGGGGGGGGATGCACAATGTAAAATCAGGCCAGGAACCCACTGTCTAGCTGTAAGATGGAGAGGTCTGTATTACATAGTGCTGTAGTTTCTGTTACGGCCACTTAGTGGCACTCGAAGGCTGAGAAATGGTCACCGGAGTGTAATTATAAGACATTTTCAGGAAAAGAATTGCAAACAGTGTATAATAAATATCCTTGCAAAGCTTCTCCTGAGTATCAGGTCCCCTGCCATGCAGGCAGCCGATTTTTCTTAGTTAACAATAACCAAAAACTTCAGGATATATCCGAAGTAAAAGAAAATCAAAGAAGTGATTACCCAGAAATCAGGATAATATTTTCCTTTAGGTAGGCGAGAGGCAGGTCCACAAGGAAAAAAAAAAAAAAAAAAAAAAACTCAACAGGACACATATGGCCTGAAGACGGGTGTGCAGGTGGCTACTTTAAATATTTATATGCATTTGTACATGGCACCCTGCATGTGTACTTTACAAAGGAACTTACTGCAGTTATATTATCTAGTAAAAGCTTTAAAATGTGAACAAAAAATAACTGGAAGCTGAGTCTCTCTCTAAATACAGAAATAAAAGCACAGCCTTGAGACTCAAACAGGAGTTTATTCATTTAAACCTACTTCTCTCAGAGACTGTGAGATCTTGCATGAGTTATTTCAATTTTCCAGCCCCAATTTTTCTCTTGGTATAAAAGTGGAAAATACTGATTTTTGCGGAGCTGCCACAGGGAGGTGGGAGCGAAGCTGACCAGCACAGCGTGGATGATGGAGCAGAGGTTTGACATGGGTCTTCTGATTTTGCCCATTAACACCTTTAACTCCTTCAAGTTAATGGTTTAGGTCTGGTACCTCAGAAATGAGTGGAAATATGAACATAGGTCCTTATGGAAAGTGATTTCAGATTACATTCTACAGTATACATGATTAGGAGAGAAAAAGACCAATGGAAAGAAAGCAATAATCTGTTGATCCTGTCAAATCATTACTGGTAAAATTTTGGGAATTACGAAGACTGTCCATGTTAGAAGGCTTTGCTTGAAAAATGTAATCACATAGTTCTCCCCATGTAGCTTCTCTTGTTCAAAGAAAGCAACCTGCAACGCTGGGATGAAGCAAAGTTTCCTACAAGAGCAATGACCTGCAGTTCTCATGATATATAACTCTGGACACAAAATAAAAGTTTCATCAGCACCTAGAGAGCTTTAAAACTGGAGCCATAGGCTTTCAACTTCAAAATCCACAGTGCTGGACTTTTCAGGAAAGACCTTTTGATTCTCTGGATGTCTGCACTGAGTAGGTAAGAACATATTATTTCCTATGACCCAATCGGCTGATGCAACAATATAGATCAGATGCATCTACTTAAGTGTTTAACAATAAAAACACTGACACTTCACTCTTTTCTGCAGAAGCACTCTCTGGAGGGGCTCTGGTTTAAAGGGATTCATGCTGTCACTAGAAGTAAAGCTACTGGTTCCAGCTGGATCACTATGATTCTCAGGGAAAAATCTGTTTCCTTTAAGCATGCATCTTTGCCTTTCAATTGAGGATGGTGACACCCTTCCTGTTAATCTTCCATATTTTTTGAAGATCAAATGACAGGAAATGAACACATTTCTTAAGCTCAGGACAGCTATCTCACAATGCTGCATAGTGTTTGCTTAAAGGCCAAATCTGTAGGGCAGGGGGTGGGGCTCAGCCTTCAGAGGTCCTTTATCTGGCCTCCATTCACAACGCCAAAATTCATGCCTACTCCGAGGCTGTGGAAGTCCCCTGCCTCTTTGGGGGAAAACAACAGAGGATTATTCTAAAATTTAAATTAACAAATATAAACCTGACCAACACTGCACATATTTTTTATCATCACTATTAAACCACAGCTAATCTTTCTGTTCCACCCCCATGACTTCAGCCAAGTTTCATTTCCTGTTTTCTTGATTCCAGCTCTTCTTTCTTAAGTTATGGTTTAAAGCTTTCTCTCTTTCTTCCTCTCCAATAAATCTCTGAAACCTGAAGCTACCCGATTTATCTGCTCTTTACAATTTCAGTTATCACCCACATACAAATGACCCTTGCTGTCAAATTTTTGAGACTTTCCCATTAATACTGTATTACACAGAGAATCTTTTCAGGTCTTCACTGATCAGGTAATACACTGCCAAATCAAGTGAAACATGATTATTTTGCAAAACTATTTTTCTTCTACCATCTTCCCTTATGCTAACCTCCCTATTTTCTAAAGAATTCAATTTCCCAGACTCCACATTCATTTTATTTTTTTTTTTTTACTAGCTTCAACTTTGTCTTTGCAGATATACTATAAATCTTCCCCTTATTCTGCCTCCCACACAGTGAAGGTTTTAGTCAGTGTGGTGTTCATCTGCCAGCAGCCCCAGGGATCACCTTGGCTTCCCTCCTGCCTCTGCATTCCGGGCTCAGAGCTGTTTCGTCCAGCAGGGCTTAGGCCACAGCCAGCTGCCTGGGGTCAGGTACCACACCAGGCTCTGATGGTGCAATGAACAGGGCAGCCCGAGCATCTCTGCCTTTGCGAAGTTTACAATCCGGAAAGAAGCACTGGCCAAAGCCTTCACCCACATGCTCCTGGACTTCCAGAGAAGCTCCTAGGGGGTTAGCAAAGCCTGGGTTGTTGCAGTCCTGGGTAAGGAACAGTATATGAAAGTCAGGAAGATCAATGGTCAGTATAAGGACAAGGGCCACAGGGAGACAGAGGGATGGACATATGCAAAGGCGTGGACTCCAACTGGAAAGTGCTGTGGTTCAGTCGAGTTGGAAATAAAGCCAACTTGAGCTCTCTTTACTACTTCAGTCGTCAGATAAAGTGGTGCCTGCCATTGGTAAGGCATGTTACAAAAATCTCTTCTACTTTCTGATTATTGCAAGGCTTTTGTGAAGCCTTTCCAAGGGACTTAAAATATAACTTTCTCAAAAGAATTTCGATTTGTTGATGGTAGCTAAGTTTATACTCACAAACTGATTTATGCATAGGGGAATTTTAAAAAGAATCTCTGCAACATAATTTGTGACAAGTTGTAATTGGAATTAATCAGCATGAGCTTTCTGTCAATGGGATCTTTGTTCTCTCCCACAGATACACACCACACACAGCTTTTCCTGAGTATTTCATTTGTGTAAATAACAGTCATTTGAAGCATGGAAGGTATTTATAACACAAACAAGAAACAAACAAAAAAACCACTTGTTGAAAGCTGAGAAAAAAGAACTAAACACAGATTTAATAATTAAAATTAAGAAATACCCAAAACTGCAATAATCAAGAAAAAAAAAAAACAGCATAAAATTTTGTCACAAAAGTCAAGGGTTCTTTATAAAAAGTCGCTTATTAAAAACATGATGCTGCTCAAATGTGCAAACTTTGAATGTCTGAAATAATGTAGAAATTATTACAGCAATATAAAAACCTCCTTGAACCTTTATAATAAACTTCAGATATGTTTAAAGTGCTCAAAGAGTTCGCCTAAAATAAACAGATGCAATCCCTGAAGGAAAAGACAAGGGTTTTCAGGAAGCAAATGACACCTTATCCATGAGCTAAAGTATTTAGGAAGAATAAGTATGTGAACAAGGGAATATATGTAAATCTGCTATTACTAAAGTCTTATTCACTGTTACTGTGGAATTAAGTGAGTGATGAATATGGAAATAATCACTAAGGACTCTGTAGAGAAGAAAAACAAAAGGTAATGAAAAGGCCAATTTCTGACAGCAGGAGGGGAATCTCCTGGAATCCTAACAAAAACTGTACCTCTAGGAGTATTTATCCAACAGTGCAAATGCGTAGCGGGGTATACATATAGAAATTATTTCTTAATGACAGTCGAACAAATTCATTTGTTAATCAGAATTTTGCAGAATTAAATCAGGCCTCTGTACTTTGGGTATTAATTCTAATATTTAAAAAAAATTAGTTTAAATATGGTCTCATATACAAACTGGAACTCTTGTAGAAACTATTGAACATTGTTATTTAATTACTAGCACATTTTAAAAGTGGAACTGCACTGTAATAATAAGTGTATAAATGTGTGTGTAGAATAAATCATGCCACTGGTAGCTTTAAAATATTAGTTTCAAATATATAATTTAGATGTAGATAGTAATGCAATTTTTGAAGTTCTATTTATGAGAAAATTGTGTGTTGGGCAGTAGAATACCTGGAGATCCACATATGTGAAATTTTATTATTTATTATTAAGATGCTCTCATGTGGCTACTTTTTTAACTTTAAAAAAGTTCGTGGGCATTTTGAATCCCTTTAACTTCATAAATTATTTTATCAAATTATTTTTTACAATTCTCTCTACTACAATTTTACTCCAGAATTCCATAGATAATATTATGAGTAATCTAATTCAGAAGGAAGAACTGTCAGAGAACAGTGAGACTTTGTCATTTTCATAAAGTTAAGGTGCTCTGAAATTGATAAACAAATAAAAGTGTTTTATGGCTGGTTTGTACTCACTTGATTCAATTTAGCATTCCTGAAAAATGGCAGTGGTAGATGAAAAGTGTGCCAATAAAAACATTAGTTCCATACATCTTACTTCCATGCCAATCCTGAGGGACTTGACAATAAACAAATGGTTTCATTTATATATTTAATTTACTAATTCTGTGAAGCAATGCAAAATATTGCCTTTGCCTGAACAATATGTCTAAAAATATAAACCAATGAAGAGAGAGACCGATTTTGCCAATAGCCTATTTAACGATCTGAGTAGTGTATCATGTCAAACACAAGAGCTGAGATTATATTCCTGTAAGAAAAGACATATAATGGACAGAAAAATCTATTAAATTTAAATGAATCCATCATTTTTTATTAGTAGTATAAAAGCATATTAAGTTAACAACTTTTCTAAAAGGTATTAACACATAGCGTTTACATTTTATTAATATTTGTGTTGGAACTTTACTGTTTTATTCATCTATTCTGTAAAAAAAGTATCAGCTTCCCATTAAATGATGCTTGCAGTAGCAAAAGCTAAAGAGAGAGGTTCCATGTGGAATTTCAAGCAGAGAGACCCAAATGCAGACCACTACGGCAGGTCAGATTTACCACCTATCCATTTACAATTAGGGAGTGTTCTTATCTTCTACATTGAAACATCATTTAAATTCTAAAGCACAAATCTGTGCTAACATCGTATTTCACACATTCTGACTTAGTCACAATTTAAAAAATAAGTAGCTGAATATCTCACTTACAGGTTCTTTATTTTAGTAAATATTTAGAAATGTTGCAAGAAATGTAGAGAATCAATACTGGTTTTATGTTCATTGATGGTTTATCCATTAGGTATTTCTTTGTTCCCTTCAGTTTTAAATACTTATCTTATATTCCCAAAATTAAATTGGTCTTTCAGAAAATTAACAAAATGAGGAATCCCCCATGTCCATATCAATCACATTTTCCTTTATATCTTTATATAAGTTTACCTTGAATGTGCTCTAAAATTTGGTGGTTACATACAAATTATGAGTCTCTTCCATTGGAGCAAGTACAAAAAGGAACATAGGATAGCTTAGATAAGAGAACAGGAATAAAGATTTGGAAAATGATGTCCTAGAAAGCATAAAGAAACTTGCATGAAAGACAACTCCAACAAGGTGAATAGAGTAAGATTACAATATTCAAACCAAACTGTGAAAAATAATTTTAATTAGAGTGGCTGCTGTTCATAGCTCCAAATGAGAAGAAAAATCAGACAATATTCAATATTCTCCATAACCACTCACCCTAACCTATTCCTTTCATTCTCTTTTTCATCTTTCTTTCCTTCATGTTCATACATTCTCTTACCAGTTCTCAAAACTCCTGTCTTATTCTTCCTCTGATCTCCTGCAGCTGGGGTTACCTCCATGGTTCCCGTCTTCTTCAGACCACTGAGCAAATGTCTCCTCCAGGAAGCCTGCCCTACCAGAGCACCTGAAGAAACTTCTCATGTTCTCTTCTGGTTCTCATCCCTTCTTACAAAGATGCCACTTTATTTATGTACATTTGTATTTGTTTATATTAGGATGCATGCTTTCTGGGAGCGGGAATCCTGACTGCTCTGCCTTCACTGATGATACTAATGGTTAAAAGTAGTCGGCATGCAATAAATGAAGGAAATGTAGAACTAAACACAGGAAACATCGTCCTTTAAGCAAATTGTTTTCAATAATGCAAATACATGTTTTTTCATCTGTATCAGAGGACAGATCTGCAGATTCTCATATCAACAAGGACAGGATATAGAAATTGATAGTAAAGATACACTGCTTCCAATTTGAGATGTATAAATGTCATCAATACTGGCATTGCTCTGAATATTTCTTATGGAATATGGCTTTCATTGGTTCATTGTAAACAGCAATCTTTCCTTTACCAAATTTCTTCCATATGGTCTTATAATCTACAATTATTCATTCTCCTATAATTGCACATTTTAAAAACCAAAAGTTTGAAACTAAGGAAAAGTCTTGTCTGTCAAAACTGAAAAACCTCAGAGATAGCACAAAACAAAATTACACTTAAAATAATGCAATATTATGAAATCAAACCAACTGAAGTTGCTAGGCTTACTTTGTTGGTTGGTTGAAATGATCAAATTTTGGCAGTTTCCTCTGGTTAAAACTGACACTTTTGTATGGGAAACCAATTAAAAATATATCACAAGCAAGAAATCCCTCCATTAATTTTAACATGTGTTCTTTTCCTAAAATACATAAAAACATAAGATAGGCTATGCTAGTGTTCAATACCCAAGTCACATTAATTCATGATAAAATTAATTTTAATCTCATGTTGACCTTTCTACTAACAGTCAGAAAAATCAGAAGTATTTTGAAGCTTTTTCCTACACTGCAATTCATGTCAGGAAAACATCCAGTTTATAATTTTCCTGAGATACACAATACATAAATCTTAGCCATTTCACTGAGATGATAAATCAAAATTTATTCTAAAGGGTGATGTAGGATGAAGGAAAAACAAAAACGACCCAAGAAATGACCTCTAACTGTCTCCCTCCGATGGCAAAGGATACAGGCGGAGGAACCAGGAATGTAACTCAATGGCACAGTGCCTGGCCCTGAGTTTGATTCCAGGTAGCGGGGTGGGGAGGGAATACAGGAAGAGTGGCAACACCTTCTGACGGCATGGCACGACTGTGTAGATCTTTGGAAAGTGTAGATTAAATTTTCTGACAAAATTCAACAGGAAACCAAACCACTGATGTGCCAAACATTCTAACATCACCATGCACAAGCCCTGTGACATGGGGAAAGGAAAGAAGGGAGGAAATAAAGAAATAAAGAAAATCTTAAAATGTTTAGGGTCCTCAGACATTGGAATTGGATTCGGTGGCAGTTTTATTCCATCCCAAGACTCTTGTCAGCTTCCCACAGGATCCCTCTTCTCTCAGGGCACTGAAAAACCAAGCCTATTTGTGATATTTAATTTAACATTTTAAGGGGCCAGGAGAAGAGAACATGGATGCTCCCAAAACAAGTTTCTACAAAATATGAGAGACATGACTTGGAATGCATTTTAAATGACTTTATAAGAAAATCTGATTCATGCTTTTTCAAAAGTTCACCATGAAATCTAAAGCTTTCCTTCTTACTCCTTCATATGCGTTGCTCCTTTTAATGCCAACAGGAAATAATAATGAAGAGGCGACATATGGCGAAGGGAGGGCCAGAGGGACTCATCATGAATCAGCTCTCGTCTCCGTAGGCGGAAAAGAAAATGTTTGTATTTTTAAATGTTACTACAAAATGTTCCATTGGCAAATGTGGGAGCTCGGAGCAGCACGTAAATATCAGACTAAAGTCACTTGCTGACACGCTTTGGATCTGAAAGCTATGGCTAACTCTGAGCAAAAGGCAAAGGTCTGGAGGACACTTCTGTGCAATGTATTCATCACGTTCTTCATCAAACTGAGGGCCCTAAATGTTACCTCTATTTCAGCATCTTTGCTAAAATTCTGGTTCTCCTCATTCACTTTTAATTACTTCTATTATCATTCTAGGTACCAATTTTACAAAGTTAAAAATAGTGTCCTAGGTGGTCCAGGTGGTCATAACAAAATGCCACAGACTGGATGGCTTAAACAAAAGTCTATTCTCTTGCATGTCTGCAGGCTTGGGGACTGTTTGTGGTGGAGGACCTCGGCTCGGCTGGCAGAGGGCCACTTCCTTGCTTATTTCTCGTGGCAAAGAGAAAGACTACAAGAACATCTCCGGCATCTCTCCTTAGAAGGCTACTAATTTCATAATGAGGTCTCCACTCTTATGACTGCATCTAAACTTAATTATCTCCCAAAGGGACCGCCCCCAAATATCATCTCAGGGGTTAGGGCTTAAATATGTAAATCATGTGTGGTGCAGAATATACTCAGTTCATAGCAAACAGAGAAAGACTGTACGGAACTCTAAACAATACTAAGATTTAGGAAAGGTAGAAGTGAGAAAAAATAAAATTAAAACACAAGAACTCTGTGAAACACACCTGTAACTACATGTTGTAAGCTAGAAAGTTCCTGTTAAACATAAATATTGGTATTCTCCCGAGTGCAGGCTTTTAGCTCAACCACAGCTTCTGCCTACGGTGGGATAGATTAACTATGCATGGCCTAAGTTACAAGGTTCTATGTATCATCATCATTATCATCATCAATCAAATCGAATACATTTTTCTAGCAAGCCTGATAATAGCAGTGGACATTCTGGGGAGACAAAACTTATCCAGTACCTGAAGAATGTCATAAATCATAACAAAATACTTTGAGTGAGAATGATAATTTGTATCTCAACATATATTTTATATATGCAGAGCAAAAAGTGCATTATATGTTGTGATCACATTAATGCATAATAATGATAATAGTAAAAATTATTATGACTAAATATTTTCCTACCTCTCTTTCTTTCCTTCTTTTCTGCCTGCTTTCTATGGTACTCAGGATTGAGCCCAGGGCCTTTGTACTGAAATACATAACCAACCCTGTTTTATTTTCATTTTGATACAGGTTCTTGATAGTTTGGTAAATATCCATGGGTAAGCTCAGAAGTTGTAATTCTGCTTTTTCAGCCTCCTACAGTGCTGGGATGACAGGCTTGTACCACTGCACCAATCAGACCAAGCATTTTTCAACTGTCCAAAGCTACCATCCAATTGTAGGTCTGCATAGATTTCTGGTTATGATGAACACTATCCTAGATTTTATTTAAGACTCAGATGTCATTCAGCAATATAAGTGCTTTGTATTCAAAATGAAGGACAGATTTCATATTTTTCCTAATTATTAGACTTTTTATTGTTAATTGACAAAGAAAATAGGTGTGCAAGACTTTAGACTCCTTGTAGAGATCTCTGAGATGCTAATTTTTAGTTACTCATGTGGGACCACAGAGTGACAAGCTTTAAGACTTGGAAGCACACGTAATGAGCTATTGCTAAGCATAGCGAACAGTACCTCAAAGTTGCCAGAGTCCATTTTAGAAAAGGCAAATGAAGTAACAAGGGCAACTTAATAATTGTCAGCTTTTCTTCTCACCTTTAGACATGAATGGTCACACCATCTGCAGTAGAAGCTATTAGCACTCTGCACCCTCTCCTGAAATAGCTCTCGTAACCATTTTTCTTTATGTCAGCTTTCAAAATGCTCTGGTTCCCAACAATCAACACCTGAACCTCTCTTCCAACAGACTATTCTCAGAATACCAGAGCACACTTTGCCCGTGCAAACAGTAATCAAGTAGTGTGTGAGAACTGATGTCCTCTGACTTTCAATACCAGGACTTTAACCAAAGTTTGATCCCAAAGCTTCAGCTCCCTTGCTCCGAACCAGTACAGATCTACAGTTAGATTTATGATGTCCTAGAAGTGAATTTGTTGTGCTAAACCAAAATGGTGCTCTGTTAAACTGCATTTGATATCTCATTCTTCCTGTTTCCAAGTCTTTCTCCCATAGTGGTAGATTTTAGAAACATTTCCTATAAATTATTTGACATAAATATTTTTGACAGAGTCTGCTTGTGAAGAATTCAATGTAAAACACAGCCCTCAACTGTCTGATCTCAATGGGTAACCCATAGGCTGGCACTGACCATTCTTGAAAATAGCAAATGATCACTCTTTTAAGCTCTCACTCAGTACTGCATTCCCAACTGTTGCTAAGTTCTCTGCTTTGAATTTTAACCTCAAACCTCAAATTATGCTGTATTTTTCCTTTTTTGTCTCTGTCCAGATTCTAGCCATCTTTGTTTCTTCCTATGCCTACATAACATCTGTAAGGCTAATGTTTGCTCTAACATGGAACCTTATATATTTTGATACCAAGTGTATATTTAATATCTGCCTTGTGTATTGGATTTTCTAATAGCATTAATTTAACTGCTATAGAATATGAAAGGAAATACTTTGAAATGTCAAAATATTTATGCATATATATTAGAAATCTTCCAGTGTTCTTTAAGAATTAGAAACAATAGCAATGCAACATGCCATTGAAAAACAGAAAATAATTATGGTGGTTAAAGTCCCTATAACTGATCATGTGTGCACTAAACAAATTGCTTAAATTATTTTTAGCTCATTATAACCCCAAAGGGTACATACTAATATTTTCCCTATTTTTCCAGACTGATAAAATATATCCTATAAGCTACCAGGTGCTGCTCTAATAAATCACTATATTGTATCTGGAAAAAAAAAGAAGAAAATTTTGAAAAAAATTCATCTCAGGATGAAAAGGGAGAAAGATCTTCTTACATGTAAGGATTTTCTGTTTGTTCAAGATATAATTACTATTTGCGCAGCTCTTGAAAACTTATCTGGGGTTTACCCAAATAGATCACCTCTCATGAACAGGCTCTGAGAACTCAGAATTTCAAAGCAGCATAGAACACAGAAATAATATGACATAAAGCTTACACTTTGTAAATAACATCAACAAGAACAAAAGCAAGATTATTTGCTATTTACAGGGCAGTTATGACTCAGGAAATATGTTAAACCTTTACCAGTATCTTTCTATTTAAACTTTAAAAATACTCTGTGAAATCTATTATTTCTCTCATTCCAAGGATCAGAAAGCTGAGGTCTCACAAACTTATGATGTATTTAAAGTAAAATATGTAATTTGGTTTATTAATAATGAGTTGAGTGGTAGGTAATACCACCAAATTAATGGTCTTTATGAGCTCACAAGACCCTATGATATTAATTTCATGCTTTCTAGTGGCCTGGCATGGGGAAGAAACTAAAATGCAAGGTGAGTGGGGAAGAATGGGTTGTGGAAGAAAAGGCCAAGCAGGGCGGAAGACAGCGAGGAAGACCTAGGTTTAACAGAGTTCATACCCTGGAGGAAGCGTAGGAGGCAGCAGGGCTAGCGACCAGACCCTGAGTTCAGATTTGAAATGCGTGTGCGCTATAATCTCCTGCTTGTCAAATGAGTACAGGAAGTAGCAAGTGTCACAGCAAGTATACTTTATCACATTTCTCTGATCATTCTTTTGTAACTTCCCAGTAATTGGCTACTGGAAGTCTAAATAGACATATTAAAATAATACCTATTGCCAGATATACTTTTGTTTTTCGTATAAAATTACTCAAAAAATTCTTGAACCTTGAAATTCAGATTCAGCAGAACAACTGGGTGAGCCATCTTTTTTCATTCAAGTTTTTATCAAATATGTATAAGGAATTCAGCTAAACAGAAATACCACATTATTCTGCACAGCTGAAGAACTTTTCATGTCTTACTTAATATACTCACAAAGGCAAGCCAAACGTTTTAACTTAAAAATATTTGGAGGAGCTTGGCTGATTAACACTGAAACTTACTATGGTTAGGTTAAAGCTTCCAACGATAGTTTAAAAAAAATGCTTATCTTTACTCATATTTTAGTGACTGCTACTCATACTACCTTATGCTAAGAGCAAAGAGACTAAAATTATTCTAAAAAATTCTTGTAACTTTCACAAGCGCAATCAAATCTATCCTGTGTAATCCCTATACCTAGTTATTTCTGTACGAGCAGCGTATCCATGGAAGCCTGGCTTAATATGGTGTATTTTTACTATGTGACATTAGAAAGTCTCTCCGGATGCCTCATTTGGTAAAATGCCGAACTACATCATGCAGACATGGAGAAAGCATGGGCTTGTGAGTCAGACAGGCCTTCCCTGGACAGGAGGAGTTCTGCTACTCACTCCTTGCCAGCTCACTTTTCTTTCTCCTCCCTCTTTTCACTCCTCCCTTCTTTTCTTCCTTCCTGTTTCCTTCCCTTCTCTTTTCTTGCTTCATTTCTTTATTGTTTGTTTCTTTTTTGGTCAGTGTATCATGTTCTGCATCTTAGTTTTCACATCTCTGATCTATGGTTCCTAGCTCACAAGGTTCTCCAAGGATAACATTTGGCAATGTTTGTAAGACATGTGATATCCAGTGTCTGTTCAGTAACTAATGGACACTGATTTTAGGCAAAGTTACAGGAGCAACAAGGCACAACACACTGTCTGGCACAGTGAAAAACTTCCAGAAATATGGCACAGCCCCAAAAGCCCTCAAGAACTACAAAATGCTGCAATCCTCAGGTCCAACTATGAATTATAAACCCATACTAGTTGTACATGGACAGAGTAGACCCACCATGCCTGTAGCTAATGCTGAGTGGATTCAAAGTGTGGGAGTGGGCTTGTGCTTTGGGTGGTTAATTAGGAAGACACTGTCATGTACTGTAAGCTTGCTGGAAAAGAAGAAGTTTGCATATGAGGAGCAGGGGATTGTACTTTATGACTGAAATCTGCCATGTGAAATAACTGCTCTGGTCCTTGCTTATTCCAAGGACCAACACAGGTAACCTTACAAAACCCATGAGCTAGGTTCTTGCATTGCACCCCGGTATTTCTAAGCTGTGGAGCTTCCCAGGATGAAATTAAACAAGAGCAGATGTAGACCAATGAAAAATCTCTGAAAATTGGGACTTAAAAGTTATGGATATATACTTGCATGTGCATGTTTCTATTGTGGAACAATTCCGAGTAGTTAAGATGTATAAACATCAATGGATCAATGGATCAACTGATAAAAGAATTGTGAGATATAAGATATATATATATATATATATGGCATATACTATATATTATATATAATTGTGATATTATGTGTGTGTATGTATATATATGTCCATATAGAAAAACATAAAAATGTACAGAAAAAGTGACAGAATTAGGGTCATAACTGTTAAGCAAAAAAGGCCAGACTCAAAAAGACATGTATCACATGTTGTCTGTGATATGTGGAATCTGAAAAAGATGACATGAAAGTAGAAAGGAAACAATTAGACAAGAGGAAAGGAAGGGCAGTGAGTGAGAGACACATGATCAAAATGTAAGAAAACTCCAGTATTTTACAAAACTAATAGGCACTAACAAAATATATTGAAAACATAAAAAGTAAAAAGAAGAAAGAATCCTAATGTGCAAAACTGCATAGATCATAAAACATGTATCATAATGAATATTTTATTTTATTTTTTGGCACCAAGGATCGAATTCATGACCTTGTACTTGCCAGGCGCCCGCTGAGCTAAATCCTAGGGCCAAATCTCCTATTTTAGCTCTCATCTCGAATACAAGTAGTGACAGCAATGAAGCCACCACTAAAGAACTTCTCTAAAACAGGTGCCGTGCGTGTGTATTTGAACACCACACATGAGCACACTCAGGCACCCAGATCTACACATACACTGTATAGTCCACACTCTGAACACTGCCAAGCCCATGCCAATTTCCCATTTTAAAGACTGTAAAACTGAGTGTTGGGGAAAATACATCAATTACTTTGGATAACACAAGTAGCAAAAGATACAGGCCTGATATCGTGCATGCTCTAGATCTAGAAGCACTATCCCCACACTCTTTTTTCATAGAGAAATGGGAGACAAATGCTCCCTAGAGTCCATAGGAATTTTCTATTTCTCTGTGACCTGCCATAGTGGGTATCATAAATTTAATGATTAAGAATCACAAGTGAATACATGAAAGGTACTAAAATTCACTGTCTTTTATTCAGTACCAATCTTTTTATTGTTTATCATTATGACTCAGCCTCAAAGTCACAGAGAACTTCTCAGATTTCATCTTAAAATATTATTATGGACTAATAATTAAGTCTAATAATTGTTAAAATGCTACTCCCAGAGGGGGGGGGAAAACAGATTTTAAACTTGTTCATAAATCTTGAAGACACAAAGTGTGAGGATCGTTTTTAAATTACCATCAGAGTTTATCTGGATATTTATACAGGTTGGACATAACATAGAAAAAACATAGTATCTTGGAACTTGTCCTTGTAGATGTTGAGGTCTAGAAGCCTTGTTCATGCAGGTAACTAATGTGCATTGCAGCAGGGAAAATCTCAATCAACTAACATCAAGAAAAGTCCACCTGCCTTGATGAGAAACTTTTAATGATCTTTACACTCTGCCTCACACATGGCTGTGGTACAACGGGAAAATATTAGGGAGTGAGGAGTTAAAAGGTTACAGAAATAGTTGGAAAGATTTCTGGGTTTTTTGGAGGAGGGAGAGAAAATATATATCCATATGGCTGTAATTATAAAGTAATATATTATAAAGTAATGCACTTATATATACATATTTATATCATATTATAATTAAAAGGACATATAGTTATATATACATATACTGACATACTCTTTATTAAAGCAAGCATAAAATTTTAAGTGTAAGGTCAGGAAATACGCATGTTCAAATCGTGGAGGTGCTTACATGCACTGATTTTCAACAACTGACTCATTCTCTAGTTAGTGCCGGTATATTTGTTCTCTAAGACAAAACTGCAAGTGTGACTATGCTGCTCTACTTATAAACGCTTCAAAGCTGAAAATGTTCCTGACACCTGCTCTGGTCCAGGTGGAGCAAGGCAGAGTCACCATGGCGCCATCTACTGGGAAACTGCTGAGCCAGGGAAACATAATTTCACGGTACACACACAGCCCAAAGGGGAAGAAACAGGCAACATACTCCGATATTCTGTTCGTGAAAAAAAAATTTCCATGAACTCGGTTTTAAGAAGGTGCAGAAGAGATTAACTGGCCTAATTACCATGAGAGAGAGCAAATATTTCCACGAAGTATCTCTCATAATTGTTTTCTCTCTTTTAAGTAGACAGCACTCCGTGTCTGCACGTGTGTGAGTGTGTGCTATTTTGACTCCTATTACTCAAGCCAGAAATAAAATAAAATAGCATTTCAGTGGTTAGAAATAAATTTCATGAGAGATAACCTGGGAAAGTTTTTAAGTTAATTTTCCCCCAAAGTTAATTTTTTTAAGTCCTTCAACTCTAAGCTTCTGTAGCATGTACTATTATGTTTCGGTGAGTGAAATTATACTCATGCTTTCTGCTGAGATCATATGTCTTTCTATTTAAAATAAATTAAATATTCAATATATTCCATCTGAGATCTAATAGTTAACCTCAATATAACTAGGTTCTTGGAATGCAAGAGTAATATGATTCCTCATTATTTTTTAGCTATGTAAAATGGAAAAAACAGTCCTTTACATGGACATACCCACCGAGTTATACATAACAAGTTGTAATTTGCATGTATTGTTTTTCCTACTTTCAAATTCATCATAATTTATTTGGAATCCTACTCTCTGCTATCATCACCGCCTGACACTTTTCTGGATCTCTTTATGTACTTACTATATGTAACTGCACAGAAGTAAACTTTTAACAGCCCAAGTGAAAAAAAGAGACCCTAAATCAGATAAGTAATTTTAAACCGTTGTTTATTTTGAATCATATAGAGACTCATCCATTCACGTTCTTGTTTAACTGATACTTACACTCCACCCCACCATCTGTCAAACACTGAGTTAAGACAGAAAGTATCGCTGCTTCCCTTAATGATATATAAAATTACAGAAGAGACTTAAGATCATTTCTTAGGATGAGAAGTGTTGAAAATTTAACAAGCTGAGGGATAAAGACTTCCTAGGTCTAGAGCTGAAGCTTAGTAGGAATGCATGTGCTGTTTAGGACAAATCCTTCCATAGAGCCACTAGAAGAGGTGATTTCTGTGCATAACAAAGAGATGAGAAGGAGGCGAAGATATGGAGCAAGACAAAAGGAAAGAGCCATGAATATGGAGTGAGCTGGGTATACAGAAGACAGCTCTCATGTAACTGATGACAGAAAGACAGGGACCAGAAATGTGTTAGAAGAGGAAGCTGGAACTCTATATCCAAAGCCTGGGATCATGGACAAAAATTATTCAACACACATGAAAATAGCAAGTATGTATAAAGGGAATGAGGGTAAACTAAACAGTACGATATGCCCATGTGAATTGTTTCATTTAATTTTCGTGATCATCACATGTGATGGACATCACTATGTTTATTCTAGAAACATTTCACATTGACTTTGCTGTCACCTTGATCCTGACTTTCCAGCCTTCAATACTAAGATGCAATGAATTTCTGTTGGCCACACCACCCAGAATGTGGCACTGTCATGACAGCCCTGGAAGATTAACACAAAAAGGAGGACAATAGTATATGCAAAGTTGCATTTTCATTACATGAAGCCTTGCACTTCCATTTTTACCTAAAATCTCTCCTAGACATACAAGTCAGAATTTAAGAAACAATTACTTGAACAAGGAAGGAAGGGGGTCAGGATGGAATGTAAAACAATGATTTTAATGCTGCATCCTCTGTAACTGAGTGTGTGTAACACGTTTGTGCCATTCAGAACACAAACTCAGTAAATTAAAGCTTCTATCCACAACACAGTCGCCATCTACCATGCTTGAACATAATTTCTTGTATATTTGAAATATATGAATATTAACTGAAACTATGTTGAAAAAAATATTTATTCTCTTTGGGCCTCCGTTTCATTATCTGTAATAGAATACAGAATCTCTCTCCATATGAACTGCTGAGGTTCAAGCTTCCTCACTCCATGAGAGTTATACATTAAACACTGGTGGTCAACTTAACACCAGCTGAATTAAATCAGCATGGTGCTAAGCCTAGATGTTCCACCTGAGGAAAGTTGCCAGCATAGACAGAGACATGGAGAAGAAGAGCTAGGCATTGTGGGTTTCTCTAAGTGTTGCTCTTTAAGCTGTGGGTTCTCCTGGAGGAGCTCGTCATGACTTGATTCCCCAGTGTGTGTTCGATCATTATCATCTGAGGAGTTAAGGACCTTGTTGGCGAGAGTGGCTGTGGTTCACTTTGGGGGAGCTCTGCTCTTTACATTGAGCATCACTTCCTGGCTCTGGAGAAGACATGTGCCACTTAATCTCCTGGACAAACTAACCTTGCTGGATTGCTGGAATGTAATTTGACTGTTCTTATCTTAGAACCTCTGTGTCAGTGAGGATGGCTGTGGTGCTTTTGAGGACAGCCCATGACTCCTCGGCTCTAGTGTAAAAGCCTCAACTTACCAGCATAGCTGCTTCACCCCACTGGCATAGACTTTCTAGCTTCCACCACTGACCTTTAGGCCTTCCTAGCATGGATCCATAAAACAGATTGTTGTGAGGCCTTCTCCTGGGCTCTAGACCTCCAATTGGACTTGTGGGAAGCATTGTCATGGGCTCCAGGTGTTCATCTGGACTCTTGCAGGACATTGATGTGGGATCCAGGCCCTTGGCTGAATATTCCAGGTCTTTAGTGTTGTGGATAGATTTCCTGCACTTTCTTGTGTTAACTACGGTGACCAACATAAAATAATATTATAAATTCTGTGTCCTGATTCTAATTATTCTCTGCACAAGCCTGATTACAACAAAGGGAAACACACTGACTCTGATCTCTACCAAAAGATTACACTGGCTGTAACTGTGATAAAGCAATTTGACAATTTCACTGAGTGGGCTTATCTATAAACTGGCTTATGGATTTTACCCTATTTATAAAACTTCTGCAATAATTCCTATATAAGTAACAAATGTGGTATTCTTTGGAAAATATTAAAACTTATTAAGTGATCAAAAATTTTATGTTAGTATAATAATTAGAACATTCCTAATATTAAATATTACCACTTCTCAGCTGTACTCGATAGTTATGCAGACTTTACTAACAGTTGATATATTTACTTTTCCCACTTTTATTGGTAGACATTAATTTTCTGTCAGTATCCAATCTATACCTACTTTTGGTCTGTACTGTATGATCATAACTGACTTAAAAGTTATTCAACAAGTAAAGAAAATGTTACTTCTAATCTGGGCAGTCAAGAATAGTTTTCTCACATGCTAAATAATATTAATTGTTCAAGTACAAAATAGTCAAAATTTACCAGTCTCTGAAGTCTACTGAAAGCTATTCCTGTACCAAAACAACCATACAAAGACTTCAACAGATAGAAGTGAAAAAATGATCAGAAAAAATTTAAAGAAATAATAGTTGAACTCTTAAAATTGAATGAAAAAATGTATCTACCCATCAAAAACTTCAAAAAACTCTAGGGAAACATAAAACAGTCTCACACTTAAACAAATCAGAGTCAATATTTTTTTTTAAAAAATAAGTCAAAAAATTCAGAAAGTAGCAAGGAAAAAGTGGCTTATCATGGGCTGGAATGTAGTTTAATGGCAGATTGTTTACCTGGCAGGTCCCGGCCCCAGGTCTGATCATAAAGATGTACGCAGGGTTTGGTGGGCCCTGAGAGTAGGTCCTACAACAGTCTGACATCCAGCAAAGTTATCCTACCAAAATTGCAGGGAAAGTTAAAAGATGCCCCAGGGCAGGAAGAAAAACTCAAAAACAAAAGAAAAAAGCTTGTGAGAATTTACTGCCAGCAAACCATCCCTACAAGAAATACGGCAAGAAACAACTTGGACACAAATGAGAAGATGCTAGAAAATGACTGAAATCCATAGGAGAAAATAAGGAGTGCTATTAAGGTAACTGCGCTGGTAAATAATAGAAAAGAGCATAATTGCATCTTTGCAATTCTTTTTTCTTATCAAGTTTAAAAGACAACTCCATGAGGCAGTAATTATAAACTATCACAGAAGGCGTACAATGTGCTAAATGTACTTTATATGGTAATAACAGCATAACAAATCTGCAGGCAACTAAGATACACTGGAACAGTTCTTACACACTAGTAAAATTAAGTTGGTTTTTATCCAAACTACATTATTGTGAATTGAGATGGTAATTGTAATCCTCTGGGCAGAAAATAATAAAATAATCTTAAAGTGAGCATTAAAAGTTACAACAAAAAAATTAAAATTGTAGGTAACAAAATACATTTTATAACCAAAGAAAGCAATGACAGAATTAAGAGATAAGAAAAAAATATGAAATAGAAAACAAAGTACAACATGAGATGTATAAAATCCCACATTATCGGTAATTACGTTAAAATAAATGGACTCACTATTGAACTCAAAAGGCAGATTCACAAAGATGCAAAAGCAAAAATCTGATGTATCTGTAGGTTGTATAAATCTACACAGTTCAGGTTAAAACACTTCAAAACTTCAAAAATACATTAAAATAAATAGAAAATTAAACAGAAAAAATAGGCATCATGTCAACAACAAACATGAGAGCAGGGCTGGCTGTACTAGTAATAGGAGGAAATCTATTAGTAGGAAAATGACAAGGCTACTTCGTAACAGTAAAATGGTCAATCTATTAGTCAGACATCAAAACATAAAACATAAATGGCACTCAATCAACAGAACTCCAAAATAGTGTAGGAAGCAAAAATAGAAAGAATTTAAGGGAGAAATACACACTTTGTAAATAATGGCTGGAGAGTTCAACATCCAATTTTCAGTGACAGAAAAAACACCTAGAAGAAAGACAATTAAATAGAAACTTAAACACTTATAAACAGACTAAATAACAAGCATCTATCAAATAAACTATTTAATGAAAGGAATGCAATTTTATTTGGCGTTCACCTGGATCATTCGCCAAGATAAACCGTATCTTAGGGTTTAAAACAAATCAGAATAAATTTTAAAGCCAAGATAAACCGTATCTTAGGGTTTAAAACAAATCAGAATAAAAGCGTGCTTTGGGTTAATTAAAAGTGTACAAAAACTGAATGCGAAGCCTGTCAGGCTGTGTCTGGGAATGAAAACCTGGGAATGCAAAACCTCAGCACTCTGGAGCTGTCTCTGATAGGCTTTTTCAGGACCGTGTATCCTAGAAATTATGTAGAGATGAGCGTGAACACAAACACAACTACATTTGGGAGGCACAGATGAGAGAGGAACTCCTGGGAGCTCACGGTTTGTAAGTGAGTATTATTTTTCATTGCTCCATTTACATCTTTACCAGCACAAAGAGCAATTACAGAGCAATGCCGTAAACTCTTCATTCTCAGGCTTTCTTGGTTCCTCCAAGCAGGTGAGTCATCCCATCTCCTAAGCCTCGCAGGCTGTAGCTCACTCATCATTTAGTCAATGAGTGTGAGACCTGGAACATCACAGGGGCTGGGAATGACCTTGGTTTCTTCAAAAATCTGTAATCTAATAGGACTCAGAGAGGACGACAGAAAACCAGTACAACAGCGCACATAGAAAGGAGATTCACTGAGTCCAGGGAGGGTCCACAGCCTGAAATGGAAAAGGGAAAAGGCCAGCAGTGACAGGGAACTGGAGCAGAAAGGAAGTCACCCTCAGGAGGATTCTGGGAACAGACAGTAGAAACGGGATTCACACGTTCTCCCCACAGGATGTGAGAAGCCCTGATGAGGTTCAGCCAGAGAAAGTAATGACAGACCAAGGCCTCCAAAGGGGTTTGTCATGAGCCTGGGGTTGGGAATTATATTCTCTTGGTGGAACAATGTAATTACTTTATTTTTAAGTAATGATGTTATTTTATATTATCATATAACCTATGCAACTTGTTTCTTGTATCATGTGGGGTGCAGGCCCTTTGAGTTACATACCAGATCATGTGGATATTGTATCTCCAACTAGTCAGTGAGACAGAAAAGTTGTTTAATAAGAAATCAGTAAAAACACCAAAAATGCCATCAAACAAAACACTAACACTATTTCCTATGAAGCAGACATTTATGACACACTCTTTGGACGCAGGTGGAGACAGCAAGACACACGGATCACACTGTTCTCAGCTTCCCTGGCTCAGCCTCTGCCTGAAAAGATTTGGCTATCATCAGCACTGCCAGTCAAAGGGTTTTGTTATAGTTTTGCTTTTGATCATAGAAAAGGCTTTTCACAGTGCTTCAGATACAATCTCTGGTCTTTGGCTCCCCTCCACTATGCTAATTTTTCACTGGATACATAGAGCTTTAACTTAGTTTAGAAACTCGTGGTTTTTCCCTAAGGATTTCTACATCCAGAACTGTTCAAAGCCTAGAATATAGCACACTAATATTTTACTAATATGGACGCTTCTGTCCATTGGGTTTTATTTAAACAAACAAACAAGCAACAACAACAAAAAAAGATAAGCAGAGATTTCACATTTTTATCGTTTGGCCTTCTGAAGATACTTCATGTTTCGCCAATTGTGTGTGCTGATGACCTGACTAAGCTGCTGAGATTCCAAAGTCAGGCTCCCCACAAATGCCTGCCAAGGAGCAGTACTGCATGATCAGGGTAATCGAGAAGACGGGAAAGCCAGTCAGGGAAACATGTAATTTAGTTAAGCCAAAGTGAAGGAACATGAGACCCATTTTAACATGTTTTACATCTAGTTTTATTCTTTGCAACCTGAGAAATTAAACATTTTCACCCAATCACACTGACTGGTGATGCTATATTTCTGATATAATTATCAAAGGAATATTTTACCATAAGTTACTTACAAAGAGACTTGCATTTGTGAAAGTGTACAAGTCAGAACTATGTGCCCTGATGACTAACAAAATGAATGGATCTGGGTCTCCTCAATGAGAAAACAAAACATGAGTAGCAACTTCCTAGCGTACAACTACAGTCACTCATGCATCTTCCTACAGGAAAATATAGTTTTTATTCCTCAATATAGGTTATATTTTCTACTGTTTTACCTTATAGAAATAAAACTTATATAAAAGAAGCCACACATCATTTTGGGTTTGGTATTTCTCAACACTTTTAAGATTTTATGCTATATGTAGCATTACTTTATTATTAATATTATTATTATTATTGCAGCTAGTTAGGTTACTTGCCTTTGAGTCTTTCTAATTTAAACCCTAAAGCCCAACTGGAAACTACCTAGTAGTAATAAAAACAAACAGAAGATACAAAGTTCTTCTCATGGAAGTGGACAGTACAGCCATGGTCAGCAGAGGCTGGGGAAGAATAAACAGGAAAAATAGGTTGGATAATGGACCTCAAAAAGCAGAGAAACTGGAGGATTCTACAGTATAATAAGCCATTTCCCATAAAACTTTCTTATATTTTTTGAAACGCCTTAAACATAAATGTCCAAAAGATATCAATACAAAGAAAAGTAGACAATGTTCATTACCCAGATCTGATCACTGTACTTTGTATATAGGTACCAAGTATCACACTGTATTCTGTGAAGTATGTATTAACTACTTAGCTCAGCAGGATAAGTGTCTGCCTGGCAATCGCAAGGTTGTGAGCTCGATCCCTGGTACCAAAAAAGAAAAAAAAGCTACATACCAAATAAAAATAACATGAGTGTGAACCTTCTGGAACACATCTTTTGCAATCGAAACATTTATATTTCTGATAAACATATACAACAAGTGGGACTGCTGGTCCCCAGGGAGTGATTAATTTAAGGTTTAGTCGACACTACAAAATAGTTTTTCATCTTAATTACACTGAATTATAAAACAAACTGATCATTCTTGCAGTTCTGTGGTTCTTCCCAATGCTTGATCTTGAAAGATTTGTTTCATGTTTTTAATGACCATATTAATGAGTAAATGATGGTGTCTCACTTTATTAATTATCATTTCTCAATGAAGAATAATGCTAAGTATCTTTCAAAGTGTTTATTAGTCATGTGTACATTCCCATTTTGAAATGCCTGCTCAAGACTAATGTGCCATCCTTTTGTTTTGCTGAATTATTTGCTTCTTCTTATTGATTTATAGAAAGATTTAAACATATATAATTGTTACATGAATCCTTCAGTGACTAACCTATATTATACATACCTTCTCTTACTTAAATTGATGAAATAATTTTAATTTTAATAAAGACTAATTTCTCCATCTTCTCATTTATACCTAAGTGTTTCATGTGTCTCATTTAAATCAAAAGAACAATAGTGCCTAACCAATCACTTGGAAAATATGCTACATTTTAGGAACTATCACTTGATGTCTCTTGTTTCAATTTCCAAATTACCCAAAACTAACTTTTGTGTATATCTGAGATAACACGCAAGATTCAGTTGTGGGTAAACACAAGAACCACGTACTGAACAGAATATCTTTTCCCTAAAGGAAAGAAGAAGGTACTGTAATATCACGTAAGGATGGACTTAACTAAGAAGAGACACACAACATACATCATTGCCCAGATCTAGTTACACAGGGCACTAATGTAAGAGGATCAAGAACAACAGAGGAAATATTTGTGAACATTGTTCCTATATTTGGCAAGATAATAATTACTATTCTAGCATATGAAAATGTACTTGATGAATCACCTTGCAACTCACACACTGGGGAAAATCTAAAATATCATATTCCTTAAGAAAGAATCTTCGTGGAGACCGACTTTTCCAATGAGGCAAAGGCAACAGCAGCTTTGCCACCCCGCTGGTTTCCAAACAACAATCTCCCCTGAAAGATTCACCGTGGTCATCACCAAGTTTACCAATACAACACTTTTCGTTTGTGCTGAATTCAATGACCAAAGCCTGAATGCTTTTCTGTTGATAATCATGAACCAATAAATAACTTTAAAGGAAGGCAAAACAGGAAGCCAAGTCAAACAGAGGCTTTGCATCACCACGTTTAACTATCATTTTCAAAAGGGTGATACTAATTTAAGTAACATCTTAAATACCAGTCATGAAAGAAAAACCCTCAACACCACCAAAACTTATTCCAACTGCAAAATAAAAGTACACACATCATTAGCAATGGTATTGTACTCTAGCTTACACTGGAAAGTCTAATCCAAAATAATAAGTAGCCATAATAAAAATTTCGTATTTCACGTTTTACTAGGTTTCAGAAATTCATGAAAATTTTAAAATTTTTAATGAGACAATTCTATTCCTTCAACATGTTCACGTAAATCTGCCTTAAAGGGAAGTGGTAACCAAAGAAAATTTTTGTATTTTCCCCTACTTCTACAGCATGGATTTGTATTTTGTACTATATCACTAAGTGTTTGATAATATAAGTAACTGGAGATCTGGCTACTAAACTTTATTGAATCATGTATTATAAGACTGGTTATATGTTTTTGCAAGAAGAAACTATGACTTAGATTTTTAAAATACTCATTCTTTCCGGCACAAAACAGGAAAAATGTGAACTCATTTTATCCCTCTGATTTCAGACTTCAGGGAATTATATACAAATATGTTATTTTATATAGGTTCATACAGAATATTATAAAGTGCATTTTAAAAATGTACAAGTTTCCAAAGTATTGTTATAGGCATGAATCTTGTAAATTATATTTCTAGTTTTCTAGCTGCTAACCTAGGGGTGGCAAACCTATGTTACACAAGCCATGGTGGGCTGCTTGCATCATTAAAAGCTCTAAGGCATTTGTCATCACTGCTCTAGACCAATGAAAATCAATTCTCTTAAGCTTTACAACATACAATAATGATTTTAGAGATACATTGCTCCTACTTAAATACTGAGTCTCCACTTTTTGAAACTTTTTTTCCAGTTAGCTTTAATATTATAAATATTCAGATGTGCTGTTTTTGTCTACATGTGTAGAATACACATGAATTTATGCTGACCCTGGGCTTTCTGGGCAACATTTACTATTGTCCATTCATGTATTCACCTAGGAACTCTATTAAGCACATACCTTGCATCAAGTTTTGTGTTAGATTTTCAAGAAATGTACTTAATTAACATTAATATTCACAGAACAATTTGTTTGTGCCAGGCACCCTCTTCAGACCTTCAATTATGTTAACACTCATCTTGAACTTAAACTCATGAAATCCAGAGAATTAAGCTTCTTGTCCAAAGTCACAAAGCTAGTGACAGCTTCTATCAAGACCATCTTGTTCTAGAGCAAGAATTTATAATCATACCCTAGTCCACTATTCTTCCTCTATCCCCAGGATAAACTTGTCATCAAACTGTTATTCAAGGAAAGTTCAAGCTATTTTTTGGTACCAGGAACTGAATTCATGACCTTGCACTTGCCAGGCAAATGCCTGCACCACCGCGCTAAATCCCTGGCCGAAAGTTCAAGATTTTAATAAGATAGTATTTCAGAAATACCCTAGAAAAAATGTATAACATATTGAAGAACTGGCTAAAACTCAGGGCATACATATTTCATGACCTTCATTGTTGCTTAAAAATGCACACAGTAATTGAAACATTGGAAGGAAAACATTTTAAAGGTTTCAAAACCCAAGGACGAATGATCCAATTCCACATTTGAACACAGCTGTAGAAGAGTAAACTGACTCCTCTGGTGCAAAATTAAAACTTAACATTTTTATGTGGCCCAAAGAATAAATACCCCAAACTTCCAAACTGTGGGGACTGTTTTGTTTTTAAAACCCAGTTAGCAGCCACTGACTTCTCTTCAACGTCTACACTGGATGAATAACAATTATAAAAATAGCAGACTGCTCTACCATAACAAATTAAAATTTTATGTAAGCTTTGCACCTGCAAGGGGTCCAAATTTGGACAAGTCTCTGTGACTTTCCTAACAGCACTGATTCATGCACATCGAAAACAAAGCATGCTACTGCCTAATAAAGTCATTTCTTCTTTGCTAATTAAGACAGTATCAAGTGAATGAATAAAAAAGTAAATAAATAAATAAGTAAAGTGACTTATTGAGAATGCTCCCAGTAGGTAGTCTTTTCACAATTCAATTTCCCCAATGGGACAAGAAGAGGAAATGAAACAACAAATTGTGCTCCTGATGAACGAAGCAGAAGCTGCTATTCTCCAGGGAGCCCTGCTAGGTCAATTAGTTCATCACGCACAGAGAATGGCAATCCAGGAAGCAGGAGCCCAGAACACAAAGCTCAAGAAAGCAAAGTTCAGTGGCCTCTTGTAGCACTATCTTCAGTGAAAATTGGTGTGTCTTTTGCTAATGGTGTATTTTAAATACACTAAATAATGATTTACAAGTCAAATAGAAAGAATTACCACATACCTAGATTAACATATTGACCATCTACATGCATTTTTCTCTTAATAGTATTTCCCTACACTGTATGAATTGACTAAAATGATATGAAATAGAAATATTTTTAAATTGTTTTCCTGTCCATTTTCTATCTTGCTCAACTCCAAAATATAAAATGTAGCTACTCTTCATTTTCACAAAGTTAAATATTTTATACATGTACATATCTTAAAAATAGTAATATGATATCCCCAAATAGAATTTCTAGGGAACAATTCTTAGATACATGATTATAATGAAAATAGTTCAGGTATCTCCTAAGAAATTAGGGAATGTTATATGCATGTTTTTTGTAATAGCAATATTATGTTACATTTATATACTACATTGCGGTTGTAAAGTACTTTTACTTAAATATCATCTTTTGAGTCTCAATATTTTGTCTTTTAAAATCATAAATGCACTTAATCTGCAAGTAAACCAGGAGGTGCTTAATTATCCTGGGTAACCAAGGAAAATTGGGCAGTTAGGAAGTACAGAAGTTCAGAAAAGTATGAAAGAATGCAACAAAGAAAACCAAAGCTATATTACTTGGCCAACACGTTCTAAACAATGAGCAACCTACATTACTCACTCTGCTTTGGTCATTTTTTTTTCCAATATAACAAGAATGCTATATTCCTCATGTTCATTTAATTAGGATATATAGTAGATATTTATTTTAAAAATTGAATGTAAGTAACTGAAAACATACTAAAACCACAATAAAAAACAATTAAATCTGAAAGTATTATTTTGTAAAAAATAAGATACCTAGAATTTCTTACAGTCTGTCTTTATTATTTCAAACTCTTTCACAGTCATAAGGTGACAGATGAGAATATAAATGAAGATCAACACTGACCCGGGATTCCATGTGCCTCTACTGCACAGGTTTAACTTAGGCTTTGCTTTGAACTTTTCTCTGAGCATGTCCTAAAAATCTCAACTCTGAATGAAGCATAACGCCCATCTCTCCCTGTGCATACATCTTAGCTGCTTTGTTTTTGTAGCAAACTCTGAGAATCAGTTGCTGTCTATATAAAATTAATGCCCACCCCTCATGAGAAGGCTGGCCACATATTTATGTGAAATTCTCTAACTCCTCTTAAATTTCTGATCTCTATTCTAGTAGCTCTTCTCATATTATACAGAAGCCTCTGCATCTTACTCACCTTGGACATATAGAGCTATTAAGTAGAAACTACCTGAACATCCTCATCTCTTCCTGTTCTGGGTTGTGAGTTTCCCTTACTTTAACAGGAGTCATATGAAGCTATTAAGTAGAAACTACCTGAACATCCTCATCTCTTCCTGTGCTGGGTTGTGAGTTTCCCTTACTTTAACAGGAGTCATATGAAACCTGTCATGAATTATCTTCCACCTCTGCTCACTCTATCAGCCCCTTTTTATCACTCACAAACTTTGCTTCATATTTTAAAATAACAGTAACAACACCTCCAATCCCTTTCCTGCTGCAGACAAACAACCTTTGTTAGTGTTCTTTGAAAGTGAAATATCATGTAAGAGTTCATTAATCTGACTACCTTTATTTCTTGATTTCTTAATAATTTCAATATTTCTTCTACTCCTACTACTTTGCCTAACATTCTCTCAATACAATATATTTGGCCTTGACATCCATTTCACTGAATCCAGTGTAAAATTATCCTCACTTTACTTGACCTATCAGCAGTATTCCATCCTGTGGGCCGATTACCTACTTACTTTATTAGTACAGGTTTGCAGTACACAGTGATCACAGTCATCATGGGACAATGTCACATGCACATGACACATCTTACTTCCTTTTTCATTCCCACTGTCTACCTCAAAACTGTTTTCAACAGATCTCTAAACCATCACAGCACTTTAAAATTATTACTCCCTCTTTCTTTAGCCAGTCGTTTAATGTCGGCACCCTTTAGGATATCACATGGTCCTGGGAATTCTTTTTTAACTGCATATCCTGTCTTCCTTTGTAGCCCACTCCAGTTTTTCCACCTCTATGTTATGTCTTCAAATTTGTACTGACAGTCTACAGAGCTTTCTCTAGGTCCTTTAGTGCCGTTACTCGCAGCAGTATTTTCTGACATTAACATATTAACATTGAAGTTTAGGCTATCATGAAAAGATACAAATACAGCAATTCCATTGTTCTCTAGTAAGAACACAATAACCACCCATAAGATATGGGTACATTACATCACTGACGGGTTCCTCCCCTACCATGGAACTCAGCTTGGCGCCTGCCTAACGCAGCCCAGTGCCTCTCTAGAGCAAGAGTGGGTTGTTTCAACACTGACTTCCGTGTTCTTTTTCCAAGCCCCAAATTAAACTTCCTGCTTTTTGCCCATGTGCCAGCATTGCCCCATCAGCTGTCAATACATCTGTCACTCTGCCCGTCCCTTCAAACTCCACCCTCTGTCAAACGTATTAAAAGCTCCTGCTTCTTTGTCTGCTTGCGAGGGACCTTGCACTCTTCTGCAGCCCTCCAGTGCCCCCATAAAGGCATTCTTCACTTGTTTCTTTTTCTGCGTTTGCTTCTCTACCACGTCAATGAAAAACCTAACAGTCATGTCACTGTTCTTCAGCAAACACTTGATTTCTAAGAGATTGGGTTCTCCTTTCTCTTCAGGGTGGTGTTACACCTATTTTTCTCTATAGTCAGCACACACATCCTACGAGCTCCCGCACCCCACATTCCATCTCACACATCCCCCACAAGCTTTTCACCTCATGTAGCTAAAATCATCATGCTTTGATTTCAGTTTACAATAGCACTTTCCTAAGAGTGCCTTTTGTGGCTCCATGCTAGGATGATTCCCTCTTGTGTAGATCAGTATCACTGCAGCTTTTTGGCTGTAGTTTAAATAATCATATAGAGTCATGATAAATCATTAGAAAGATGTGATTTTGTTATTGGTTATTTTCATTTAAAGTTTTCAGTGATTGGATTCTACGGAGTCATACATTCAGGATTTAAATTATAAAGTCATATTTTCAACAGTTGGTCTATATGAAATTAAACTGTTAAAAACTTTAAAGTTGATCTATATGTGCTATGAGTTAGTATATTTACAAAGGCACGATACACATTTATTTACAGTCTGGTCAATAATACTGTCTTGCTTACTTTTCTCTCATTGCTGAGACAAAATATCTGATGCTTAAAATTAAGGAAGAGAAGTTTTATGTAGTTCCCAGTTTGTGAAGTTTTCCATCCATAATCCACTGGATCCTAGGCAGAGTGACACAGGCAGAGGGGCAACAGTTCACAGAAGCATATGACAGCAAGAACAAGAGCAAAAGAGTGGGGAGCCAGCCTCTGTTCCCCCCTTATATATATGCAGGCTACTGCCAGCCTCTGTTCCTCCCTTATATATATGCAGGCTACTGCCAGCCTCTTTTCCTCCCTTATATATATGCAGGCTACTGCCTAGCCCAGGTACAGCACTCACATCATCTTCTTGCCCTCTTCTTGCTTAGGCTCAGGATGTTTTCAAAGTGAGGACCATGCTTCCTGCGGAGTCACTGAGTTAACCACCTAAACTTCTGAAGTTGAAACAATGAATCAGTCATTGCAAGATCCTGGAGGGTAAACAGCTGCCCAGGGAATGTCCTGTGCACCATGGGATGTACAACTGCTGAGTTACTTAGTTAAGCTTCTAAACTTCTCAAGAAGACATAATGTATCAACCATTACAAAAGCAATGACCAAAAAGGAAAATACAATGTTATAATGACTCACTCCTTAGTCTCCCTGGAATACTCTTCCAAGGACATAAACTGGATCATATCATAGGCTTGCTGAAATTAACCATTCAATGGCCCCTAACACCTGCACCGTAAGATCCAAATTCCTTTGTGCCAGGTCACTGGTAAGGTTCCTGCCTAAGCATCTGTCCCTCAAAAACTGTGCCTCAAAAACTGGAAGCAACTGACAAAAAGCATGTAACAGGGCCCGGCATGTAGCTCAGTGGCACAGCACTTGCCTGGCAAGCGCGAGGTCCTGCGTTCAATTCCTGGTACCAAAAAAAGAAAACACATAAAATTCATATTTCATATGATTTAAATCACAGCACATAGTAAGTCATATTTTTCTTTACTTATTCTCCCCATCCTCATATCTCCTTTGATGAACTGGGACAACAAAGCTCAGTTCATCCTCCAACTTTCCAATCAGAAATTACCTTCAGATAATGTCACCTAGGAATACCCTTTCCTAAATGGTTCATGGTACCAGGATGTAGGGAAACCATTATCGTGTATTTAAAAATGCAATATGTGAATGGTCATCAGTTAAACAGATTTACATGTTATGTAGAGTAAAAGATATTTGAAACAGCTGAACAGGTGCACAGGCAGACAGAAACTGATACATATACCAGAGTCTGAATCATCAGAGTTTACAGGCTAAAACAGCCAGCCCCAACTACCAGCAATACAGCTTTGAGACTATCTTCCTTCATGACCTGCTGTGCACTATCAAGCTACATAAAGGGAAAGAAATCACATTTTTTCAGATAACTGCCATCAGCTACTGCAGCATGAGACCTTAGCACTTTATTTACAGAACTCTCCATGGACAAATGAGAGAATTGCATAATGAGTACACAATGCCTTTTCAAGAAGAGATCTTGAAAGCTGTTTTTATAAAAATGCCTTCTGGCTGAATTATCTAAATGCACAATGTGCAGACAGCCAGAAGGGACAGTAACACAGAAGGGCTTTGTTGGCTTCTAATGGATTCAATCTTGAGAAGCATGAAAAAGGTAGAAGCAAAAGTACTTTAGGAAGGTTTGGATCTCGCTCTGCATGTGGTCCAACAGTTTGAAGGATGGCAGGATATATGTACAGTAGTCTTCTATTTAAAAAAGAATATAGTGCTTTAAAAAAATCCATTTGAATAGACAAGATTAGTGTGTCGCTTGGAGAGGTATAATACTACAGAACACATCCATGTGGTAAAACCTTATTTTGAATTAGTATTCAAATGTTCTAAGCGGGGATTTTATACAATTTCATATTCCTTTAGGGAAACTTTTAAAATAAAGTTGTGTATTCACTTCTAAAAAAAAAAAAAACTGAGACATGCTTTTTAGATAATAAAATGCGTCTTGAAATGTAGTTTATCCATAAAAATTCTAAAGCTTTCCCCCCTCCCTTGGTAGTTATGAATTCTAAAACTTCTTTTTTATGTTTTTTTTTTTTAAACTGAAAACCCTTTATACCTGCTTGACTTTAATCCAAGGATCATGAATGCGCCATCTGAAGCTGCATAATGATGGCAGTTCTCACACTTCCTACCACAGCCCACAAGAATTCTTTTCTTCTGCGGTTGAGGCCGATGCTAACATAACCAAGAAAAAAAGTCATCATGATTATAATAAAATAATACCCCCGTGACCACCTTTTATGAAGTCATGCTGGGCAGAGGCAATCTGCATGCAGATCCAAGGACAACAGGCAAGGCCTGGCTCGGCACGGCCAGCCCACAGTCTGCGAGCAGCAGAACTGCTGAGAGGCCAACACAGGCACAGCCAACCTGAGGCAGGAGCTGTCTAAGCTTTGAAATTCTGATAAGTAACAATAGCTTTATCCTCTTCTGAAGGAACCTCTAAGAGAAAGAGAGGTAGGTGAGGAGGGACAGCACAGTGAAACCAAGCCAGCCTAGACTGCAGTCTCTGCAGAGCTCACAGGTCATGTAAACCAGTTAAGAACCTTTCCTCCTCGTGGGAATACAGCACTGTGCTACACGCTGTGAAGCCAGAAGAACACGCAAACAAATCTGCGTAGATGAGGAAGGTAGAAGGGCTAGAACCCAGTGCCTTCGTGCTGAGCTACCTCCCTTGCTCTTTTGTATTTATTTTATTTTTATTTTTATTTGGAGACAAGGTCTTGCCGAGTTGCTGACTTGTCCCAGCTAGACTCCAGTTTCCATTCCTTCTGCCTCCGCCTCCCAGGGTAATGCAGTGGGACACAGCCATGGCCCACCATGCTTGAATTTTGACTCTTGTTTAAGTCAACCTATAACTAATGGCAAATAGTTGAAGTCTGAAAGATTTGTAAGATTCAAGAGCAAAAATAATCTATGAGAAAATGCTGGCTAACAACAGGTGACAGTGCCAACACTTGTCAGAAGACAACCATAAGCACAGCTTGCTGATGCTTCCCACAATGCCAGATCTCTCTTTCAAGGGTCAGAACTTGGAAGGGAATGGTGGGGAACCAAGAAAGGTAACCTAATCAGGTTTCTGTCTGCTCACAGGGACTCTCAAAATGGAAGAAATCAGAAAATTCAAATAGCATCATGAAGAAAGCATTTTTATGTTTCTTAAAGTATTATACTGTATATAGAAATCTTTCCTGCTACAAACTGACATTCTCCCAATTTCACCTGAAGAATTTCACATGTTTTCTCCCTGTGTTGAAATAATCCCGGATTGCTAGTGTTCCTTATAGTTCTACATTCCTATCTCTAAATTCCTCGTTTCTTCCTCTAGGGGTCAGCATGCCAATGCTATCTAGGAAAACAAGTTAGAGCTTATTTACATAAGAAAGCTACACTGCCTTCCAAGCAAATAAAGAGAAATAAAGAACAGAGATGCCAAGCAATCTGTACTGAGTCAACTTTTTAAAATAACCTCATTCAGAAATCTCTCCTGACAACCTGAGTCAGTTCAGGGCAGAATTTACTATTCAGGAAGATGACCAAGTCACCTATTACACAGATCAGTCTATCATCAGTACTGTCTGGTTGATGAAATACAAATCATGCTAAAACACATTTTTAACCATTCCCTTTAAAGCATTTAGATTTTCAACAATGCGGTTTCACCAAATGAACTGTGCCATAAAAATTCCAGCTTCGGTCAAATGCACCAGCCACAAAAGCAATTTATCTGCCCCACAATGCAGTAAGCTTCTTTAAAGAACGTACTTTGGATGCCAAATATGATCTTCCCACCGCTGAGTGAACACTTGGTGCAGTAAAATCACTGGCAGTTCTCTTGGTGAGCTCTGCTGTGTGTTTCCTGCTATACAGTATTCTTCATCTAGGAGGCTGTGTCTATTGTTCACAAGAGTTATTGCATGCATCAGGAATGCCATGACAGTTCTGCGCTGGGTTATGTACATGAGGCTGTGCACTTTTATAAATAACCAAGACGTCACCAACAAGAGAAAATTGCTAACTACATGTGGAATTTTGTAACTATAGTTGATATACAAAAAAACTGTACCAACCATTCAGAGTAATAGTGTTTACAAAAATGCTTTTTTGGCTTTTACAACCAAAGAGATACTTGTAATAAAAGAAACCTGTCTCAGTAATCCCTGAGGCACAGTGTATTTTCCATCTCTAAATGGATTATTGATGAGTACTGCAAAATTACAACTCTGGAAACAACATTAAATAAGATTATGAATTCAGGTAATATGAGTTTTGGGGTTTTTTTAAATTAACTTGAAATTCAATTTGAAAGAAATCACATGCTGTTTTAAAGAATTTTCTGGAATAAAATCAAATACTGTTAGTGATTTATAATGTAATAAAAATTTAGCATAATTATATATACATATATGCACACACAAACATGTATAGTTATATGTTTGCTGGGAAGTACAGCTCAGTGGAGCCATGCTTAGCATGCATGTGGCTGTATGTTCAACTGCTAAATTCCTAGCACCAAAAAAGCCCCTGCTCAATATATATCACATAGATCTTTTATCAAAATATTCAAAGATTATACCCTCAAATGCATAGTTTCAGAGTTGAGTTTTACTTATATTTCTTTTTAATACCTTTAACGCTTTTAATTTTCAAAAGTCAATAAAGGCAATACTACCTCTAGGTGAAAAATAGGACAAAAATATAAACATGTCACTCTTAAATACAGGAACAGACTCACAACACCACAATAACTTTGTGATGTATTTTTCAAAAGACGTTTCTACTCCATCTACTAGGTAGTTTCAGGAACTCACTCGATGTCCTCAAACTCCTGTGTCAGAGGATATCAAAGCCTATACAGTATGCATCCTAATGCTACCTCTCTATCTTTTTTCCTATAATCCAATGCAAATCATTAGCCTTGAAAATTCTGAAACCGTATTTGCCTCATCTCTGTTAGTAATTTATATTTGAAGATACTTATTGGTAACGACAAGATCAGTAGTGCCAGTTACTGAATGCATTGCATTTGTTTCTTCAAATATTACTGACCTAGAATATTTTACACTTCTATCAGACAGCTGACTATATTTTTAAATAGACTAGTGAAATTGCATTTCAGAATAATGTATACTTTGATCAAACAAGACTTATTTGGTCTACAAACGTGATCTGGGTTTCTGGCAGGGAAATATATTGGAATTATGTACATGTTCATATGGTTTCCTGATAGGAAATACAATCAAAGATGTTTGAAGATCACTAGGAGAGTTTTGAATTGTAAATTCTTACTGGGAAAAAAAATCTCATTTATCTGACTGTACAAAGGTAGCTTATGTTCTTGGCTTCAAAGTTTAGAACTTTGTGTATTTTATGTTTGGAGGGTATTTATTGAAGAACTTGGGAACGAAGCTCACATCCAAGTAGAAATCATGACAAAAATCTTTAAGTTTTTCCAAAATCAGACATCAGTGAGAATCTGACAAGGAAACCTCTACCTACCAAACACAGAGCTGGTTTCGCCATACTGATACCTAGGCGATTCTATAGCTTTCATTACCTCTTTCCTAACATCTTTCACTGACTCAAAGTAAGATCCTCAGGTAGGGATAGTATCTAATTGGCTGCAAAATGACTTATTTTCACCCTGGTGACCAGAGTTTGTGGTAAGTGAGAGGACTTTTCCATTTCTGTTGTAGAAAGGATAGTACTTTAGTATGAACTAGATTATACTCCAGCAAATTTTTTTTTCAAACTTTTGTCATTAAAACAACACTGATGATGTTATTTCTCATTCTCTCTAACCATCATATTATACATTAAATGGAGACTGTCTTCATTCCAGTGAAGATGACCACTCTTGTCGGGATTTCAGGATACCTCTAAATTCAAAATAATTTTCATAATACCCTTAAGACATTTTTGGTCTGATTTCATTTTATTTTGATGATGACATAATAACTCATCTTCCATAATAATAATTAGCATCATATATTGATGATAATAACTCAAAATAATAATTATAATTATATATTAATGATTATAATGATACTTCTTTGGTGATTTATAGTTATAAATTACACACACAGAAATGATCTCATTTGGTTATCATATACTTAAAAGATATAACAGCTATCTACCACACATGCAAAACTTCATGGAAAACCTTCATGGAAAAGACTAAATATAAACACTGTAAGTACAAGTTACAGTGAGTTACCAGCCATTCTTTTTAATTTTGACCTTTCCCATATCTGCATATTTTAATTCTGGTCCTTATTGTGAGATTTTTCTTCTCCTGTTTCAGTTTGGATATTTTGTCCATAATATAAACATACTTTAAAATTTATTTCAGGAGTCATTGCCTTTCACTTGGTGGTTTGTTCCTGCTTAGGAGTTTTGCAAATTCTCATATATTCTGGGGGAAAAAAAAAACTTTCTTTAGATACATGACTTGAAAATATTTTCTCCTGGTTTTGTGGCTTGATGTTTCACTCTTTTAACACTGTCATTCAAAGAATAAAAAGTTTTACATTTTCATAAAGCCCAACATTTTAATCTGGCCTTCTGCAGTATGTTTCTGATCTCAATATCTAAAGAATCACTGTAGTTGCTCCTTTACCAGTCATTTATGATGTTACATGTGACTTTTTATTACAAAGAGGTACTAATCAATTTTAGGATAGTCCTTTGGCTTCCTCATTTCAAGCAGGAAGCTTGATGAAAAACGTTTGCTTCTCTCAAATGTTTTACCTATGTGTACATTTATGAGGATGTGCTTTTCTTTGGTTTGTTAATATGATGAGTTACACTTCTTGCTTGCTTGACTTAAAAAGCACTTATTTTTCAGCCCGAGTTAAAACAGCAGAGCTGTACTCCTCTCTGCCGGCACTAGGGGAAAATTCACCTCCAGTTTCCTCCAGTTACTGTCAGAACTGAGTAGTTCATGATTCTGGGACAGAAGTCATCATTTCCTTGATAGTGTCAGCTTGGAACCAACCTTGGTTTCTAGAGGCTTTTGTCAAATGGCTGCACCCAGGGCCATTTTAAAGCCAGGAGTGGCACTCTGAGTCCTTCTGGTGCTAGCACAGCCTTTCAGCTGCACCTAACTAACTGCATCTCCCTTTCTAACCAGTGTACATGGAGCTTTCCAGTAGCCAAAGGGAAATTCAAACAGAAGCAGATATGAAAAAGCTGTCTTCCTTTTGGCCAAAACTCAAGATACCAATCCAAATGGTAAATAACACTATTCTTTTTGGCTTTTGAGAATGTAGTTATTTTTAAAATGTGCCATTGACAGCAATAGATAATGGATATTTTGCAACTGTAAATAATGCAGTCCTTGTGAGACGGTCTTTAAGATTGGGGGAATGCCTTCAAAGGGTACTGTGTGTGACCTTAGTGTCTGTCTGTCTGTCTGTCTGTCTGTCTGTCTGTCTGTCTCTCTCTCTCTCTCTCTCTCTCTCTCTCTGAGGTGAATCATTCTGCTCTATTCCACACTCTCACCATGATGTGCAACATTACCTCAGCTCCAAAACAAGATTGAGAGTGGACTAAAACCTTTGAAACTTGATCAAAATCAATTTTTCTTTTTCCTGTGCAGGTTTATTTTCTTAGGTACTTGAAACAGAAAGCAGTGATTGCCACAGGTCAAACAGAGTAAATACTGAAAGATATAACCAACAAAAGGTATACCTTCTTCGAATCCTCAAAAATTTCAGTATAGTGGTGTCCTGAGAACAAACAAAAAAAGTTTAAGAACGAGTCCAACAGGTCTCACACCAGCGATGTGGTGATGTAGGTCCCAGCTCTCACCACTGTGGTTCGCATCCTACTGACCCAAAGCAGTCATGGACCTGCCCTAGCAAGGTGGGCAGGTGCCTCTATCCTGTGAGACAGGCTGCTGGAAATACAGAAGGACAGCACTGCCAAATACCATAGAGACCACACCTCACTCCACCAAGACACACACTGACAGAAGTCCTCAGAGAATAAGCAGACAAGAGGTTAAGATGTCATAGTTGACAAAATCCACTGTCAATATGCCACGTCATTCAGAAAATACAATACTGCACTGCCTCCAACTATAGCAAACTACTTAAAACAAAGAGGTCCTGATGTATTATTTATATGGCTATTTTGTTCATGTAGGTTTTAGGTCCCAGATTAAGTTCAGAAGCATTGATATTTTCTCATTTCCAGATTATGCCTGGAAGGAATTTAACCCAGTATCTGGGTTCAGAAGAGACTGAACTGAAGGATTCATGTGAAGTGTCTCCATTAACTCTGTGGTCAAGAACAAAACTTTAGTATTACTTTTAAAAATTAAAATGAATTTATTTATACACTATGCTTCTAGTTAGCACTATGATAAATGCTTCATTATCTGTTTCAGTAAGTCTATTCAATTTGTAGGATTTCAAATTCTGCTTAAGTGAAGAAACATTTTAATATTTAAGTTCGGGATGATTTATAAAAATTGTAAATGTGTCATACAAATAAAAGTCTTTATCAATGAAATACTTTTAGCAACATTTATAGATTATGTCTTGAAGACATAAGCAATTGTGTTGTTAAATTATTATAGACTCAAAAACTGCTATTTACCACTGTTTTCAGTTTTCTTCTTTCCTAAATGGGTAACTTTATTTCACTCTATGTTGGAAAATCAGATAATAAAAGCTAATATAATTATACTGAAAAACCTTTGACAATCTCTGAACAAAGCATGAATTATTTTCCTATAACCAAGTGTAGACACTTGGCTTTCACACATCTACAGTCATGTATATTACAGCACATACACTGGGGATGCAAACTGTACACTGTGAAATTTACTCAGTTCTGGATTTGAGTTGTATTACAAAATAGTTGAGATTATGTGGTAAAGTTTTCTGGATGACTTAGATTCTGCTTAAGTATGGAAGATACATTATTCAATTGTGAAAGAATAGAACTGCCACATGAGTATGTACATTGTAGTAAGTAAAACCTGCATAAAGGACTTAAGATATGTATGATTTTTATCTCTGCTAACACCCAAACTTTCTTCTTTTGTTCTTCACGACAGGCATTTATTTCCCAAGTGTACTGTAATGTCAAGAATCATAGAAATTATAATCAGGCACCCTGAAAAAATCCAAAGCGCCTAGAATATGCTCCTGGGTCAGCAAATAGCAAATCTTTCCTCTTTAAAACCTTGAAAGGAAGTGGAATTGTTGTTTTTTATTCTATAAATGAAAGCAACCGAGGCAAAGCAAATGGAAGCAGTGCTACACTGGAAGCCAGTATAATTAACTGCTTACGGTAGCCCACTGCTTCGATTCAAGTTACCCTACTTCTGAGGATTCTGCTGACTTATGCACACCTCAATCCATCCATTAATTTTTTTCACAAATTCATTCAAAAAATATTTACTCAATGAATTTTTACTATGAGTCACTTACTTGGGTACACCTGAAAATGCTTATCTATGACAATAAAAGCTTAACATACCTGTTACAGAAATTTGATTTTAAAGTGTTCTAGGGAAGCTTTGTAGTCTGAAGTACCACTCGGGCCATAACTGTGTATGGTAAAAGGTGCCTTGGATGTGTTTCCATGATTTGCTTGTGCTATATGACTCTCTTACGGTTGTCTAGACCAAGGATGACCCAAGGAGCACAAACAGCAATTTGTCTAGTCCAAGAACTACCCAGAGAAGAGGAACTCATATTCCCTGAAAACGGAAATACTCAAAAATGGAACTGCATAAAATAGACTGCAGGAATACAGGGAGGATTACAGAGTGACACTGAAGGTTCTGCAATTCTTTTACATTCCAAATGGCATTCTCATTGTTTATATTTATCCCGCATCCTTGCACATGTCTTCTTCCCTGTTTTGCTCCCACGATCAGAAAATTGCTCAGCCTTTTTGATCTTTTATATTTTACAATAATATATTTTACCTTGCTTTCAAAACTGTAAAGCACATACATATGGAATGTGTCACCACCATTTTAATTACTAACAAGTGCTTTTGAAGAACTGCTTCTTTCATTAAATAGCAGATTTAAGCTTTTGGCTATGATATGCTGTTCTCCTTATATGGCGATACTCCAGGATTATCTTTCAACAGTTCCTTTCTAAAATAATATTAAGCTCTTTTCTTGGTTTGCTTTAATCCACTTAGCAGCCCACAATTCTGAACCAATTACTGAGAAATATCCTTAATGACATAACTAACTGTCAGTATAATTGCTGAGATTTGTCGGAAGACAGATTCTTAACTTATTTTACTAAGTTTTACTGAGTATAATTTATGAGCAATAAATTAACCTTAGGTATACAATTCTAAGACTTTTAACAAAATGCATGCAGTCACGTAACCATTAAATTGTCATGGTGTGCAGTACTATTAAATGAAATGTTGCCTCGTATTAATTTGCTATTAATCCATGCACCAAATAGTGACCCCAGATGACCACTGATGTTTTCTAGCATAATTTTGTCTTTTATAGAATCTCACTCATGAAACTTCAGTATATTTGATCGTGGCAAAAACTTCATGAATGACTCAGTCTTTTTCTTGTATGACAATTGTCAAAATGTTATCCTGAATCTGTGCACATAAGCCTCCCAGGAGACAAAAATGTCATTTTTCTTGGAAAAACATCCATATGAGAATGGATGCTGGGTCATATGCGAAGTATCTGTTTAATTTTATAAGATACTGCCAATATGTTTTCCTGTGAATGAACAAATTTCACATTCCTGCCAGCAATATGTGAGAATTCCAATTGTTCTGCCTTGTTTGGCCAAGACTGTGGACCAGCAATCATTTTAATTTCACTCATTCCATTGTGTGTTGAATATCTCATTGCATTTCAATGTTCATTTTCTTAGGAAATAATTATGTCAAGCATTTCAGGGGTTTATTCATCATCTTTGTATGATAATTGTTGAAATATCCTGCCCAAACAGTATATCCAGTGTTTTATTAGGTTGCCTGTCTTTCCGTTTTTAAGTGTTTTTTATATATTCTAAGAACAAGTGCTTTGTCAAACAAATGATCTTTAAATACTTTCTCCTGGCTTGCACTTTTCCATTTTGTTTAGTGATTAGTGTCTGTTGGAGAAGAAAAAAAGTTTAATGTTCTATCTTCTATGTGTTGTTCAATAAAGATGCCACAAAATTAATATTTTCTACCATTATTTCTTTTAGAAATTGTATTTTTTACATATAGGTTCATGATGACTTATGAGTTAATGTTTGCATATGGTAAAAAGTTAGAGCCAAGATTTATTTTTTACATATGGATACCAATTGCTCAATTTCCATTGGTTCAAAAGTTCGCTTCCTTATAATTACTTTGTGTTTTTTTAAAATCATTAATCATACATGTGATAAGTATATGTCTGTTTCAGGACTCCATTTTCTATTCCATTGATCAATACGTTTTCTTTGTACCAGAATCACACTGTGCAAAATATTGCAGCTTCACATGGTCTGAAAATCGGGTGGGGGTTATTTTTCAACTTTCTTCCACAGTGTTCAAGTCCTCTGGCTATTCAATTGTAGGATGATGTTCTGAGACACCATTAAATCATATAGAATTCATTTGACTGTTGTTAGAAATGAGCTTCAGAACAGAAGCTCAGAAGCATTTTTGACGTAGGTTTAAACAGGTCATATTCCTGGAGTAACACATTTCTTAAGACTACACCCAGTATTATATGTAGTAGGTTTTTATACCCTTTTGTTGTGAACAAATGTACTACCTTCTTCTATGAACTCTTAAGTCACAACATATTGTTTTCGACTGACTTATTCCCCGACTCACTGGTTTCTTCAGTTGGTCACAGATGGACACAAAACCCAAGTCTTGAATGAAGCCGTGTGAGCTCCCCAGAACCCTCTGTTTACAGGGCTTTTTCCTCTGTGCTGCCCTGTCCTCACCGAACCCCAATGTCTTTCTCTTCTATTTAGAAATACTGTATCTCTTCATGGGTTGGCTCTCACATGCACTGTGTTTTAAAATTCCCTTTAGACCATAAATTTGAGAATCACCAAACTCACCTGATTTATTTCCCTATTCTCAGTAATCTAAACCACACATTTCCCACTGTCTTTAACTAATGTTTCATATACTTTGAATGATTTTCCAGTTGTTTGATGTGAATGCATAAATTCTGCCCCAGTTACTTTATCACAGCTGGATGTCGATTAAATAGCAACCTCTTTAGACCCGCAAAGGCAAGTGTGTTTCAATAACAACTGTACATTTACTGTATTTAGCTTCCAGTGTTTATGGAAATTATGACTGAAATATCATATATTTACACTGCAACCAAAGGAAATTAAAAGCTCAACTTGTATGCTTTGTTTTAAGATGATTCGCAAAATAATCACATTTAGTACGGTTAATAATATGATAAAGTGACATCGTGGATCTTTTGATGTGACTCTAAGTCATATAATATCATCAATTATTCTCATAGAAAATACTTAAAATGAGTGTAACAATGTGTTTCACAAAACATACTTTACTTCTAGAGAAGTTTTAGTTTCACACAAAAACCAAGAAAAATGAGAGTCCCTTTCTACCTTCTCTCCAAAAATCACGTATCACCTTGTTCACTCTGAGTGTCCCCCACCAGGTTCTCTGTGACCAGTGAGAAACCTTCACTGATACATCATCGTCACTCCAAGTCCGTCACTGATGGGCTTTAAATTTTGAGTATGTTCTACTCAACTTTAGGGTTAACCCTTGGTACTGTACACTTGCTATGAGTTTGGAACAATGTATAATGACAAGTATCCTTGCCTTTCAAAATAAATGATTCTGAGTTTCCAAACATACCTAATTTCTGAGTATAAAATGAAATACTGTATCAAGGCATAATAACCAGTATTAAAGTTATATTCACATACTCGGCATTCACATAATCTTACCATTGCATATGTAGGTCAAGAGAGTAACTTTCCAAACCTACTGTGAAGGTGGTTATTGTTTTTAATATTTTTATTCTTAAGTTTAAAAATGATGCATCTTAAACAGATATAGACAGTGAAAGTAACTTTCGGCAAGCATATCCTCATGTGTAGTATTATAGATGCCAGCCTCATCAGCCATGTGCAGACTGAGACGACAGTCTAAGGAACCAACTGCGACAATTATGGTATTTATTCCTCACTACAGAATTCATTAGCTGTTATGTCTACACTATCCACTCCAATCTGGCTCATCTCATTTGTTGGTTTATTCAGTTTTACTCTTTCTCTATTACTCAACCTACAACTTGGTTTTATGCACTGTCCTGGCACAGATCCATAAAAGCTTGGGTAGTGAACCTATCAAAGAAGAACAAACAAACAAGACATCCTGAGCTTTGAGCTTTAAATTAAATTTACAAGATTAACTATAAGTGGCTTGGTAGAGAGATAAGAGTGTAAGATAAAGAAAAATATCCAAAAATTTAGTAAAAATGTGTAAAAAAATGTGTGTAATACTCTCCAATTCTGCTTTTAGATGAAGGTAATACAGTTTATTGTACAGAAATGAGATCATTAAAAAGTTCGTGAATTTGTTTTGTGTTGTCTTGCTAAGTTTTGTTTTTCCCTCTAATACAGAAAGGATAGACATACATGTACAGACTCATGCGTGCGTAGCTGTTTACACTCTCACTGTTTGACTATCTACTTTGTATGCTTTAATTTTGTAACTTGAACAACTATTTCTAAGAGGACAATATGTAATTTATTAACTAATGATTTCTTATTGTTTTTGGAATTCTGTATTATCTCTACCCTTTACATGCCTTTGTTTTTCTTTAAATAAAAAAAAAAGTTTGTGATATCAAACCAGGGTACCTCAGAAGTATGGATTGTAATGCTACAGAACACTCTTTAGTATCCATTAGAAGCATTGAGGTGATTAGTTACTACTTCATTCTATAAGATTTGAGAAAAGCATTTTTACATCACATGCTGATTTTACTGATCCCATACATTTTTCCCATTGCTCTCAACCTAAAGCTCAAGACCCTTTGAAGGCTATCTATTCTCAGGTCACATACTTTGACATAGAATGTGGGTACTTTGGCCATAAAAATTCTTCCATGAAATCATAAGGCCATTCTCCCTTCAACAACTGCACAATGCATAGCTGAATATCTTAATATTAATCCATTTCAAGTCTGAAACCTGGTATAGTTCATCAAGCTAGAATTTCTAGAAACTACACAAATGGTACTAATTGTTTAATATCCAGTTACACATTAGATATCTGAAAATTATTTCTCCATTTTTCAATATTCTTTCATAGCTATAATTTCAATGCTATGAGGCAAATCTAAAACAAAATGGAAAATAGGCTAAACTCCAAATCTGACAATAGTAATTCGACGTCTGATATGTTAACAGGCTTCAGCCCTGGCTTAGTGATACTTGTGGTTTCTGGAGGTGGCAGGAAAGCTATCAGTGTACGGAGTGGCCATAACCTCTGAGTGTGTGGCATCTCAGCTAATAAAAGGTGCAAGGGTTAATTTAAGGGAATCATAGAACAGCATTCAGTGAGGATCTGAAGCTGTGTTTCCTGCATATACTGTTTGTGGAAGGAATGGGAAGGAAAGTGGGGCTGAAGCTGCAGGTAAAAGTCAGAGGTGGGAGGAGAAAAGGAACCAGGAAGGGAAGAGGGTAGGAAGAAGAAAGGGAGGAAAAGCAGGAGGAGGACAGGAATGGAGTGATAAGAAAAGGAGATGAGACCGCAGTTGGGGAAAGACTCAATTTATCACACAGTTGCTCTGCGGAAACTATTAACTCATAGGCAGTAAACAAGGCAGAACTGCTTAAGACTGGGTCATTTCAGTATCACACACAGAGCAGAGAAATAGCCCCACAGATCAGAAGAGCAAAGGTATACAGTAAGTTTGGTAAAACTGGAAGCAAAGATTAAAGGACAAAACCAAAAGAAAACATTGAAGCATAATCTTACTGGTAGTATTTATTCTTTAAGAGATGCCCACCATCATGTAAGGAATAAGTAAGTCAACAGAGTGAAAGATGCACAAGGCAATTGCAAAGCTTGCAGTTTGCGAAGTTTGTGAGCAGGACAGCATGGCAGTAGCCACATTGGTCACCCTTCCCTTGGGAAGCCCACAGACCAGAGGAAATGCAGCCCGGCTGAGAAGTTGGTGTCAAGACTGCCTTCCTTGCAAGTTGCTTGTCTCAGACCTGGTTGCTTCTTACTAAGTGAATTACTAGGATTGCTGAAATCTTAAATGTCCGTATTAGTTAGAAATCTGTGACTGTGTGTGGTGTACATGTCTGTAACCCCAGCACTCGGGAAGCTGGGGCAGGAGGGTGACTGTGAATTCCAGGCCAGCCTGGATTACCTAGTGAGTTCAAGACCAGCCTGTACTACATGGTGAGATTCTCTCCTCTCTCTATATATACTGATATATACTGATTTTCACTAAGTGTTGCCAAATGTACAGTTTTACAACCTGAGAAATTAAAAAAAAAAGTAGCACAACATGAAACAACCGTGTTGGCATTTTTAACATGATGGAATTAAAATTATGTACAAGCTGTGCTTTTGCAGCACTGAACCATGAGTATGTTCTTCCAGGTTTACAGTTTTTTCCACTCAAATGTGCTCACTCTTTCCATCTAACCTGTCCAAAGCATCAAAACATTTAGCTGTCATGCATTACAAGCAAGGACACTTTTTAACCGGGCACTGTGTGGATTCTATTGTGCCCCAACACCACTATCAAATTTCTTTGTTTTACCCTGACTTCAAATACCTCTGCAAAGGACCTATTTTGCACATAAGACTGTTATAGACATGGAGTTAACATGAAGTCAGTAATACAACTGGCATCCTTACAGGGAAATTTGGATACAGCAACACTGCGAGAAGGAAGATTATAATATATTTCAAAAAACAAGGAGCCTCGACAAGCTACAGTGAAAGGCAGGAAACATTCTTTCCTCACAGTGTCCAGAAGGAACCAACCTTGCAGACTCTTGTACTTGATTCAAGACTGAGCCACCAGAATTTGGCCACAATACATTTATGTTTTTTAAGCCATCCTTTTGTAGTGCTCTGATCTGGCAACCCCTGAAGACAAATCTAGGAACTCTCTCGGCACCTGCCTCTCACTCCTTACGCACCATGCATATTTCACTATATAAAATGCAGACTGTACTTTCATAATACAGGTATTATCCCTCTGCCCACTTTTGCATAAAAATTAGAAGGCAGACACAGAGAAGTGATGGCGATGACACAGTTGACATGTGCCAAAGCCTCTCTTCAAACTCAGGCAGTTTACTGCAAAGTGCATGAGCTTAGCCACTGTACACACCGCTTCATAAAATGAGAGCAATTCATAGGAGATACTATTAGGCCCGGCTTATTAATACATCTTTCTTATAGAAACTGTTCACTCTTCCTCTTATCCAAAGCTCCTCTTTCTCTATAGAGTTTTAAGCAAACTCCCTTGGCACTTTTCCAGGAGTGAGTCAGGAGTCTTCATGGGCAAATCCAGAGATATATACACAACATGCCCCTCAAGCTGCTATTTCACTGTGTGTTTCCCCCAGTAGGTCCTAAATTCCTAGCCGAACTAGACTCATCTCTCTCTTGGTCATTTTCCTATTTGTGTTTCCTGGAAAGGAATCAAGCACATCAAAAAGACCTGATCTATTTTTGTCATGTATGGTAGTTAATGCTACAGGAAACTCTAAGAAATTTAGTGGGTGCTAAACTCATTAAACACACACAAATTAAATCATATGGACTGTGTGTTGTACATATATGTATGTGTGTCTGTGAAGATTAGAGAATGGAAGAAAAACTAGGAAGCATCATATCAAGAGATAATGAACATCATTTATATAATATAAAGTTTATATTATATAAATATATATACATATATAAATATATATAAATAACATATATACACATATTATGTAATATATAAATATGTATATTAATGCATGATAAGCACATGGTAACAGAGGGAATGACATAATAAAAATTATAATAAAGTACTATATCAAAGTATACTGAAGTACTATATTAAAGTTCTTTAATTTAAGTTTTTTTTTTCAAAGAACACACATCATTTTGTGAACTGTTTCACACACTAATGAATTAGCACTGCAAAAACTGGTATTCTTGTTACATATAACTGTAAACTGAGGTGCGTATGAAAACTCAACAACACAGTTCCACGGTGAAAACTGTGGTTCCCCTGAGTGTGATGCTAGAGGCACAACAAGCTGACGTGTTTCTTCCAACAGGGCACATTTGGTTTTGCCTTTCAAAAAGCTGCCAAAGTAATTTCGATTATGAATTCCCTAACAAATCTAAAGTGCCACAGAGGAAGTTAGAGGCCAAAGGTAGATTTGTGAAAGGAAAGAAGTGATTTGAAATTAGGAATGCCTCTTTACACATAAAAATAATGACATTTAGAGTTTATACCTACTATTTATAAGGAACTGAGACCACAATGGGAAATACTGTTTGTATATGTAAATACAGTCCCACCATAGGTCCTTATCTAATGCTTTCTTTTAAGGCAACTCCTGCCCTCTTTAGGTTTGTTTGCTTACTTATTTATTCCATATTATTTGATTTACTTATTTATTTATAGTTCTTTGCTGAGACAGGACTTCACTGTGTAATCCAGGCTGTCTACTTAAACTCACTATGTAGCCCAGGCTGGCCTGGAACTTGCAGCGATCCTCCTGAGTACTGGGATCACGGAAGTGCACCACCACACACGACTTCATTAAGTTTGTGAAAGATCTGTATCGTTTAGAACAAACACAACAAAACAATGGTTCATAATAAAGAAGACACACCACAGAGGACCTCTCAAGGTGCAGTGATAAATCGTACTCAACATGAGCATGGTTGCTTTTGACTTTGGCATCAAGCTACTTGAAGGTGTGAGTGGGATTAGAACTTTCTATGGCTGTGCTTTGCCTTCTCTATCCGGTATTTGTCAAGGTCATGAACAAAATTGGGAGGAGAGACAAAATTTGTCAACTAGGGTCATATACTGTACATGGAAATGAATGGACTTTCACAGAGTAAATGTCAGAGTGTTGGCATCCATGCTGTGGAATGGAGGAAAACATAGAAATTAGCAAGCATCATTTATTATTTGGACAGTTAGACTCAGAGGTCAGCAAATTACTAATAGGCAATATGAAATGGGAACTTGTTCTAAGGTCTAAGAAGGACTTTATTAAATAGGATTTTACCTTTTCTTTTTGGGTTCTTTTACCACTTTAACTTTCATAAAACATAGTAGGACAAAAAAGAAAAAAAAAAAAAGATGGGGTAATCCAGGCTATAGAGATCACAAAATCCAATGGCAGACAAATCTAGGTTTAAAGTCAAACACTGTACCATTTAATATTAAGTAAAGTATTTTCAACTTCATTATTTCCTTACCTGTGAAATGAAAGTAAAAGTCATTTCTATCTCTAGGACTAGTTTGAAGATTAAATGAAATCATACTTCAAAATCATCTCATATAACATGTGGTATATATGAAAAGTGTTTGTAAATGTTCCATAATTTGACTCTAAAAATAGGAAAAAGAAACCTAGAGTTCTCTAATCCTCTTAAAGAAACAGACACAAAAAGTTAAATATCTCTTTTTTTGCTGAAAATGTGCTACACAGAATAGTTCTTAATTCTAAGAAGTAGCTAGGCATATTTTTGTGAATTATTTTTAAACCATACTCAATCATTTCTTTGGAGTTCTTCCTAGAGATTAAAATAAATAAATGTGCAGCCATCAAACACAATTAAAAGTCCTTGTTAACAAAAATATTTTTGACTGAATCCACATAGATCTCCACTAGATGGAAAACAACCAAAAAACATTAACCACCCATTCAGTAGATGAAAAATAATTTGTTCACAACTCCTTCAAACCAGGCGCAATAGTAGTTCCCAGGAATAAACCCAGTGGAGTTTCCAGTGAGAGGTAAGTGGCCAGATAATAAATTGAGGGCTGTAAGTGCAGTTGCCATCAGCTCCTACAGAGATATGGTCACAAAGAAGCTGAAATAGTGCTGTCAGAAAATCATTCTGACAACAGTTGAGGGGGAAAAAAAAAAAGTAAAGAGCAGAGCTGCCCTAAAGCACCCTCGAGCTGGTTAAGGAAAAAACCCCTCCCCCCAGCAATGGAGGTAAAGCAACGTGGTAGAATATACCAGATCTCCTGCCGTGAAAGACTTTGCTGTTTTGTCACAAAAATATGTACACATTCAGATGTGTATGAATGTGTGAAGTGGGGTGGTCTCTGAGTTGGTATATATGTGTGAATCTGTGTGCAACAGTAAGTATGTGGGACTGTGTGATTGTGAGATTGTGTGTACCTGTACTATGCATGACAGTGACCACACAGAAAGAATTCTGCAGCATCTCACTAGCCTGTGAACGGTGCCCCTTGTATAAGGGTGACCACTCTTCTGCATTTGTATCTTGCACAAGTAGTGGTACAAAAGGAGAGTCAAGGAAAGAAAGGAAACAGTAAGAGGTCATGTCACGCGTCCAGCCACATACCAAGTATTTAAGGACTGACCATTATTCACAGGCCCAATTTGATAAAATGAATGCAATAACAGTCAGCAGATATTTGTGAAACAAAATGCATAGTGCAGTCTAGTGGCTTGGTCATTAAGTGGATTTTGAAAATGGGCAATCATGGGGTAAAAAAATACCATTTAAGAGGCACACGGTTTCTCCAAATCTTCAAAATTGTCCAATGCATTTGAAATGTCTCCTGTTCCATAAGAAAATGTAGACTTAGTAAGATTGGCTGCCCAGATCACCAAGTTAGTATATGATTAAATTGCTATCTGAATTCGGCGAATTCAACTTTTAAGTCACTCCTTATAGGTATTTCCTGAGCAGTTTAATTATTTTTCTCGCTGCTGTGACCAAAAACCCCACTACCCAAAGTTAAAAGAGGAAAGGTTTATTTAGCTCACAGTTTGCAGAGGTTCATTACATAGCTGGCTGGGTCCATGCCAGGGTGGCAAAGGGCAGAAGGGAATAGCAGAGGAGAAGCAGCTCACTGCAGGTCGAAGGCAGAAAACAGCAAAAGCAAGCGACAAGTGACAAGCCTCGACCACAGCTCTTCCCATCCCTTATATCGTACCCGGGATGACAGGCCCTTAGGGTGGGTACTCACTCTCTTAATCCTCACATCACACTGTGAGTCGCTCTCAACATTACATCTTTGAACCCAGCAGCACAAACCCCACATCCAGCCACCTCCCAAAAGCCCCACCTGTGGCCGCATGTGGCTTTGGGGAGACAAACAGATACAAACCACAATACCAAGCTTGGGAACTGGGGAACGGAGAATATTTCAAGGGGAAAGAGAAGGAATGAATAAGTTGGGTTCTCACTGATGAATGTGATGTAACTACTGAAGATCTAGGTAGAGTCTACCACTCCAAGTCTTGCTTGGAGTCACTGTCACCTCAACAGAGTAACCTAACTCAGCAAATAACGTTGCTGTTTCAGGCATGTACTCTACCATTCAGGTGAACTGTATCATGGGTGATAAAAGAGCATTTACTGTGAATAGCAGCCACCTCTCCTTAAGGATATTTTCCTGTGTGCATGTCAATATTTACCCAAATGCATAAGCATCTGCCTCTGGAAGGAAGGATTTGGATTAAAAGACCATAAAAGAAAAAGGAAAAAAAAGATCAGTTGAAATGCTGAATTTTCAAAACTGAATTCTGAGTCTACTTCAGTCAACCAGTGTGGAAAAGGAAAGCTATCTTTACACATCAAAAACAAAGTCAGGCTGGTGCAGATCATCTGGGTTTAGCACCAGCTGTGAGATAAAGCGGAGGTTCTCAAACTCTGGCAGAATCATGGTCACCTGAAGGGCTTCCTGCAACATAGTCACCTGCAGGTCTGGGGTGGCCTGAGACCTGTTCATTTCTAACAAGTGCTCCAAGCTTGCTGGTGCTACCACAGAGAACAGCACATGTACGGGAACTTCCCTGCAGGTACTACGCAGGAGCCTTCACAGAACAAACCAGGGTTATCTGCAGGGACCATAGCCAGGTTTAAATGATAATGAAACTCTAGGAATGCACCTAAGTTTTTAGACAAAAAAGCTGAAAACTTAAAATACAGAAAATTCAGAACACTCCCAGATACAGTGATGGAGTGAGCCTGAGACAAGGCTGGTTTTCTGTTTCTTTTCTACATTCTGGGTTTTGTAAAAACAGTGTAGCAGAAAGGAGATGGGGAGTTCTGCAGATAGCACAAGCCTCTGACAGAGCTCCCTGGTCTTTTTTAGCCTGGATTTTATGCAGGAGATGGAACTACCTCTGCGTGCTCTGGAAAAGACAAAATGTATTAAGAGAAAAAGAAAAGAGAGTGGACAACCCAAGGAATCTAGAGGTCAGGGATTAGGAAATTTTCTTCTGTAAAGGGCAGACTGTAAATATATTTATTGCTGCACACCATTACTGTCCTCACTGCAACTGCTGTAGAGCTAAAACACCACTGGAGTGTGTGCAAATGAGTGAGTGTGGCCAGATCTGGTCCACAGCATCTGGGTTTTGTTTGTATGCCATAGTTTGGTCGACAGCATATAAATCATGGGTACTCAAAAAACAGGGAAAGTGTCTTAGTCACTTTCCCATGGCCAGGACAAAATACCCAGTGCCCACCACTTAAAGAAAAGATTTATTTAGGCTAATGGTTTACAGAGAATTTACTCCACAATTGGTTGGATCCAAGGCAGAATGGCACCATGGAAGGGTATAGTTGTGGGTTACTTCTCAGTCAAGAAGCAGAGAGCAAGAGGAACTAGGAATAAGGGTATACCCTGGCAGACTACACACCCTGTGGGCTACTGTTCAGAAGAGGGCTGACCTCCTAGCTGCTCATGAACTCCTGGACTCAATCTACTGATCAATACAGTGCCAGCAATCACCTTCCAAATACTCAAGACTTTCAGGTGACCCTTTAGATCTAAGCCATAACAACAGCAATAGCAACAACAACCATAACAACAAAATCACCTCCTCTTTCTACAGAACAGATGACCGCCAGGGCATCATCATGGCCAGACTGTGGCACGAGAGAACCACAGGATAACGGGATACCGTTTCCCAGAGGAGATTAATGAAGACAAAGAGCACACAGACCGGAAACCCGCTTCCCTCTCCTCATGAAATGGGAATCTGTTCTTGTTCCCAGGGCCATCTTGGGAAGGAAAGAGAAAGGAATGCAGACTCTGATTCAGAGAAGAAACATTCCTGACATGAAATATGAACTTTAAATTGACTGAGGATTTAGCCAACTGTGATTGAATCCTTCTGAACGGGACCAATATAAACCAGAAGGGCCTGAAATAGCTTGTTTAGCGAAGTTGTTTGTTCGTGCCTTCACTGAGTGAGGGTCAGATATTGATAAATACAACAGCATCCTGTTTCTGTACATGTGAGTCTGAAGAGGAAACACTATCCCACTGAGAGGGGAAACAGGGTATCATTTCGTTCTCCTCCAAGTTCACAGGATCCTTCTAAAATTTTAGTCAGGATATAAAACACTTCCTCATAGTTTATGATGTCAAAAGTAGAGGTTTCCTTAATTCCTCATGATTAGTGCTCTCAGAACACCTGTCAAATTTTATCACGAGCATTCTTTGCTTTTTAAAAACTCTCTCACCACTAGATTGAAAGTGTTAATTATAGGACTTGGTTAAAAAGAATTTTTTCAGATTCCTACAAAGATCTAGGGCACAGAGTAGGTGTTCAAATTTTATGTTGAACTTGTTTGATTTTTACTTGACTAGAATTCAAGTTTTTGCTGTGAAACCCCCTCATTAACTTGTTCTACTGGCATCTATTTTAAGCACTACAATATAGAAAGGCTCTTGTGGTTTACCACATACACATATAATTATTTTCAATTAACTTTTTTAAAAGTCCAAAAAGTTGTGTTCAGAAATTTTTCTTTCCAGAGGACTACAGAGAACTTTCATCTGAGCCCATCTGTGAAATAACTGGTCTTAGAAATTATTTTGAATCTTTCCCTCCTACTCTTTCTCTTGTTCCCTTCTCATAATACTATTTTGAAAACTGGAAAAACTAGTAAGACAGAGCTGGATTATATAAGCGATTTGGCCCATTAAAGGACACTCAGCTTCAAGAATCATGTCTACAGAGCTACATAAAGCATGGATACAGAATCTGTCCAGTAAGACCTATTTTTGTACACAAATATCAAGATTTCAGGAATGGAAAAGAGAAGAGTGAGAGAGTGGTGTTATCTATCTTCCTTTGTGAGCCCAATCAATCCTCAGAAGAAAAGGCAGGAGATCTCTGTTCCAGGGAAAGCCCAGTGAAATTAGCCCCTAACTCCATTACTCCTGTAAGAATGCACTGAATGGATCCTGCCTCGGGGAGCTTTGCCTGCCAGAATCAATCTGCTTTCTGGAGAGACAGTGGCAAAGTGCTGCAGTGAAAAGAGGAAACTGCACTCAAAGTCCATCCACTCCTCATCTCAAACACCGAGGACCAAATAGAGGCAGGGACTACAGACGTTTCACAGGCTTTAGTACCCTGAAATGTTTGTACCAAATGGAAGAAATCCAAGTTAAATAAATGCCTCAATTAGTCACGTTAGAACTTTTCTGAACCAGTCAGTTAGGAGACAAACAATATGTAGAAATAAAAATTTATTTCATTTGGAGTACAGGTTTACTCTCAGAATGTTTTCTGAGAGATCTGAGAATGTTTCAAACATTTAATTGGTTTAAAATTAATGTGGTTAAGCATCTGAAAATATCTTTGCTCCATGTCTTTTTTCTATACACCAGAATTGCACACACTATAGTTTCATAAGAAGTCTTAAAGAGAGAGAAGATTCCCAGAATATACTTTGCCTGCAAACTGCCTATCACTGGTTAATTTTTCTATCAGCCTAAAATATTCTTCTTAAGTATAGAAACATCTGAGTTACTGTCACTAAAAGAATGACATGTCATCCAAATCATACTCTGGCAAAGAATAGGCACTCAATAGACTGCTGAAGGAGCAATATCAGACATCATTTTTGAGTGACTTTGGACTGCATTTTTTTTTAACTGTAATGAGTTATCTATTGGGAAATGATATGAACTCAAAATATAAAGTGGTATCATGTGCTCTAAATACAGCTCATGAAACAATGAACTGTTACTTAATTTCTCATTTTGTTTATAGATCAGCTTAGATCTTTGTCTTTCTTATTTATCCACTTCCTTATACAAATAGCTGTTGGGTTCATACTTCTTTGTTAGTGATCAATGACAGGAAAAAGATCAGCTATAAAAAGGTGCTATTTTTCCCTCTCAGCATTTTCCTCCAAAATCACATGTGGTTTGGGTGAGAATTTGCAATGCTTAGTCTACCCCTAGGCTACTGGAATGGGCACATGGCCTAAGCCTTGCCAATCATACTGTTGATTCTCCACATGGATTGATCAACAAAAGCAATGTGGCCAATGTAGGTAAATAATTTTCCTTCCAGAAACATTTGATACAAGCATTTGGGAGAAAGCAGAACTCCCTGAGTAAGACAATGAGAATCAAGGAAGCTGTGAGCTGTAAAGGTCAACCATTTGTGCAATGTGTTGAGAACCTATTTCAGAACTGATTGAAAGAGAATAAAGTAAACTAAAGAATAAAAGAAGTAAGGCAGAAAAAAGATAAGGGGAGGGGCACAGGAGTGGAGGGAGGCAGAAGAGAGGTTAAAGGAGACTCAGAATAAACAGGCACAGGAGATCACACTGGATGTATCATCACTTCAGATTCTGGTTCCAGACATGGGTCTGGTCATGGAAGTCACATAAAGGCTACGTGAAATGAACAAATACATCATGGAATAAACTAGTTAATACTACATTTTGACACTTGTGACTCAGTGTCCTGACTCATGTGGTTATATGAGTCTGTGACCTCAAGATTAAAACAGAGCCACCTATAATTGATTGCTGTTATTTTGTCTTTTGTTATGCAGGCTGAAATATATATTCCAATGGAAAATATGAAGAGGCATTCACAGGAGGGGGAACCAGAAAACAGATGGCCTCAGGTGGATGTAAGGCACGTGACAAGAGAAACGGGAGCCACTGCTCTGTCACAGACCCAGACTCTTACATTCTTTTCTCCCCATCACTCCACGCATGTAGGGGCAGGCACCACAGGACCAGGAGACAGATGCAAACCAAAGACAGCTGGAGAGAGCTCCACCTTCCTGAAAGGGGAATGGAGGGTGGGGGACACAGCAAGCTGGACTGGCCTTTTACTCACTGCAGGTCTCCCTTTCCCTTGCCTGGACACTGGGGAGAAGCTGAAGGTACCCCAACCATCATATGAACATGAGGTGACCATCAACGTTGTCAAGATGCTCAGACCAATACTGTCTAACACTTGGCAAAGAATCATTCTAAATGGATACAAGTATTTAAGAAATGACGGAGCATGTGTAAGGAAAACTAAAGAATCATAACTAGCAGTTCAAAGTGACGGGATGCACGAATGTCTGTTTTGAATAGTTCTGTGCTGAATCTGTTGCAAAATAGTTTGAGACTGGTCACAAAGACTAATAAAGAGGCTGCTGAAGGGGCGTGATGCATTAAGAGATGAAACTGAAAGAGGGGGTTAGATTAAGGATTGCAGTGTCACGCTGAGTAAGACTCCATTTAAAAGAGCACATACAACAGTCTACACGTGTGTAACAGAAACACTGTATAGATGAATTAGTTAACAGACAACAGTGAGGGCAGCTTTCCAAACTCTGTTGCAATACAACAGAACCACAGGGCGTTTAACACCGATCTTGTGATATTCTGGTATTCCTACTTACCTATACAATTTTATTATTTTTTAAATTAGCTATATTTGGGTCATCAAATTCATAGCCTGCAATTAGTTATCAGCTCACTGTACCCACCCTGTGAACTGCCTGGCTTTTCACAGAAGTGACACGTTTGCACTGGCTCATGACACGTGTGAATGAGAGAAAAGGAAGTTCAAGTTTTTCTCAAACGCAACCTTTAGAGAAGGAAAGTGTCTTACATGGAAAAAAAATCAAAATATCCTTGCACACAATGATAGTTAAGATCTTAAGCATGAAAATTTTGCAATACAAAAGTGGGAAGCAGAAAAGAAACTGTCCCATTTTTAAGTTACACGATTTCATTAAACTTACATTTGTCCTAGACTGTTTTTCTGAATCATTTGCCAACATGTTAAAGTAGACAGTTCAGCTTTCTGTTGCTTGTCCTAGTAGAGAGCTAGGGGGCAAACTTTCCATTTGTCTCGAAATGTAAACTATTTTCCTATTATTTGAATCATTACTGAGAAACAATACTCTCACTTGCATATGTGCAGGCCTCCAAGGGGCAAGGTGTTGGCTTTCCGATGTTCCATTTGCAAACACTCTACCAGCCATAGTTGCCCCATCCCAGTGTTCCTTGAAGTGCAAAGTCTGCTTTTCAGAATAAATTCTTTGCACTGGAGCTGACAGGCTTAATACCCTGATGGTCAGAGCAAACACCAACTTTCCTTTCCTCTCCCCTTTCAAGTAGAAAAATCAATTGTGGATGGCCTTTCTGATCTGATTTTTTTTTTTGACATTCTACTAGAAAATAACTTTCTCTTTTGCTTACTTAAAATAGAAACTTGGAAGCATTGCTCCAAAACACTTTTGAAGTTTTTCAAACAGGAAGTTTTTCTTTTCCTTCCAGCTTCCATGATTCACAGTAACCCTTTTGAACACAGAAGTATCTCCAGTTCATTCAAAGTACTGCTTTATAATGATCTGTTCTCTCATAATTTGTCATAGGAAAATACGCTCCCTAAATTTGATATGATCCGTTTTTATATGTAAGTGTTTTCCTTCCAGATTCATATGGAAATGGATTGATTTCCTTATTCATGAACTTGAACTCACAAAGCCTTTATCTCTGCCACAGGAAATTTGTGTGTCTGTTACTAGATTTCTTCTCTTTTGGGGAATGAAGGGTGTGGTGTCTTCCTAGAATTCCTTTTATTAAATACAATTCATTATTACTATTATTATTGTTGTTGTTATCATTAACTTCAGACTCAGAAAATCCTGATTAGAAATCCATTGCTATGTTGTAAGTATTAACCCCAACTGAAAGCCCAGTGGAAAACAGGTGGTCTAACTACTTCATGTTATCATGGGAGAGAAGTGAAACCTAAGGATAGCAATGAAACGAAGAAGGCATGGATGTAAATTCTCTCCAGTTTATTTATCCCATCCGTGGAAATAATTATGGTAAGACACACACTACCATACTCTAAATTATCCCTGAAAATTTATGTAAGATATCTTTGATTTATTTTATTTTCAAAACGGCATTCTGGCTTGACCACATTTTCATTTTTGATTTTTTTCTTCATACATATGCTAAAGAGCACACACGTGTTTCAAATTAAGGAAATGACATAAGTCACAAGTAATTGTCTCTCATACTTTTTAGTCTGTATTTATTTTTTCATGAGATTCACTGTAAATTATCCATTTAAAAACATACATTTTAAATTAGACATCTAAAGTGAAATCCAGTTTCAAGATTCAGTTTTATATATTTGTTTTTATCATCACAGTTCAGGAAGCTATAACGCTGTTATTGTTTCAGGATTGGAAGATATATTTAACCTACAGACTGAGGCCCAAAGTAGTTTATAAACATTAAAATCTCTCTTATAAATATTTTTACTGCTCTTAGAAGATGAATTTTAAAGGCAATATTCTAATAAGAAGAAATGTCAGTTTTTAAGTTCTATAGTAGAATGATTTAGTTAACTCAGAAAAAAACAAGGCAGCGAAATCTTCAAGATTAAATTTCAGGAAAATATGTGTCTATTCATATTTAGATACAGTCTTAAGTGTTAAAGAATATTTTAAGAGAGTATTACATTGTTGGGGGCTAAAAAGAAGGAACAATGTATACAAAACAAAATGCAAAGAATTAAAACATAACATTGAGTCACTTCGAGAATCTGGTTAGAAAATTAAACCATGAAGAACAAACTGTTCCTTTTCTCCCTCCCCCTAAATTCTGCAGACTCCTGTGGAAGTCTTTAGTCAGAGCCCGCCATTTGTCAAGTACCTCAAACACTTTTTTAGTTTCCTTTGAGATTTTCCTCTGTGTCCTCACAGGCTGCTAGAGTCTCTGCCCTCACTTACCCACCATCCTAGACTGACGGTGCACCAGAAAAATTTTTAAGTCAGGTAAACAGAACCACCTTGATCAAGATGGTTTAAAATCCCCAAGTGAAATCCCCAAGTCCTTCATTGGGGCACCCTCACCTAGCTCCTGGAAGATGCCACTGAGGGTCGCAGAGGGGTAAAGGTGAGATGGAGGGAAGGCATTCACTTAGGCTGTCCCAGCTAAGGACTTAACCAGAGAAGGAGCCCCGCCATCTTTAAAATACTTTTTCTTAAATTAATGGAACAGGATTAGATAAAAAGACAGAAAACAGAAATAATTACAATGTGTTATACGTCTTAGATTGAGGCTGAAATCATCATGAATGTTTTAATGTAAACTTTCTGAATGTGGTTATTAAGAAAAAATACGAATATCTAACATATTTTACTGAAAATGTTTTTGTCTCCTAGGTTCTTTAAAGATATGAACTACTTTTAAAACTCAGTATTACTTTGTAACCATACATACATTTAATCAAGAAATATCACCATATCAATGCATCTGTGCACAGCTAGTATTTTTTTTAATTTGTTAATATCATGTCTAATATTAATAAAGCAACATGTAAAATCTTAAGGGCCATGCCGAAATATGCCATTTTAAATATACTCTTCTCCGCTGTGAACTTTTTTAAATTAAAAAAAAAATACTAAAAACATGAGCTACTTGAGGCTAAAAAATAAAAGTGCAGTGATATTTTTCTTTTTCAGGAATCAAATTATTTTCTATTTTAAACATCTAGCTACTATATACAGATTTAGATTGATTAATTGAGGGGTCAGATCACGTCAATTGAATTGTAAAGGCCTGACATATCAAAAAAAATTCACCTAACTTGGTTTAAAATTCAATATAAATGAATGGACTGGCAATCACGTGGGCACAGGTAGCAGTGTGTCATGCCCGCAAGGCCCTGTCTGGTTAACTCAAAGCACGATGGAACTTGCATCTTTATCTCTTTAAAGAAATGAGTCTATTTTACTATTAATATTTTCTCAAGTATTGAATATGGCATTTTTATTCAATGAAACTGTGTTTTTTAAGGATTACATAAGATCTGTTTTTGTTAAGTAACAGGAAAATGTCCACGCTCCCATTGAAAATTTCTCTTCATACAAAGAACCATGAAGATAAACTGAACATAGAAGCAGTCAACAGAATCCAGTACCAAGATGAGGAAGATGTTAGTCTGACAAAAATTGTAACAACACATTATAAGAAGGCTTCAAAAACAAAGAAACACAGCCTCAGCAAAGATACAAAGTCTCAGCAAATAATAGAAGATATCAAGCCAAGCAAATGGAAAGTTTTGAGCTAAAAAAATCAATAAAAGAAATCAGGGATTGGGGGATTAAGGTCAGTAGCATAGGTGTCTGCCTGGCAAGCGCAAGGTCATGAGTTCGATCCCCGGCACTAAATAAATAAGTAAATATCTCGGTGAACGGGCATAGTATTGTAAAATACATCTTTGTTTTGTAGTTGTTGTTTTGCATGTGACTATCTCCAGCCCTCCCAGGCCTCCCAGGAATATTTTTCCACTTTTTTTTATTTTATTGGTACATTTTAGAAATACATAATTATAACAATTGACATAGGAAATCTGTATCTGTGCATGATACACATTGCTTCTTTTTTCCTATTCCTCTCTCCTCCTTTCAACCCCTGTTTTAAATGCACATTTAAAGATTTTTGAACTTTTAAACTATCTTTTATTTAAATGTAGTAAGGCATCCCTGTATGCCTTGCTACTACTAAGTCTGGAGTCTGACTGATGAACAAAAGTTTGAGGCCAGTGTGGATCACTTAGCCAGATTCTGTCTCAAAATAAGATATAAAATGAAATGTAAATATACATTTTTATTTGATTATAAAATATACAAAATACATGTTATATAAACATAAGATATAACTGATATATAATAATATATACTAAATATATAAATATATGTTTATATATACATAAAATGTATATTTTACATACAAGTATAAAATACAGTCTAAAATATAGATCAAAATATAAAATAAAATAAGGGCTGGGCAAGTAGCACAGTACTTCCTACACTCAATCCTCAACAATACAAAGGCAAAATAAAAATCCTTTAAATCCTTCTTAAGGAATGCTACTGCCTTCATGCACAGAGCATGATACATGCTGTGAACCCAGTACATACTCCTGGGTAGTTAGTTTGTTGTTAATTGGATGATTCATTGATTGGTAGGTGGGTGGGATGTGTGTATAGACAGATAAATGGATGCTAGATAAAAGCACAGATAAAAGGAAGGGAACGCGTGAAGGGCTCTAACAGCAAAACCCTGAAGTAAATTATGTGTACGCTACCTGAGTGAATCTTGCTGACAAGATATGAAGGTCCTTATGAAATTCCTGGTCACTGTCAGATGTCTGTTAATTTGAAAACCATTCATCTAAGCACTTTAATATTAATAAGAAATGTACTCAGGATTTTTTTTTAATCTATAAAATGACCCACAAGGTCAATACAATATCAAATATTAAACACTCATTATCATTTATTAATCAGTTCTCATTAGCCATAATGAGATCTATGGTTGACACAAACGGGAAAACTGTTTCATTTCTTTTCCTCCATTTCTCATGTTGTTAAACAGGCATTAAAGCTCAAAGGCTGACTTTAAGGATTAAGTCAGTTTAGACATGGAAGATGGTGAGAACACCGCCTTGGCACCTCACGAGTGTCACTCAGCAGCAACGGTAAGAAAATTCATCTCTTGAGTCACTACTGCTTCTCATGGCAAAGAATGTACATGCATAGAGTCCTCTGAAACTGGCTCCTTTATGTCTTTGGAACTAGCTCTTAGTAATTATATTAGCAAATTTAATTTAGCTATTTAAATCCTGGATTTAATTTAATCACATGTACCTTTTAAAATCTATACAATGTTTACAATAGCTTTCTTGGATTCTACTACTTTGAGGCACTGCGTTCCAGGCAAAGAACACGATGAAAAGTCAGTCATTGTTCTTAAAGAGCCACAGCACCAAAACCTAAGAAATGGAAAACATTACTAAGCACATTAAGATTTACCAATACCACACACAACAGCAAAAAAGAAATTATGTATTATTTTCACACTGATACATCACTTCACGCTGCATGGAAGAGGCTCGTTAAAAAATATGGATACATTCATTACCCTTAGTTATAAAAGAAGATACTGAGGTTATAAAAGCTTAAAGAAACTATCCCCAGTCACACACCTTTCAAGATTTTAGAATTTACTTTCATTAAATGCATTATATAATTCAAGAATTCTTCTTTTCTTCTCTCCATCCTACCTTTGCTACATTCCTTTCTCCCTCCCTCTTTCTGTTTCAGGAAGTGCCAGTCAAGAGAAGAGCATCTGTGTCTGTTGGATTCCAGAGGCACCTCCTATTTAAAGCCCTCCTAGATTTGTGGGGGCTGCAGTGAGGCAGAGAAGCCAGGGAGAGATTCCGAAGGAGACTGGCTGGCTTCTAAAAGCTCTATCCACCACCTCCCAGGGGCCGATGCCCTGAATCTTCCCATAATGTCCCTGACCCTCTGTTAACTTCCCCCAGGGAAGGGAACAAATTAAACAGCGACGGATGATAAACATGTAACTAATATTTGTTGCTTTTTTGAAAAGTGAGGACCTGAGTGAGAGGAAAAGAGAAACAGTCAGGAAACCCAACCCCCCACTGCTCCTGTGTTTCAGCTGTGCCTGGCTAAAGTGCAAAGAAGGAATGGTTCTGTCCAGTCCAGAGCCGGAGGAGAGTCCAAAACTCCAGGAGCGTCACGCCTCACTTCTGCCGGTCAGAAGTGCTGCTCAGCAAACACCCTCTCTGCCCATCAATCCAGCATCTTCACTTCCTGCCTGTCATGCATTCCCTGTTGTAAAAGGATCATCTGATTCACTTTCCATCCTATCTAACCGTCTTACTCCCTCCATGACAAATCTGCTTCCCGATGGAACTCTAAGAAATGTGAGAATGTTAATTTCCAATAAATTTCAGTCACCCTTTTCCTATCACTTGCACCAAATACTCATTCAGTAAAGGGAGAAAAATCAAAGACAGAAAAAAAAAAACATACAAACACAAAAACCAAAACACTACAAAGCCAAGTGCCTTGTGTAACAGTCACTGTCTCTATAAAATATTTTAAATACTTAATACCACTAATTCAAGATTTCTGAGCATTGCTTCTCTAGTCGTATTCATCTGCTGGTTTCACCCCCATGCATTTCTTTCCTTGAGATTGAGATCCTAGAAGAAAGTAAGAGATTCCTGGCCTTACTTGACCAAGTCCGTCTCCCTTTATTATACCCTCTAAATTGCCATAAATGCAATCTGTTCAATGGATAATCTGAATAATTTTATTCTTTAGTTAATAAGTGCATTCTAGATCCTGATCCCCGTATCCATTGAGGTGGCGTCCAAATTATATGAGTACACTCTGCAAACCCTTTCTTGAATGCTGGCTCTAGTACATCACCAGGGACCAGCAAAATGCTCCACTCCTTGCTTGACAGATGGAATTTATCACCAGCCATTTACGTCTCTATGCTCACCTGAAATTCTCTCCCTTTTTTTTTTTATAATCTCACACCCTTGAGATCTCACAAAAAAAGTCATCTCCTTAGTGGCCTTCCAAATTTCCCATAGTAATGAAATTCTGCCTTTTGTGAATTAGGACTTATTCTCATTATTTCAATGGTTACTAGATCCGAGGGTCAAGCACTATGACTTCACTTATTTTTAGATTTCTTACTGAAGTCTCTGTACAGAATGATTCTGAAGATCTGGTATCTTTTCTGATTCCTGGCACCCTTATACCTATTTGTACTTGATTCATTCTGCTATGAAATAAACACACTGAGCCTAATTTTACAGAAATTCTACTAGGGCTCAAGTTGTAATTTTTATACAGTGAATGCATTATCCAGTAAAATATTGGCTTTAACAAATCATTGCCTTGATGTTTAAGGTTTATCTATCTTTAAGGTGACAGTGATACAGTCTCTCCACACATTAATTAGGAAGTTCAAAGTCAAGTGAGAAAACTGTGTCCTCTGACATTAGACATATTTGTGAGAAATCTGAGTTTAACTGACCTCAGTAAGCATGAGTTCCTTCATTTGCAGAATGGAAACAATGCTACCAAAATCACTGGGATGTTCCCTGGAATAAATGCAATAAAATATGTAAAACACCTTGGGAACAGATTGTCTAATACAAACTAAGTATTTGCACTTCTTTCTCCCATATTGCCCTTGATAATTACTTCAAAGGTACCATTATTAGCTTATTTTGATATTCCACCTTCCTGACTGATTTAGATGTCAGTGACTCTGATGTCAGTGAGACCACCAGATTTCTATTTGGTACAGTAGTTTTCAGCTTAGTTAGCTGTTTTACAATAAAAACATGGTGGACACGTGTAGCAATATACTTCAGCTTTAAAATGTTTCGGCATTTTGTAATACCTAACATGCAACTTATTTTAACTGAATAAAAATCACAGAAACTTAGGAGCAGTTCTGGGTATCTATTCTAAAAGATACACAGGTTAGTGAGGTACAGAAGGAAAGAAAATATGAAAGAATATATCCGATCTTGAATGGCAATTCAACTCCTCAAAAAATAAGCACAAATCAGTAAATCAACTAGCAGTCACACATCCATTTAAAACTAGCTCTTAGAACAACCTTAAAGTGTATCTCTATAGCCATCAGCCCATCCATCAATACAAATAACTCTTCCCATAATAAAAAAGCTAGGAGGAAATATTAAAATAATTTGAATACCTAAAGTATTATAAGTAAGTTTCAGTATTTATGACTGATCTAATCTGTGTAGTCTACAGAAGGCTAAGAAAGGATATCCTCTTGGCAATATTAAAAATGGCAATTAAATTGCCTGACAAAATTTGAAAGAAAATTAGGTGGATAACAATGTTAAGAGATCAAAGTCTAATTTTAAGTAGGTGAGCCCTATCTGATGATAATATTCCCTGCAAACTTTCCAGAGCACATCCATCCGTCTTTTCATATGTCGCACCATTTCAAATTACTTATAACAAAAAAGACTCTACCTACTAAGTGTTATTAAAATAATTTTTGTTTTAAAGCGAGTAATGGTATACATGTATTATGCAGTGGATTATACTTAGCTCACATGCATATTACATTCTTATGTTAGATTCAGTATTAGGCATTTGCAGTAATAAAAACACATTATCAAAAAGTTTCAGATCCTAATTCTTATGTAAAAGTGATTAAGTTATATGTTTTTTAGAAAAAAGTAAGAGCAAAGCCAAGGATGATCATTTGAATTAGCAGTATTAAAAATCACACAAACTTCATTTTCCTAAACACTCAGGGAAAGCTCAAATCAATTTAAATAAGGACAAACTGAATAGCAGCCATATACTGCTAGCTAACAATAGCATTTATTTTAAAACTTAATAAAAGCATTAAAATCCCACATCAAGGCATTCGACTCAACCTTTCCCAGTTAAAATGTTGGTAATTTTAATAGCATAAAACTGGGATGAACAGAGCAACAAGTATCCACTCTGACAGAGAATCGTAGATAATAATCCAAACAGTTCCAAATAATATTACCCCTTACAAAACACAGGCTTAACAAAATTTGCATATCACATTCACTCAGGAAGAAAAAATACTTTGTTTTAAAATGATAATTACAAAGACAAAATTCCTGCGAAGTTTTGTATCCTTCGTTACAAACATGCAGGCCTCACAGAGTGGGAAGCTGCTTTTCTATTTTCTACATGTAGAAGATCATTAGTTTACTAAGGAGATTTCAAAGGGAACCACCGGTAGCTGGATGCCCCGAGCCTGTGAGCGCTGGACTGGGAAGCAGGGAAGTGGCTGGAGAGCCCTCTCTGCAGAAGCGTTTCCAGGCAACCTTGCACAGTTGAGCAGCCACAAGCAAGTGAAACAATGGCTGACACTGGCAGACATCCATTAAAAGAGTCTGCAGAAATACACCGAGTGTATTTATCCTTTCTTTAAAATTAAAAGAAAAATACAGTTTAAATATGAACTAGAGTAACACAGAGAGAAGCACCACAGAAACAAATCCAGAGAAAACTACTATATTCTCCACGTTCTGTTCATGGTTTGGGGGGGATGTCCACTCCTCCAGGAATACTGACTTGTTTGTGTGAATAAAACCTTCACCTTTTCCTTAGTCGTCAATTCAAACTATGAACAGAGTATGTCAGACCACATTTTAATATTCATGTATGCATAACTGGATGGTCTCATACCACTGGTACCTCAACTTTACTCCAGGTTTTAGCTTCAAAATGGAAGTACACTAAAACTAAAATTCTGGATTTAAATGAATGTCATATTCTGGAAAGGCAACAAAATGGGGTACTTGCTCAGAGTAAAGATGGAAGAATAACATAAAAGTGGTCATATGTATTTTAGAGAATTATCTATCCTGCAAATTCAAGTGAACAGAGTTCAAATTTTAAATATTCCTCTTATAGTGGCTTTTGTTCTAACACTAATTGTGCTTTATTATTTCCATGTACAGAATGGCATTTCAGAATAATATTTCTATTAAAAAAGAAACTAAGTAATGAAAAAAATCTATAAAACTTTGCAATCCTCAGAGTTGTTTTCTAGCTAATAATATTATTATGCTTAGCTGAATTCAATCCATGTGCTTTAAACATATTTCTCATAACATATCAGTCAAATGCATACATAATACTTATAAATTAAATGATACTGGATGATCTAATAGGAATAGAATAAATTATTATCTCTTTCAGCACAAATCTATGGAAATTTCTGAGTTTGGCAGCAGAGATAAAATGAGACAGACTATCATGTAACTTCCTTGTCTATTTACAATTGAAAATATGTCAGAAATATCCACCTGGAATATTAGAAATGACATAGATTTTAAAATCACAAATCATACTATTTTTTTGAGTTGGTATTAGAAAACTATACTGATGTTTTCATTCAAAAGTTTCATTTTATAGTTTCATTCAACAGTCACTTGCATTTGTTAGAAAAACCAGCAGTTAAAACACAAGCTTTTCTTAAGAAGTGCTTTTTAAAGAAAAAAGTCATGAAAACACCTTGCAACCAGAAATAATAAACACTATGTGCTCATAAATAAAACTCTACAAAAGAAAATAAGTATTAATTGCATACTTTATTTCATTGTTACTAAAGGAAATAAATCTGACTTTCTGTCCTTCTCTAATAAAGCCAGAAAATCCTCAAAGACAAAAAAAAAAAATTCTATTCAATGGCTTTGTATTAAAAAGAATCAAGATCAATTTACAGGCTATGACCAAAGCCCTATCTGTTTACCAGGAGGTGTTAAGGAGGGTGATTTAATATCCAGTCAGCCAGAAGAACCACACTACACATTGAAGCTATGCGCAGTGCTGACAATTACACACCTGTTGCCATGGTAATTTCAGAGGCTGCAGTGGATAGGACTGAATTCCAAGCCAATAAACTCACTTTATCAAAATGCATAACTTGAAATCAAAATTTACCAAATCTAAATTATTTTAAATAAAACTGACAAAATCATGAAAAGTAAAGAAGGATGAATATATACATCCATGTTTTTGCCATTTTCTCACTCCCCCTTTCCCTCTCTCTCTCTCTCACACACACACACACACAAAACTTGCTACATGTGGCAAAATTTTCAGTTTTTTCTTTGAAATTCTAAAAATAATTGTATTTATTCTGTTACGTTTCAACAGATGGTGGTAATATGTAATTAGCTTTGATAGGCTTTACCCACTGAGCTCAATTTCTATAGTTTCTTCCACCATTTAACCGTTTAGATTGTTTGCAAACCTTACTTAATAACGAGTAAAGACATTTAGTGCATGCTGTGCTTATTGATGCAAAAATATTGCCAGTTATTTTAAGCCCTTCCAGTGACTTCCATGAGCCTTTGGAGGAACACTCCATGGAGAAATGTTTGCATACCTTATCTTAAAACAATCACTGAAACTTTGGGACATTTTTAGTGTCCTTGACAATGAGGCTGGTGACCGCACTGAGGGATGAGAATTCGGTGCCCCTGGTCATCCAATCAGTTGTGGACCCAGATTAGGACTGTCAAATTGTGTCAGGAGTTTTCGGTGAGTGCTCACTAGAGTGCCTTTAATCCTCCAAGGTTTTCTCAAATGTCACAGCCATCTGGAAGAGAAGGAGCTTCCCCACTGGGCTCCCTGACCACAAATTACCTTGTAAAGAGAAAGACAACAATAGAATGCAGTTAATAAATGTTTGATTTGTTTTTTCCAGAAATGGAAGATTTAGAAGGAAAAAAAAACTACCTTTCCATTTCAACTTAGCATTCAGTCATTAAATGTACTTAAATATTATACCCCCAAAAAATGACAAAACAATGCCTACTTAGCATTGAGAGCAACTGAAAAAATTCATGATAAAATTTTAGCAAACACCGAGAGGACTGAGCCTGTGCTCAGCCAGTGCTTAATTTTTCTTCACAGTTTTTTCTAGTTTTAAAATAATTACTCCTTTTATCCTATGCCACAAATGCATGCATTGCTCTGTTTCTTCCCTTTCCCAAAGTTGAATATTTAAGTATTATCAAAATCTTTGTGGCTTGAGAAAGTAAAGTTCCATGCAATGTTTCCTCAGAATCCCCACTGCAAATTCTAAAATGAAACTGGATTCTAGTTTCCTCATTGAAGGATATTACTATAATCCTCTTTGCTGAAGAAGTCAGTTCTTTGGAAAACAAAACAAAAATAACAACAAAAGAAACAGCTACTACGGAATCATCTGCAGTTGCTTTTCAGGAACATTATTTGCAACTGAATTTAGGATCATTAAATTTCTGAAGTCTTTACCAGTGCTGTTCAAATACAAGAAGATGCCTTAGTCATAGAATCTGAAATGCTTTGTATGCAGTGTAGCAATTACCTATGTGAATGTTCTTAATAAAAATTTTACTTTCTAAAGTAAATAACCTAAGGGCTGGTGATATAGCTCAGCTGCAAAGCACCTGCCTGGGAAGTACAAGGTCCTGAGTTTGATTCCTACTACCCTACCAAAAAAAATGAATAATAAACTAAATACCCTATATTATATTTGTACTATCTCATGTCTTTGTGGTTCCAAAATTTATGAAGATTCTTTACAGCAAGTATGGATGAGGAAGAAGTCTTTCTTATATCACAACTGAGTTTCATGTTATTATCCTTGCACTTTCCTTAGGGTTACTTTTGAAAAAGACCTTCATTAGGCTCAGAACAAGCAACTGACTCACGCTGAAATTCTACGATTGTCAACATACTTTAAAATAAAGTTATTTTCCCCTACTGAGGCAAAACTTTGTAACGTTCCTGAAGATTTTGACAAGTGTTACTTCTGTCAGAAACAAGTAATTTCACACTTGTTACCCAAATCTGAATCACTACAAACCTCACCTTCCTGGTATAGCAAATCTAACTAAAAACCAAGCTTTAATCTGCAACAAAAGCAAGATGTGATATATTCTGAGAACTCATCTAGTACTTGTCACCCTACTACATTCAAATATATCTCTTGTACTCAAGAAAAGATTTTACTTTTGCTTTATTATAAATTTGCTCATAGAATCACATCTCTCACTTTGGTTATTAATAAGTATTTTACATTAACAAATATGCTCTGTCTTTAGTTTGTATTATTCTGGTTGGAAAAATAATTTAATTCTTAAAATCCACAGAGTAAGTTAGGGCAAAACTTCACCAAAACATCAGTGTGAAAAACATGAGTTCTATCGGTTATCCTAAAAAAAGTAACAGGCAGGAAGAGGCTTTTATTGTGCACAATCAGCAGCAGTGACAAGTTCAGTGGATGGTTAGCAGCATTGTGTGATGAGCTGCAGTGATGATTTTAAGTTCACTAAGTGACACATTAAGTGCTGCTATAATACAGAACTTCAATCAATCAGAATGCTGAGAGAAATGACTGTACAACAGAGAAACCACACAGAGCTACACAGCATTGACACTTTGCTAGCAAAAATTGAAAATCTATTCAACAAGCAGCAGATGCAACGTCATTCTTGCTGTAGAAGAGCAATCCAAATCTCAGCATGATTAAAAACTCAGGAAAATGACTGTCATGTGCCAATCATGACTAAATCCTGATACACAAACACACACACACATACACACACACACACAAACAAGAAAATTTATCGAGTCTCTATCAGGAAGACGATTATCAAAACACAAACTACATTATCATTTCTGGAACTCTGCTGACACTCCAGATCATAAACAAACCTAATTGCTTAAGCAGGAGTACTTTTCAGCACCTCATTAAAGCGCTATGGTTTATGTGATGTGATAGGTACTCACAATCACTTGTAGCTAACACATCCTAAAATGCCAGGATGCTGAAACTGCATATCATAACCAAGCAATATTTATGTCATTTAAGAAACGGACTACATCAAACCTCAAAAAGAAATCAGCACAATGAACTTTTGTGTTCAAGATCTACTACAAACAGTTGCCAAATCTGTGCTAATCCATTTCAAATATTTCTTACTGAAGAGTAAAAAGTTATTAAACAGGTAATGTAACAGAAAACAAGCATTTTAATAATAAATTGCATTCATAAATAAAAATTGGAATTATTTGAATAGCCAAAGAGAAAACTTCAAACCATATTTCTGCAGTAACTAGTTAATTATTAGTAGCATCCACTTTTTCATTTAGAAAACTACTGAGTAACTACATAGCAAAGCTACATTTAATATTATCAATATGTTTTATTTCCTGGAGTATAAGAAGAGATGATATCAAAGGTTATTTTGCAGAGTCAGCAGGACTGCCGGCTCTGTGTGGTGATGAGGATCTTAGGACATACGCCACCAGGATGTGCTAGTATAATCATCTGCTACTCGTCATCCATGAACTACAGACAGAAATAGTTTTGGCTCCAGCGTAAAAACATGATGTGTTCACATTCTTTGCAGGAAAGTCTATCACCACTGCATCACTAAAATAACAAGGAAGAAAAAGGAGCACAAGCAGTAAGAAGAATGAAAAGTACTTTATCAACTACTTTAGCAGGAAAAAAAAATCAGGATCAAAAGCACATTCTGCTCAGTCTTTATTAATTAGGCCCTGCTCCATGTGTTAAAATTTAAAGAAATAAGGTGTTAAACCACAGAGAGTTTATAATCTGAAGGAAAAATACATGATGCCAAACTTTTGATCCTTTATACCCATGCCTGAATGATCTAGAAATAAGAAAACCAAAATCAAAACAAAAGAAAACCACAATTGTAGCAATTTGGTTTAAAAACAATTGCACACAAAATGTAAATATGAAGGTGAGATAGTCCACAGAGAACATCAATTACACAGATTCAGAACTCAAGATAAAAAAAGGAAATAGTACACTATGAAACCGCGGGGAAGCCAAATACGCCTCTGTTACTCCTCTTGAAGAGAAGCAATAGCTGGCTGTAGGGTCCCAGAATACTTGGAGCCATCAGGCAGAAGGAATCAGATCACTGTGCTGATTTCACTGCCCCAAAACTTTTACCTAAACATAAGTGCACCCAGTGTGATGAAGTGAGACTTTTCACTAGGACTGTCGCCAAGTGGTGAATAACTTACCTCTACAACACTTGAACCTGGACTGGTGAACCTCGGAGTTGCAGAAAGCCCTCTGTAAGGGCACAGTGAAATCAATATGGGCAACTGAAGGTTAAAGAAGGAGACAAGAAGACAAATAACAGGAGTTCTAATTCACGGCACCTACATACTGCCCTCACGAAACAACGGCTTAAAGCTACACACCATTACATTTTTCTCCAAATGCCATCACAGTGGGTATATGAGACCCCTCCCAGCCCCACTACACACAGGACTGCAGGGGACAGACTCACTGGCATCATCTGGTTATGAGAAATGCAGAATCTTGGATCACCTCCAAGCTTACTATCTCACAATCTGAATTTTAATGGGTAATTTCAATACCTACTAAAGCTTGAAAATGTCTAAATTAGAAAAAAATCTTTTTAAAAGAAATAATTTAATAAATAGGCCACCACTAGGGGCACTGTTTTGGCACAGGACCTCAGCATTCTGGATAGAATTATACCAATATCTTCCTGCTTCTTTTTCAGAAACATGCACTTGCTCAAGGCCAATGTTCAAATTACAGAAAGAATAATTTTATGTTTTTTTCTAAAACAAAGATTTATTTACAAATCAATGCAACTGCTTAAAATCTTACAATTGCTCCCCATTGGTTTAAAGAACAAAGTCAAAACTCATCAGTATAGCATGGAAAGACGCACAGCCCATCTGATTCGCTTGTAGTTAGCTCTGTTTCCTTTCACTTCACCCTTTGCATTTATAGCATTTGCAAAATCACACAATTTGAGGTTTCATCCTCTGCTTTGTCTCTACTTGCCATTTTTACCTTTAGAAGTTCCCTGTAATCTCACCTTTCTTCATGCAACAGTCTCACCTCTTACTCAGCAGCTTTCCTGAAGCAATTTTTACCCTAAAAAATATCACAGCCTGAAAAAATAGCACATAGTGAGATGGAGCACTACACCTACTATTTCTGTATAGGTACATTAGCCCTTAAGAGTTCCTGATGCGGATGCTTCTTGTCCTTGAATAAACTGATTACCATTTCACATGGTGACTTACCTTTAGTGAACTTCATGCAAGCCTGTAGCACAGGGCTTCTACAGAATGCCACAGGACAAACATAAGCAAAAAGTGCAGTCTTTTGAATGATGCACTCTATTATCAGGTAAGATGAATTTCACAGTTGTTATTGTGCACTGAAAAGTGCTGGGATTCTCAGGTTAGACAGATGTGGATGTGAACTCTGCCTCTACTACCTAATAAACCTTGCTAGGGAACTCTCAGTATTCTGCAAATGACAGTAAAATCTTGCTCACACACAATGGAGAGTCCCCTTCTTCTTATTTACTGTCACCACTTATTGATCTGATGTTCTGAATTTCTGATAACAGAATTGGTATCTCCAAACTCTATTATGTGCTGCAGCATAATTACTGAAGGTCTTCCATACCTCAGTAAGACTGGATTGTAATACCAGTTCATGACTGGGGACAGTTTTGTACCTCAGTGGATATCTGGCAACAAACTGTAACTTTTTCATTAGCATAATTGGGAGTTGCTGGTGATACTGACTTAGTAGAAGTTGGGGACGCTGTTAAAACATCTTATGAAACATAGGACAGCCCTTCACACCAAAGAATTACCTAACCTAGAAAGCAATCAGAATTCTGGAATAAAAAAACAAGTGCAGAATGCATCTAGAGATTTTTTCTTCTTTTCTGTTTCATTTCATGAAACTGACTTTGTGAATCTAGAAGAAATAGGATCAAGAACAGTCCCATAGATATAAGAATGTATTCCATACCAGGTATGACCGAAGCTTCCTAAAGCACGCAAAGAAAGTGGCAGGGGCTTTGCAGGAAGAAGGATCAAGTGTGCAACAGGACGCTGGTAATGGACAGCAACGCTTTTGGCTTGGCAATATTTCTTGTTCCCCAAATGATGCACAGAAAGATACAGCCACAAGTTTTCAAAGATACATAAAGATTTGGTATTAATTTTTTATTGCTACTCAATACTCTCAATTCTTACAGAATTCTGCAACATTTCACAATAACTGAGATTTAAATTCCCACCTAACTTGCAAGATGTGGGCCTAAAACCACTTTTAAGTTGATTCAAAAGATACATGTCTTACAAAGCTCAACATGATAGTATCAACATCCATTGTGCATGTCCTAATCAATAACTAATTTGTTGTGGTTCACACAACAAATAGAATCCCATCCAAAATTAATTTGAGTGAACTGAAATAATTCCTGTTACATATTGGCAACCTAAATATTATAGGAAATAAAATTAGCATGATTCCTTGAGTCCCATAGTGTATTGTAGTGAAGAAAAATCTTGTGTTTAAACTGAAAAATGGAAACATACGGGAAGAATACCCCCCAACAAGGGGAAAGGGTTTTATGAAGCTGCAGTTATCTGCTGCATCTCAACCCACAGGTGTTAAGGATGGTTAATATGATTAGTGCTTCTTATATTTAGCTAAGTGGAGGTCAAGGTCAATCATGTAGAAATCAATAGGATGGATGGGGTAAGGGATTTCAGAGTGTGAGGGAAGAAGACAGGAAAAGGATGCAAGCCATGTTGAGGAGGTTGGCAAAAAAGGGCGGGGGAGGAAAATGTTTCCTGCATAGACCTTCTCCCTACCTCAATCTGATGACGACTATACCAACAGATAAGTACTATTTTACATGTCAAGGTTTTTTGCTAACAGTATCGGTGCAGGCAAACAGAGAAAAAATGAGCATCAAAATATTGAGGAAGATGATGAGAAGATGCAGGATATCTATTAAAATTTCTGCAAGAATTCTCCCAGAATGAACTTCTTTCTCCCCACATCCCCACAAAAATGTGCTCATGTCTCAGCCGAGTGTTTTATCACTGTTGTCTTTATCATAAGGCTTTCTACACATCAATCCACCTGCCTGGATAGTAAGCTATGATAATAAAAAGACCACAGGCTTCTATTTTTGTAATTTTATCTATAACTGAAAAGATACTCTACATACACTAGGTCACCAATATATAAAAAGTTAACTGAATGAATGTCGATGCAAAACAGTAGAAAAAGGTTATGGGTTTGAAGGCCAAAGTCATTATGAGAAATAGAGTTTACTGGTTTCTTCACATACTTCAAGGCTTCTACTCATTAACCCGTCCATCCACAGGGAGGCTGCTAACTGTGGCTCTATCTCCAGCACTGAGAAAGGACATAGGACATGTCAGCGTAAAGAACAGATCTGCTGAGTAGGAATGAATCAAGTCAAGCAACCCCAAGAGACCTAGTCTAAAAGATGAAAAAGGGATCAAACAGAAAACATTATATCAATGTATTTACTTTAAAGCAGCACATGCAGCAAATTTAGATCCTGGTCCTAGATCTTGAATCAATTAGAATTTATGCTAAGTGTTCTAGCTGTGGTAAAACTTTTTATGACATATGGATCCAATTAAATGTATCATGTGTCAAAGCTCAGGCCCAGCTCTTTCCAAATCTGCCACTATACAAAGAATATATGCAAAGAAAGTGACTTAGTAAAACCCTTTTAGCATACGTGATAGGTCTTGCTTATTCCTGGCACTAAGATGGAAATGAGTACTGTACTTCAGTTTGCTGCTTTATGATTGTCATCGATTATCCTGCCATGAAACATCATAAAATTTATCCTTTTCCATTATTTTAATATGTTAATAACAAAATGTCTCCTACAAAGTACTTTGTCGATCACAGATTTTGGCACACAACCCTAAGCAGATGTTCATATAATTTAAAAGCACAGTGGGATGAAAATTTAAGGTAAAATATTAATTTCCTAGAAATGTGATTAATCATTAGTAATGATAAATGGTACACATTCATAAAAATCATGGCCCCATCTATTCACTTATTAAAAGCATCTAGCAACTGAATTCAAGCCACTGAACTTGACACAAAATAAATTATACAGCATTCCTAACCTAGTATCATTATTAGTAAACCCATCTTAGATTTTGACTCCCAGAAACAAACAGATTTTTAACAAATAAGCCATCTGGATAAAAATGAAATTACAAACAAAAAATAGCATTCTTATTTAATGAATATTAACTAAAACAGAGTCTAAAATCAGTGTACTCATTAAATGACTAAAGAATCAGATGTAAAAGGCAGAAATCAGAAAATCTACCTTACAAGCAGAAAAGCTATAATGATTTCAAGTACCCTGTGTGTACAAGCAAATAGATAATTAATAGCATTAACATCTTAAAAATATCAGTCAACAAAAAGTTTTTAGGTGATTTTATTTTCCACCCACAATTATACAGGCCAGGATGTTTACTGTAAAGAGTCCTGAAGACCTTGATACAATTATGTTCCCTGTCAAACGATCCAACTGCGCACTGTTCCACGAGATTAACTTGCAAATGGAATTCTCCACTGCTCCTGGCTGCTCTAGGTTTGTGTAGAAATAAGGAATGACAAATGCCTGGAGGAAATTTTCTTTCACTGTATTCGAAAACAAGTCTATTAAAATGCACATGAAAATATGTTTAGGAAACACACAAAAATTACAGAACACCAAGCAATAGGCGGAACTTTGTAAGTTAGTGGGTAGTTTACTGTTCGCGTGGAGGGAAAGAAATCGTTTTGGTCCAAACACTGACTCAGCATATTATTGTGCCCAATTCCTTCTTACACAGCAAAGAACACACCCTATGGGTACTGCAGGGGAAAGTAATTTCTTTCACCTACCCTAAGCTAAATTATTGCACTTTATTTTAATACATTTTGAATGCACATATACAAAGAGAAGGCTCCCACTAGTGAAGGTCATATGGATGGCCTCTCCTTAAGGTCCCCACAAAGCCTGTCTTCTTTGTCTATGCTCAGACACATTTGTCCCTCTCAGGTATCTGTGTACTACATTTTGAGGTATTTGTCCCTATCTCACCTTCTCTAGACACTTTACTTGTAGTTAAAACTAGTCATCCTAGTCCTCAATCTTTCTTTTTTCACAAAAAATACCATGTTCTAATATATTATTCAATTTACCTAGTAAATTATTGCATTCTGTTCTGTCTCATCTGGCCATAAATTAAATGCCAAGAAAGAGGACATCTTTGATTATTTTGTTCATTAATATAGCACACACATGGAGAAGAGAGACAGCATTTTTAGATGTTCAAGAAGTATTTCCTGAGTAAACAAGACATAGATACTTTCTTAGACTCAAAGATACTGCAACGCATGAATGATGAAATATAACAAGTAAATGAATGTGCCCGAGGGTATTCTGTTGACATGGTTGGCATTTCCACCTTCCTTCCCAACAGTGGACACAGACAAGAGGAAAGAAGTAGCAAAGACAGGACACATTTAGATTAAGGAAAAGAAAACAGAAAAGATAAGAAAACCACAATTCCGGAAAAGGTAAGATTGGTAGGCAAGATATTCTGAATACAAATGAGGATGAGCAACAAGCTATGAACAATTTACTGATAAAGATGATCAGAATTATTATAGGGTAATTCGGCAATGCATTAGGCAACATACCTAAGATATCACGGCCCTAGGAAAACAGGTAATGATGAGGTACAATGCTAACCACCTGAGTAGTTTACCAAACATACAGATTTTTCATTTCTTTCCAATTTTTTCAATGACTTAAGACCTTCTTGATAAAAATTCAAGACTTTGTCAGGGTATACAAGTCATTTCAAAATGACATGACGCCCATAAAGTAGAAATTTAGGTCATTTCACTGCCTTCGAAACAATCTGTGCTCCAGACACACCTAAACCTTTCTGATGCAGGGAAAGTTTAATATCATTCTAAATACTTTAATTTTGCAGTTATAGCATTCATAAGAGAACCATACACAAATTTGTATTTTAAGACTGTCTTCAATCATTTCCTCCACAGATTCCTCCAAAGAGCCAAGCAAAATTAGAATGCAGGCTTTTGCCCCTAAAACCTTCATCTGTGTGCCTGTCTGGCTATTAAATTAGGAGACTTTAAAAAGTAGGGGCTGCTTACACTTCTGGCACTAAGATTCTTTTTGTTATACACTGGTTTGTAACAAATATTTGCTCAGTACAAGGAAGTAGACTCCTGAGGAATTGTCAAAAACAACAAAAATAAGACTCAGCTACATTATCATGTTAAAGAGTTGGTTTTTTTTTTAGTATCAGAAATATTTACAATCCATAGGGAATATAGAGTGTGCAGGATTTTGTCAAAATATTGTTACTCAAAATGCATAGTCCCCTGACTGATCAAGGGACCAATAGATGGTTGATATTTGTTCTCAAGAAAAGGGACTGTAGAAATAATAGAGAAATTCTCCCTGCTGTCTTCAAACAATGCATTCACTTTTATTCCTGGAAAATGTTCAGGCAGTGGGCTCATGAGCCCAATTTTCCTGAACCCGTGTAGCCATTATCCCAAAATAAGCTTCATTGTGTGTATCAGAAATAAAGTGGATATGCTTGATGCAAGCTCCCTGCCCATTTCTATTATTTACCCGGAGACTCCATGGGAGTGTGATATGTAAATCATGTCAACATAGACCTTTCATAGTTCCCACTAAATATGATGCTGGGACTATCCCGTCCCAAAGCTGATATCAAAGAAACGTGTCCTGAATCTTTTAGGGACAGGCTGTAGCCTCAGCTTAATTCACTATAATATTATTATGGAAATAATTTTTTGCCATCAAAAAAGGAATTACTGTGACCCATAATGCATTTATGGAGTAAAGTTGACACCTATCAGTGGGAAAGCACCTGTCCTCTTTCAGCAATAGATATTTAGCAATACTTTCATCCTCTGTAATTGTAACACAAGGGAAGAAAATTCTTAGGAACCATTTTGTCAAGATGGGACAATGTTAATGAGAACAACTTAAAAATGTATGAGAAACTGAAAATGAATCATTTAAATACACCAAAAAAATCTTTACTCATGAGTGATATCCTTGAAAAATTTCCCAACAATTTATCCAAAATGAGCATTTCTTCTTAAGTGAGTAACATGTGGCAAGTTTTCTTCCTTTTCCCCTGGATTAACAACTAATTTATTAAGCAGCTTTCAAGTAATGCTCTGAACTTAGGCTTTTGTTCCACTGAAAACCTGGCATATTTAACAGTACCGTGTTTTTCCTTATAAAATATAAATTGACTGGTACCTCTAAATTTTTTTTGGCTTTTTAGAAAGGACAGAAAACAAAAAGAACAAGAACATATGAAAGTTTCATTAAGTGAGGAAAGAATCTGCGAGTCACTTTCCTCCCATTGAGAACAGTCACTGCCTTGTATTCTTTCTGGTGCATTTAAAGTAAAGGTACAATTCGGGCTTGATCTATGTGGGGACATCCTAACTGCCTTTGAACTCAAGAAAGACACCTAAATTGAATGTGAAGTTTCAAAGTTTCTGTCCCAAGGCTAAGAACTCACTTAATTCAGTGTTCTTCCTTATACACTTTACTGCTTAACCTATCCTTGGCTCTCCCAAAAGGTAATAATTACTTCCAATTGCAGTAGCTTATCAACAGCAACCTAATAAAATACTGTGAAAACTCTTCCACAACAAATAGGGAGGAAGTAGGTCTCTGAAAAAAAGCTTAAAGTTCTTAACTGCTTTCTCAGGAAGCAACAGCAAAGGAAACTTTCTTGTCAAACACTGAAACTTTCAAGAGTACTACATAGGAGTGTCACATGATACCAATGCTGTTGACCTAACCATGCTGTAGATGTTCATAGGACACTGCATTGCTGGCAAGGTGGTCAGTAGCTAAAAGATGAATGCCCTGCACGCAGTCCTTTCACAACTGACTGGTTAAAAAATGCTTCCTTTTCTGTGCTTACTGCTTCTCTATAAAAATCTACACCTCCATTATTTTAAAGTTGAAACTAATTTTGACTCATTGGAAGAAGAGCATTTGAAGAGACTCATTCTTAAGGAATCATGAGCCACCGAGATCCACCCCCCCAAAAAAAATCTAAACTACATAGAAAAAGATAACTTGGCTTCATGCAAATTTCAGCGTGCCTAAATGTCACTCTGAGATGGAAAGTTTTATGCTGTCACTCAATATACCTGGACTATAAAGAGGGCTTTGCCATGAAACTCCCTTTCCTAGAACATCAGTGGAGACATGTTGGTCAGATACCAGTTTTTTCTTTCTTTAGATGCCATGCAGTTGTCATGAGAAGCATGCTACGTCACAGAACATTCTCAGCCCCGGCATAGAGGACGTGAGCAGACAATCTAAGCAATTTCTACACCTAGTAATACTTTGGTACTTTAGTCACTGTACCACAAATGCTTCTTCCCCTGAACTCTTCTTCCTACCACTTCTTAAATGGCACTTCTTCAGAAACTCCTCCTCAATCTCTCCGGTCCAAAACAGTATCTTTAATTATTCTTTATGCTCTTCTCTGCTCTATTTTACTACATTGCACTGAATCCTGACACTGTTTACATTAGTTTACATTTTCCCATCTGGTTCCTCTGTATTATATACCAGCAGGAAGGTCAGTACTCTGGTGTATTCTGTATATAAAATGCCTGCTACCATGGGTCTTTAACACACAACTGAGAATGAAACAATATTGAGATGACTGAAAACAAAATTATTATGAAAGGCAGTGCCTGTATCATTTTAGAAGTTCAAGGTCAAGTTAATTTAACTATTACTTCATATATCATTCTTTCCATAATTCTATATTTTTGTGATATCTACTTCTCAAGTCCTACCTCCAATTCCTACTTAAATACTATCCATCCTCCAGGACAATCTCAGAAGCTACCCTTTTTATTAGTTATTCTGATATATCCCAGTTCTTCTCAAATATTATGATACTAAATATGTATATTCCTTAAAACACATTCAGCTCTCCAGATAGATTTATTTTCAATTGTTATCACACAGTACAGAAAAGTCCTTGACTCTAGCCTATCCATGGAGTGCTGGATAGAATTTAAGCATGCCAGAGCATACTGATACATTCCTAAGAACAACTGAGGGAAAGGAATCCAGGATTCCTGTTCCATAAGCTGTTGGCGTGTTCATTCTAATTGGCCATAAGTAATACTAATAGGATATCTCAGTATAAAACTCCTGTGTTCTTTCTTCTTCTTACTTGCTTTTTGTAGTTTCTTGCTTGCCATGGTGATTAATCTAAAGAAAATGAAGGATATATTGTCCGTCTATTGCAAGAACAAGAGAAAACAAACTACCTTTGACATATTACTGCTTGAATGATGCTTCTTGGCATATAATCTCAAAGTTACTTTGGAGGTTTGAGGCTATGGTTTGGATGTATTTATCTCCCAAGGGTCCACAAACTGGGACGTTGGTCCTCCATGTAGTACCATTAAGAGATCTTTAAAAAGTGAAGTCTGGGAGATCATCAGTGGAGTGGCACAACCTTGGAAGAGATCGCAGAGCTGCAGTCTTATCTAGCTTCCTGTCTAGACCCATGCGATTTCTCTGTCGTGCACATGCTCCAACCACTGCCATGTACCATGAGGTTACACTGGCAAAGGGCCCTTTGGTAGAGTCCACATTATGCTGTTTGCAGTTGCATCCTCCAATGTTGCAAGCTAAAGTCTGTTTTATTCTTAGGCTGGCGATAAATCTTGGCCATGTACAAGGCAGTCAAGTACTCTACCTCTGCGCTATACCCCAGCCCAATAAACTTACTTTTCTTTATAAAGAAATATGTATTTTATTTTAGTAACAGAAAAAGAGCTAATAAAGAAGTTGCTAATCAAAAATAAAACAAAACTAACATTTTTATTGTAGAGAAGAGCTGCTTATTCCTGAGTGGTTCCTGACCGATGCCTGAACTGAAAGTTAAGCAAAGTTACATAATCTTTCTCTCAGAGTGAAACCGCTTCTGTTTTGTTCACCAGATGTCATCTTTCTTGAGTTTACTGTAATTCTCTGAGGGAAGGATCCCCAACAATTCAGCACTGTACCCTATACACTCATTCTGCAACTCTTTCTATACTATTATGTTGTAATATGGACTCAAGAAATTAAGACTGTATTAGAATCCCAGTTACATTAATTATTAATAACACAGAAAAGGAAATAAATCTTGAAAATCCTCAATATTTTCAAGGGTAGAACCAGGATAGTAAAAGCAACAGAAAATAATTGAGAGGATTAAGTAATATATGTAAAGTCTTCACATAGAAGCCAGCACACTGAAGCAATGCTTCGCACACATAAAGTAATTGAAATTATCTTATGAATAAATATATAAATTCAGACACCTCTGATACAGTATAAACATCAGTTAAAGACATTTAACATTAGGTAGGAACTCTCAGCTGAAGACACATGTCATGATTTTCTTCATTAAAAACTTTTGACTTTTCTTGCAAAATTATTTAACAGTGGTGAGTAGTAGTCCACAGTATACATGCACTGCACTGTCTATCCACTCATCCACTGATCTGTACCTACATTGAGTCTGCAGGATATAGTTAATTCCAGATCTTAATAACTGTGAATAATGCTTTAATGTACATACATGATATCTCTTCAACACATGGCTTTCAATTCTTTTGGATATATCCACAAAAGTGAAATTGGCAGGTTATAAAGCAGTTCTAATTTAACTCTTTGGGAAATCTTCATATTATTTTCTATAATGGCTGTACCATCAGTGCACAAAAGTATCTTTTCTCTGTATTTTTGTTGTTCACCTTTTTGGTAACAGCCATGCTAACACATGTATGGTGAAAACTCATCTGATTTCTCTGATGCATCTCTGATGTAGAAATATTGTACATTTCTACAGGAACCTACTGGTTGTTCACTTTTGAGACCCACATACCCGTATCTCCTGACGGTGTGGAAATCACGTTGTTTTCTTAGTATGGAGTTGTTTGAGGTCTTCACATATTTTGGATATTAACTCCTGATCAGATGTGGGGTTTGCCAATTACTTTCCTGTGGGACATCACTTTGCTTTGCTGTTTCCTTTTGTATGCAGAGCTTTTAGTTTGATGCAATCCTATTTGTCAATTATGAAAAACATGAACTTCTTCAAGATAGTTTTATAAAGAAAGAACATGCATTGTGTGTACCCAACAGGGACAAAGTTGCTCTCAGGGGCACAATTGGTTCTTGAGGGTACAACAGTCTTAGACATCACTTAGGTTCTTGACTTTCTTAAGTTCATTTCAGTGCAACACAATCTTTTCCATGAACACTTACTTTTTCTAGCAATAAATAATCTTTAATGTAATTTCTCTCCCATGACATGAGAGATGATCAGAAAAAGTAATCAAAATAGAGAAATAAAGAAAATACAAAACACATAAATTCTCATTGTTTCATCAACCAATCATAATGAACTTAAGAAACTAGCTGAATCATTACTGTATTTCAAAATCCCAATGTGATGAGCTCAGTGGCACTAATCATTCAAGCATGGATTTCTTGACAGACAATAATCCAAAGTAAATTCAAATATTTCCTTACAAAAATTATTTGCTAAACCTACTATTCATAATGTTTTCTCCTAAATGATTTGTACCTATCCCAAGTAAAAATATCACAACACTGTATACAAGATTTGTATTGCTTTTTAAAACATATTTGAAAAGGAAGTCCCTGTGCTCAAAGAAGCAAATAGTGAAAAGCCATTTTCTTGGCAAACTGAATTGGCCAAAATATCTTTTTTGTTTGTCCAACGTGGCAACTGGGGATTATCGAGAAACATCTGTCGGCTCAGAGATTTCAAGAACAAGTGACTCTCCTGGCTCAGAGTTATTCAGTAAAAAGGAAGAATGACTCTAGGTTGCTAAAATATGACTAGCAAAGCAAATCACCCCAGATTCCAAAGTTAATCTATTCTCAATAGAGGGAGGAAAGAGAAGGAGGTAAGAAGTAATATAATCAGGCAAGAATTTAAAATAGAGTGCTTAAAGAAAAATTCTGGGGCACATTCTGGATTAACATCAAGAAAACGAATTGTATCCTAAATTTAATTTCACCCCAGGAAATTCTTGATTACTTAAAAATAGAGTATGTTGACAACCACAAAGCACATACTAAAGTTCTCAGCTCAAAGAATACTGCATAGACTGTGTCTCAGTCATTACAGTGCATCAAATGGTTTTCTCCAGAATTTAAATGCATACTATAAAGTATACTGTCTTTTATTTTAAATAAATACTTATCAGGACAGTCTCTAAATATTCTGATATTTCTCTCAAATTAAAAAATATCCAAATCACAAAATAACTTAAGTCATATTTTTTAAGAAAACAAATTTTCATTTAAGGAATTTCACATATGTCAACTTCAAAATGCCTGCAATCTCAGATTGAAATTTCTGCAGAAATTCAGGAGTATTTAGGATAGACAGACCTACCTTATTCTTATACTGTCTCTAAATATGAGTGAGTTCATATTCATTAGCTAACTATCACAGGGAAGAACAGTCCAGATCTCTAGGAGATGTGAATATCGAAGGCTAAAAAAAATTGTTAGGTCTTTCCTATTTTTTTTTTCTGTCTTGTAGTGCTTTTCACACAGACCTACGAAATAGACCTGCAAGCACAGTAAAACCACAAGACTCCTATGAGGTGTTTCTAACGATGTGCTGCCACAGGAGAAGCCCCTTTGGGATAGACCTGAAGATTTACATCAGCTCGAAACTGCAAACTGATAAGTATTTGTTTTAAATATCAAGGCTGTGAAGGAAACGAGAAACCACTACTGTTTTAACAAATGTTCTGGAGACATGTTATTTTGTATTGAAAAATACTATTCACATAAAACCCTGATTTACACTAAATTGTTCCTTTTCTGCACATAAATGTATTTCACAGAAAACCATTCTGTGCCACTTCTGGAATGGTGGTGCCTGAGTCCCTGATACATCATTACTCATTTAAAAAGCATGAAAAAAAATTGCAAACATTTTCAAAATTAACTTTTGGAGAACACACCCTTGTACTACACGAGGAGCTTTCACAAATCAACAATGAAGACAAGCCAAATAAGAAGTAGTTAAAAGATTTTTCATAGACAATTGTCCAGAGAAGACAAGCAGACAGACAATAAATAAGCGATGTTCAATATCGACAGCAGATACTACAAATAAAAACCAGAATGATACACCTCTTCTTCATACAAAGGATAGTTAAAATAAACAAAAAGACAATAAAAAGCATTTACAGGAACATGGGTAATTTGACAAAATATTACTGGTAAGCCTAAAAATATAACCCATTAGGACCACAGTTTGAAACTTTCTCAAAATATAAAGCATACATCATTGTATGACTCAGCAACTCCACTTCTGTGTGGGTTCAGAAGAAAAGCTTTCCATGCAAAATTACTCCATTAATGTTCACGGAAGTACAATTCATAAGAGCCAAAATGGAGAAACAAGCCGCATGTTCATCTCTGGTGAACGGATAAACAAAACATGGTCTATCCGTATAAAGAAATGCCGCTGTGCTGCAAAACGATGAGCCCGTGCTGCCACGTAATGTGTCATGAAAAAACACTAAAGATGTGTAAGTAGAAGAAGCCAGTCATGAAATAATATAATAGTTGATTCCATTGATCCAATATGTTCAGAACTGATAAATACACGGAGTCCGAAAGTGGTTGCCAGCAACGTGGAAACGAGGAGAATGAGATATGACTTCTAATGAGTACTGAGTTTCTTTTTGGAATGACAAAAATATTTTAAAATTAGATTTGGCTGATAGCTGCACAACTCTATGAATATATTAAAGTACTGAATATGAATATACTAAAACCATACTCTTAAGAAGCTGAATTTGTGACATGCAAATTATATTTCAATAAGGCTCTTATTTAAAAAAATTCAGTGCCAAAGATTGATACAAAAAATGAGTGAACTCATGAAAAATACTTAGTAAAGTGACTGTTAACATAATATTCAAGGGATGTCATCTATACCTAGCTACAGTTACTATTTAAATTTGTCAAAATTAGCTTTTAAATTGTAATAATAATACAGAACATTTAGGTTCTTTTTCTTTCTCAGGATGAATGCAATGTTTCTTATCTATTACTTCGCTAATTTTCTCCTGAAAATTCACAATTCTGCTTCTGTTAAAAAAAACCAAAAACACAGTATTTCATAGTAACTCTTGTAAAATGTATCTCATTGGTAGTATTTCTAGGAAGTGCCATTTTCTAAAACAAACTTCATTTTACCTCAAAATAAGACTGATTTTTCCAGATGCCATCATAATTTTTCCTTTACCATCATTTTATGAATAGATGTAAAAAAAATCCATACTTAAAATTTTTGTAAAATCATCATGCATTGCAAAACATGCTAAACTATGAAGAGTGGTATATACCTCTGGCCTCAGCTACTTGGGGAGGCTGAGGCAGAAAGTTTGGTCCAAAAAGTCCAAGACCAGCCTGAGCAATGCAGTGAGAACTCAAATCAAAAATAAAAATAATAAATCTTCCCTGGTGTCATAAAAGACGTAAATGAGGAAACAAACAGAGCCTGTCAGCACTTTTGGCAAAAATGCAGAATCACTTTATAACACAATGTCACATGTCCATCCTCAATGAAAAGGTGTCTTTTCTTATGCATAAGGATGTAATGGTCCAAACCAAGTTTCCATTTTTGTTTTATGGTCTCGTTGGGTTTGTTTTAAAGACAACTGCAATTAGCTATCAAATTTTCACATAAGCATAGGAATCAGTACTGGCTATACCATGTAATTTGTGTGTTTTAGGACTTCTTTTGTCTTATTAGATATTGAACTACATGATGTGTAGGATTCTTTTACATTCATGAGGCTATGATTTTACATCTTAACTACTAAATGATTTAAATTTTTTGGCTTGTATTAATAAGCTTTTGTAGTGAATAAGATTATGTTCACTGTAGAGGGTTGGTATATGTACATGACACATTTATTTCCCCTCTTTCCCTTCTTCTTCCCCCTTTTATTTTTCTAGCATCAGATTCATTTATTTATCTTATAAGACCCTATAAAGTTAATTGTCACATATGCAGATTGACAATCAGACTACTAGGCCAAGGAATGTACAACATGTAAGACAATTATACTAAGTCAAGGAACATTTTTAGATGAATTGTCCATGCTGATTACAATACCATTTCTCTTTCTCCTTTTACCTATTGTCTGGTTTTTATGTCAATATCTGTATCTTTATCTGTATCTATAACCTCTCAACATGCATTCATTTATCTACAAATGATCCAAGTTTAACCTTCTTTAGGGCAGAGTATTTCTCTGCTGTGAGTAAGCACCACATTTTTTGTAATTCACTCATTTGTTGATGGGCACAGGCTATTTCCAAGATTTAGCTATTATAAATTACATCACTATAAACGTGGGTGTACACACTTAACTGCTGTATGATGTCTTTAACTCTTTGGAGAAGATGTCTACAAGGGAAATAGCTGGGTCAAATGGAATGTCTACTTGTAGTTTTGAGGAATCTCCATACTGATTTTCACAGTGACTGTGTCAGTTTACAGTTCCACCAATAATGGAGAAAGGTGCCTTGCTCCCCGCAGTATCACCAGCATTTGTTTTTGGTTGATTTCTTCATGGTAGCTATTCTTTCTGGACTGAGATGGGATTTCAATGTTGTTTTAATTTGCATCTCTCAAATGGTGAGCTATGTTGAATATTTTTTCATGCATTTATTGGCCATTTTTATTCATCTGAAAAGTATCTATTCATTTTAGATGCCCAGTTTTTAATTAGGTCTTTAAATGTGGGGTTTCTAATTGATTTCAGTACTTCATCTAAATTTTTAAAATTTTAACATAAATTAATCTTTGTTACTATACATCATGGCCCACATTATCACTCTTAACATATGAAAATACCCTTCCCAAACCAAGAAGTCCCAAAACAAGTTGTTGAGAAATTATAGCTAGTGAGTACATATTAGTAAACATTAACTACTCTGCAAGATTGTATAATTATGTATATTTTATTACATAATAATAAAATTACTTAATAAAATATACATAAATATTACATATTTTATTTATAATATATGATTATGTATATTTGTAATTATTATGTATAATTATTTTATATATAATATATATAAAAATTATGTATATAACACTTCATGCTTTCTAAGTGCTTCAAGCCAGTAATTAGTTCTTCCTTGAAAACATCCTGTGAATCAGCAAGTTACTTTTTTCCCTACATTTTGAGATAGGAACCAAATGAAAAGTATAATTTAATCAGTTGGCAAGAAATAATTTATAAAAAGGTTAATTTCTCACTATATCATAATTACCAAACAGATTGTTTTTGTTTCATATTATACATGATTATTTTAAGATATCAGAAATGTTTGAGGAGTTCTATCTAAGAGAGAGACTTCTGATTAGAGGTGCTGGTTCTAAAGCCAATAGTGATACAATTGTAGTAACTGAAGTGTAAAATGAGGACGTTTGGAGAAGAATGCTATAATATAAACTTTAAATGCAGAGGACAAACATTAAATTGGAAAAGGAAATGAAAAAGGATAAAAGAAGCAAAAATTAAGGTAGCCAAAGAACTGGAAGTAGTGAAAAAAGTAAGCAAATCAAGGAAAGTCTCGCATTATTTCTCATAATGGATTAAGTGCAAAAAAAAAAAAAAACAGCATCATTAGCCAGTAGAGTTTTCATAACCCACACTTTTTATTGCAAATTGTTAATGCATGTGTGATCACCTTCAGGGCTCAGGAAAATATTAAACATCATTTTGTACATGTAAGGTCAAGTTAGTTTACATTGTTAAGAGGAACCATAGGAACACTTGCTTTTAAAGGTCTCAAATATGACTTCAGGAAGTGTGAGCAAAATCCATTAATCCAATCTAAGTATGTGCTTATTTGGTCTACTGAGATAGACCCTATTCTGATGTTACTTCTGTTATGTGAGCAGTGACTTCCAATGTCATCTTTCAATCCTCAACACAAAAGCTACTTTCTTTGTGAAATCCTTCTAGAAGGTACAACCTGCTCTTTCTCCTACACAATGCACTCTTGATAAATATCTCCATTACAGTCGTATTCTTACTTCAAGAAATTGTGTATAATACCATAGTTTTTAGTACTCATAATGTTTGTTTACTTGTTTGTGCCTTTGATGGACTATAAATTGCCTTAAGCAATAATCCACATCTCTTCCTCTTTGTACTTCCTAAAACAGTATCTATTAGTAGACCCAAGACAGGTGCACAACCAATAATAATACATCCTGAATGAATGAATATCTTATTTCCATTAATATTATTCAAAGAACTCAAATAGACATTCCCCTGAATCATAAACCATTTTCTCCCTCCTGGAAACTCGAGAGTATCTGAGGGACCCCGGATTGCATTTGAGACTCACTGTTCTGTACAGCATCCTAATGTATCTTCCATTATACAAGCCCTTAGTATAAAAAGTACCCCAAGAATTTTCCTGAAAGAGAGAAAGATGTCATGTTACTCACAATACATGCATACTTAAGTTTACAGTAGCACAACTTACAAAAGCTAAATCTTGGAAGTGACTTCTCACCATCAACAGATGAATGGATAAAGAAAATGTATTTATATACAACAGAGTGTACTATTTTGCTCTAAAGGATAAATTTGAGTCCTTTGTAGGAAAATGGATGTATTTTGAAACTAATATTAAATGAAATAAATCACATGCACACAAGTTTAAATATTGTATGATTTCTTAGATGAAAATCCCCAAACTATAAATAATTTAAAGAGCAAAATAAGAAACATAATAGGACACAAGGAGATGTTTTGCATCATGAGATGGAGGGAAGGGGAAATAAAAGCATTAAGATATGCTATGTAAGGGGCTGGGGATTTAGCTCAGCTGCATAAGTGCCTATCTTGCAAGTACGCAGTCCTGAGTTCAATCCCTGGTACCAGCAAAAAAAAAGATATCCTATGTACTTGTGGCAACTCCCCACAATGAATGTAATCATTATGGACTGTAAATGTGTACTAAAGAAGCTTTTTTAAAAGAATTCTATAGAGGCTAAAAGCATCATGTTTCTATGCAATCATTGAGATCATGCATAAAATCAGTATGTGGACATATGATCAAAATTCAAAGTTCCAAATTTAGAAACATTTTTGAGGCTATCACTCATTTAAAAATTTCAACATATAGGAAAGTGGCACAGAATTTCTACTTTGAAAAAAACCTGAATGCTGTAAGTCATATGTGACAGATGTTAATTCATCAGAGGGGCAGTGAATGAAAAATGCTATCTGGTTTTAATTTTAAGATTTTAAGTAAAAATTATTATTTTGTGTTCATTAAGTTTCCATAATAAAAACTGTTTTTCTTAAGATTTGATCACTTAAATACAATGAAAGCATTTTCCCTGTTTTCCAGTTGGAATGAAAGAAATGCATTTTAATATTAAAGCAGTTTAGCAACTCTGTCTATAAACAATTAACCCAGTAATTGTACATAATGGTTGCTGATTCATTAAAAGGAAGATAAAAAGTCAAGTATTTGACATTGTTATTGTCAGTATTATGGGTAGTAAGCAAACTCAGTAACTCTAGATTTATTCATTGATACAAAATACTTTTTTTCAGGATCTGTGTTTACTTATTTATAAGATTTCCTTCAGTGTAGCTGTGGATATTATATGACCAAGCACATTTACATTGAATTATGAGATTCACTGTATAATCAGAGTAATTTACCTTGCTGGAAAATAAATAGTTGGAGGGAAAAAGGTACAACTGCCAATTAGCCAGAACTCTGCTGGTTCATGTTTAATGTCATAGTACAATAAAATAATCTGGCGAATATTGCTGCTAGGAACCAGCTTCATTAGAGAAGCCAGAAAAGCCGCAGCTCTGTGTGTCCCCTGCATGTACTTGATAATTGAAGCCATATGCCTCAACTGATCTGGAAAGAATATGAGTAATGGGAGGAGAACAAAGAAACTCGCTTAGAAACCTGCTGTTTGGGATACTGGAATACACAACTGTGTGTTGCCCTTTCAAGATTAAAATCCATGTTACTTCCTAATAAAATGCATGCTAAAGGAAAGATAATCAATATTCTATGCTTTCATCTGATTTTTTTGGAGCTGTTTAATGAGCATTCCTTCAGCACACAGAACACTGAAGTCTATGGTTTGGGAAGGACAGAAAGGGGAAAAGACAGTGCTGACTAACACCTATGCAATTTTCTTACAAGAGCGTAATTCTGGTGCTGTTTACAAGAGCACCAAAACTCCTTTGCATACTTAAAAAAAAAATGCTTCGGGACACTTCCAGTATGGCACACAAATGAAGTTAAATTGATGGAGTAAAATCTGAATAGATAATCCTGAGGAGACTTAGACTAGGAGGCACTTAGACCCTTTTGTAAGAGCCTTATCAGAAGAGGTGAGGCTTAAACAAGTTTTCAAAAGCTAAGACAGAAACAGAATGGTTAAAAAGCAAGTCAAAAAATTGCATATACATGTGCTAAAATCCAGAGAAATAAAAGCTCAATTTGGAAATGAATAAGATGGCACTATTCCTGGTGGGGTACAGAAGTCTACACTGCAGTCGGCATAACTGATAAGATTTGTGGTCTGAGACAGGGGTCAGGGACATTAAATGCCTTTCGAAACATCAATTTGATAAACTAAACCTGAGTCATTTCCTTTTGGGTAGAGAGAGAAATGTTCAGATGAGAAGGAAATCAGCACAACCAGAAACACTAGTATGTGAGGAGAGCTGAGTGGTTATCAAAACGAGTTGAGAAGTGTTTAGAGAGATCGCTAATAACGTCACTTGCAAACTTACTCATCCTTAAACTGGAAACAGCCTTAGAACTGTAAATGCTAGGATACTATTTTTAATACTATTTATACTTCACAATCGGATTTTAGATAGTGTAAAATTATAAAAGAGCGTTGAAATAGTGAAAGTTCACATATGTCAGAAACACTTAACTAAGAAAAGCCATGGTCATTTACCACTACATTGTGCAAGATGGACTTCTTTCCTTCCTTTGTTCTGCTGTGAAGCAAATATTTATGTATAAAATTACAGTCAAATATAGAAAAAGTACTAGCTGATGAAGAGCATCTTTACTTCTCAGCTTTGAACTTTTTAAGCGGAATTTGTGGTTTTGATAGTTAAGTGGAAGATACTAAACGGCAGACAGAATGAAGCAATGATGCCCTTTACTCCAAAGTTACACAATCCAAACGTTCTAGTTAGGACTGTTTTTAAAAACAAACTTCAGTGATCTTAGAGACAAATATTAGGTCAGATGTAATTAAAACCAATTCTTTCAGGAATGTAAGTGGCTCCATTTTGGCAATCCAATAATAAGAATCTGGTAAACTGAACTGTCTTCCATAGAAATACACAAAACTCTAAAGTTCTCTATTGTGTTATTTCTTTTAAAAGACCCTAATAAATGGGGAATTAAATATCTGGTTATACTGATGAAATGGCATATGATGTAGATACTCTTTATTTTGATAATTTAGTATTAAAAAATGGAAAGAATGAACAGCGTAGCAGATACCTTATTTAAAGGACATTTCCAGACCCAAACTGAAAATAGGTTTAAGTATTTCATGACCCATATCATTGAATAGATCAGTTATCAGAATAAATTGTTCTGTAAAATACAATTTGCAAGTGAATTATTGCATGGCAGTCTTAGTGAGTTTAAGCTGCTCTCATAAACAGAAGGGATAAATGTGATAGCAAATTGAAATCCATCTTTACCACCATGTCTCTTTTCAAATGTTGAAAGAGATAATGAAGGTAGAGGAGTGAAGAGAAAGAAAAAGGCACATACATGGGTGAGTAGACAGGAAGAAGAGTTCAGGAGGGAACAGCTTAGGAGAGATAGGAAGAAATGAAAAAAAGAGGAGAGTGCTGTGGTTGGGATCTGGGATGTTGGGCAAAGACACGTGTTAAAGGCCAGTTCCCCTGCCTGTGGCACTGCTAGGAGACACTGGGACATTCAGAAGATGGGCCCTAGATAAGGGAAGTTAGTCACCCTTGAAGAGGATATTGAGACCCCTGTCCTCCTCCTCCTCCTCCTCCTCCTCCTCCTCCTCCTCTCTTTGTTTCAAGGGTTCCATGAGGTGAACATGTCTCCTCCGGCACTTGATTCAACCCATGTACTGCAACATCACAGGTCCCAAAACGAATGCATCAAGCAACCATAGGCTGGAACATCTGAAGACATGACCCAAAATAAGCCTTTCCTCTCTTTAAACTGACTTCTTTTGGGTATGTAGCCACAGTGATTGAAATCTGACTAACACAAAGGGAGAGGAACAGGAAGCAAGAGAGCTACAGGGGTTGTGAGAAAGAAAAAAGCCTGTCTAGTATCATTGGATTTTTCAAATCTTGATACTATTTTCATTCATTATACTGGAGCTGCAACTTTTGCCTTTTGTGCTGTTATTTCATTTTTTTAATCCAACTTTCTTGCAGTATCTTTTTCTATTAGGATATGTTTGTGATGAATAATAATTGCACTCATCCTAGGAAACTGCATATTAATATCGCATCTTAATAATCTGTACTTCCCCTTTCCCTACCCATTCTGCTGTCTCTCCCCATCTGCAGACAGAACTAATCTCACAGACACATAGTTTGGTTTAAGACCATTAGCAAGAAGCTCGGTGAAATGGCCTGGGCTGGTGATCAGCACCTCGCTGACACCCACAATGACTCGGCGTCCTGGAGGAGGAGAAGCAGCAAAGCTTTGATGGTGACTCCAGAGACTCTACCCAGGGTCCCAAGGCCTGCAACTCTGTTCCTCAGTGCAGCTCACTGTGATGCAGGCAGACCTTAGATACTCTGTGACAAGCTGTATTTCACTACCTTTATGCTCGTAACTGCTTTTCATTTTTCTCCACAACAGTTTCCAATTTTATTATTTCCTCCCCCTCTTTAAGTGTTTAATGCTTCTGCCTCGCATTTTTTAACTGTCATTAATTAGAAGTTCTCCAAAATGCCTTCAGGGTCATATTATAAACCTCCAAATTAAAAAATATTGTTTTGGACATAAATTAAATGACTTAAAATACAAATTAAGCGCATTCTATAAACAACATAAAGTACAAGACACATGGGAAGAATTAAAGAGGAAATATCAATAGCAGATGATCCTACGGTAATTCTTTAAGTGATATAACAAGTTAGCCACTAAATGATTCTATCTACTTACTTTTCCTATGATAAGGTGAGATCTACATAACCAGATAAAGTGTACAGCTAACTGAAATAAAATGAAATAGCCCTAATTTCATAGACTGAAAAGGCAAATTTAATTTTGGCTAAATTCTTTCACTAAGTTTGCTTTATACTAGATTCGTTTCCTCCTCACTTCTCTTGCAAAAAAAAAAAAAAAAAGTCAGAAAAAAGCTAAAGTAAAATTTACACTGACACTGATGTGTACTTGCCTTAATGTCTAAAGAAAGTGTTTCAAATCCAGCTTATTCAATTTACATAGCTAATTTTATTAATTTTAAATATGCATGTTTATATATACAATCATTTATACTGATAACTGTTTCCATTCCTTAAAAATGTAAATGTCTTATCCAAACACAGAATCTATTCGTTTCTCCACATACATATATTTAACTAATTTCCTGAGTTACTCTTGCCTAGAAAGCTAAATTTCTAGAGAAACACTCTAGAAATCCAAGGCCCCAATATATTTCTGAGCTGATAGCTATGAAAAGAATACCATTTCTTAATATCTTTGTCTGGGAAGTGTATTTTCACCCTAATCTCCACAGTCTTTCCACTTTCATTAACAACACTTTTAAGCATCACAATTTTTAGTCCTTTTTTTCCAGAAAATTAGAGATCATAAAAACACTTGTGCCACAGTGTTTTTATGATCTAATGACATATTTTTGTTAAAATACTTTGCAAACTGAAGCATGTTCAGAATACTTACTCAGTTCAGTGATGGAGACCACTCCTTTTATAAATGTAATGTCCCTAAGATCTAGTGATTAGAAAGCAAAGTCAGGTTGACCAGAAGTAATAAAGAATCCAGAAAGCTCAATACCATTAGTCTGTGCCATCCTGAAAATTCATCATCCCAAACCATAAAGAAGCCTTCTGCTAGACACTACAGGGAATTGAAATAAGGCTAGACATTGACTTTCTTTCCCTTGACCTTATTTTGGTGCACATGACAACAATTTTGACAATTAAAGAGAATGATGCATGGTCATTGTTAAATAAATAGTATCATTATTACATAATTACTACAGGATTCCATTTCAGAGCACTCATATTAGTGAGATATAAACCAGGACTAGGAAGAAACAGATTTGTAAAATTTAACATTAATTAAGGAAAATCTTTCCATTAATTTACAAAAACAAGAATGAAGAAAGGAGGAACTGAGCAGGAGGAAGAATACAGAATGGCAAGATGATCAGATTTGGTGATGAAAACATGACAAAGGTGTTTTTGCTACACAATCACAGATAAATGGCAGGGAAGGGAGTAAGTCTGTGATGAGTTAAATGAAAGTGTAAGGAACCTTGAGGACAACCGGGTAAAGATAAGTAGGAGAGAAAATCCCTGAGGACATGCAAAATGTAAAAGGAGCAACAAACAGTCTGGCAGGTAAGACACAATCAGGGTATTAGAGGCACTCTATGCACTGCAATAGAGGGCAGGGAAGAACTGCTAAATTAAAACAATGTTTTGAGGAAAATAGAAAACTATTTTCAGGAAATTAGATCAGTACACCGAGGACAGTATTGAGAGGGTGAGATTGAGACTTAATCTGGAAAGAGTTAAGAGTTCATTTGAGTCAGAAAGAGACCAAAGGCAGAAGGGCACTGGATGAACAAGAAGAACAAGAGGGAAAATGGTCACAACCAACATAAAGAGCTGGGTGAGTCCTCAGGAAACAGGGGGCAGAGGAGGTCAGGTCTCTGAAGAGGAGCGTAGTCACGTTTCCTCAGCTTTACTCTTATACGGCTTAAGGATCAGAATGACAACTACTCACCAAGATGCTTTAAATGTCAGTATCTTGTATTTTAAAGTTAGATAATGCGCATGTGCAGTAGGTGTTTCAACATTTACATGTAACTATGTCGCTATAAATTATTATTCATTAGTCATCGTAATAAAAATGGCTTAGTTATATTCAAAGTAATTTAAATTAATTTCATGTAAATTCTAAAAGTTGAGAACAGTCACTATGACTATTTTATATATAAGGCATCAGGGGCCTAGAAATTTTTCATACGTTGACTTACACACAATATAAATGGCCACCCAAAGATTCAAACTCAAGTCTAGGTGATTCCACTCAATACTATATGACCTCCTTGCTGTTTTCTTGGTAAATGGCAGCAGTTCTGCACACAGAATTGAGTTTCACAGTGTGAGACAAAGAGGCAACTTAATGAACATACTACAGGTAGAAATACAGAAAAATTAGTGTAAAATAGTCACAATGTGCAAGACAAATGCATAAACAGACAAACTTGTCTGCCAATGTTTATTTGCTCCTTTCCCCCAACAATACCCTATTTATAACAGAGTAGATGGGAACTGTCCATGTCTACACAGCAAAACAGTGTGCGGACTACAGGGTTCACTGACTACATCCCTGAAACTCATCAACTGATGTGAAAAGGTCCTTTGATCACTGGTGGGGATCCAGACAGCTCTAAGGACGCTCATGGCCCCAAAGATCTGCTGGGATGCCACGCCTCGGTGTTGTTGAGAGACAAGAAACATCTCTATTAGAAAGACGATGCTCTGAGCCAGAGATCTTCAAAGCTATTCCCAGGAAGATTTCTGACTTCACGTTCGTTTTTTGTTGTTGTTGTTGAGTACTGGCCCAGAGCCAGCCTAGTACTGTGGCCTCTAGAGAATCCTAAGAAAATGTAGAAATCCATTCCCAAACACTTCGAACTCATTTCCTCAGCAGTTTTTCATGAGTGCCTACTAGGCACTTTGCATTTTGCTACACAATGTGATCTGACCACCGTGGAATTCCAGATGAGAGAGATTTTAAAAACACATAAATAAATGTAATTCAAAACTTAGTAGAGCAAAAAACAAAACAAAACAAAACAAAAAAGCACAGTTACTATTCTCAAACTACAATTTTTAAAGTAAAATAAAAATAAGAAATCAATCATTTTCCAAATTTAATACCTGTTCTCATCTAGTGTTAGATATGTGATTAATTTTTAAAACCAAAGACTGAAAACCATGAGCAATTTTTTCAGTCTAATAATCACATCTTATTTTACCACCTGTGTGTGAAAGCCTTTATAGATTTAAATCACATTTGCAAGTACAATACGTCTGCACTGCTCTTGTTCAATGCATTGTGTAACAAATTTGAAAACACAGGAACTCTTTAAGAGAAATATTTAGATTGTGTCTAATTTAAATAGATAGTCCACTGGGCATGGACTGTGTCTAATTCTATGTTAGGTACTGAACACTGCAAAATGTTGGCACTCAATAAATGTAAAATAATAACAACAGTCTTTTTCCCTTTAAAGTATATAATTACATCTACCCCCTACTGTGAGCCAAGCACGGTGACAGATCTTTTGTTTATTAAATCCACAGCCCTGAAGGCATACAGTACTGCAGCTTCAATGCAAACTGCAGCAAAGCCCTCTCTACCTTAGGTAAAGTTTTCAGTGTCTAAAAATCCCTAAAGATCATCTTAACTTTGCCATCTACCATACATATCACTTAACCAAATACAGGAAACCTTTTCTAAGTCCTCACAGTGGAATCCAAACGTTAATTGCAAATGTGCTCTCCAAGTCAGTTTGGAAATATGTCACAGAATAAAATTACTCCTAGCTAATTTACCATTTCTCTCTCCTAAAGAAACATGTCAAGCTGCGGAGCAAAGAGCTACATAGGCTTTATGCAGGAAACATTCAATAGGTTTCCTTGCTTGTGTTCAAAGTGAGCTATTATCCAAGTAGCCTGAACTGAGAAGGAGAAAAAAAAGAAAAAATGACTCATGTACAGCTTTATTTGAGACATTTGCACTACAATGAACTCAGCAAAGCAACAGGTCAAGTTAAAAAATACTGCAGAAAGCAACAGCAGCCGAAGCCCCTTCAAGAGAATTTTGGACTGGAAAGCACTTTTGATTCCTTCCATCATTATTTTCTTCTAGTTTCCCTTGTTTGTGTTTGAATGCTTGCACTTGAACATTAGTTTCGCAATCACCTATTCTACTTTTGGTATTGATGAAGTTCAACATATGCTCAGCAATTCACTAGTGCTAAAATAAGAAATGCAAATTCAGCTAAGTGCGCTCCAAGTCTAATGTGAAGCTAGGCCCGAGTTCCTTTGTAGTTTTTGTAGAGTATTATCATTAGTAGAGAAGGGTTAATGGCAGAGGCCTATGATTGTTTAAAAATTCACATTACCAAAGTGGATTACACTGCATCTACTGCAGGGATCAACAATGTAAGCCTACACTAAGCCATTATAGCAGAAACAAAGCTTTCATTTTAAGCCTTTGGAAACAAGCATAAAATGGACAAAAGAAAAAATTCTTCTGATGTAAGAACAAGGCAAGCACTACATGCTTTTCATCTAAACTCACAGTTTTAGAGCCATGATGAATGTACAAAAAAATGGACCATCTCCCCAAAGAGCCCATCATTAACTTAAAACGTATCAGCATTTTGAAAAATGCTTCTTCTCTAATGGCCAGGAATCCAACGGAAATCCTTTATTTAAATTTCCTTTTGTCTCTGTTGAGAATCAGTCACAACATCAAAATGTAGATTCTCCTGGAAGGTTTCACTACTTGTAATTGTATCTCCTAAAGAGAGTAAAAAGAATGATTTGAAAAAAATGCATTCCGGAGCCGGCCTCACCATTTAAACTTCTCAGTAGCAATTCATTACAAACAATTTTGGTATGTGATAGCTGGATGCCAAACCACCAGTTACTAACAACTAACAAGCCCTGGGCCCTCTCTGGAAGTTCACGATGAATATTATTTCATTTACATCCCACAGCAAGCTTCGAAATGTGGTATCCCGTAGTCACTGATAGATAACTCACTTCAGTTCACGTAAATCTGACCAGAAGTACACTTCTCACACCCATTCACATGGCGCCTACTAATAACTACAGCCTACAGATGCATATTCTTTTACTAAATCATTTGCATATTCTTTTAACAAATTACCAGCAAAATTAGTTAGGCTAAAAGATCTTCCAACAACTCTTAGCTAAAGCCTGACTTCTTTTTTACTTCCCTGAAATTATACGGCATTGAAACGTCTTAGAAAATTTTATTAACACATCTGAGCTCAGCAATGGAGCTGCTTTTTGTTTATGTAAACGCGATCTAAATGTACTCAGCGCAACAAAACAGTGAATATTCAAATAAAACTAAGAACTTATTACAATAACAGACACACTGCACAAATCCCTCTTCAAATGCTCCCTCCCACTGGGAATTCACTTAGACTTCTTGTCACTTTCTCAAAGTCCTCTTTAATGTCTCTTACTGGCTTCCTCAGTGTTCTAATTCAGTTCAAAACATCTACGGCAATTTCTGTCAAAGAAAAGTGTCACGGTGTGCCACTATCCTCCTTATTCACTGTATCGGGCACCGTGTGACTTCTAGATCTTCCTGAACATCAAAATGATGACAAAAGGTGCTTTAAATCAAGTCAGGACACTAAGGCAGCCAGGACCGTGCGACTCATGAAACCTCCACAACAGCTCCAGGAAATGGGCGAGAATGGTGGAAAGGATGCATTCAAGCTGAAGAAGAGCATTGTGAGAGGACTGATGGTAATGTGTGCTTTTACTGTACTATTTTTTTATATTTAAACATTCACCATATTTTCTGATCACACTTAGTACAGCGTCAATATAGGTAAGGAATAAAACTCATGAGTTGTAGAATTAGCAACAGATTTTAGGGGATAACAAAACATACATATTTGTGTGTTGCATCCAGGAGGAAAAACATCTGTCAATTTTAACTGATCAGAATATAGCTAAAAGCCATAAGTAAAACCAAAAAGCAATAAATAAAAATTTTGTCAGCTCATGTGTTTTACAGGCGGCAGAATACTGCAGGCCCACCTTTGGAATCTATCAAGTTTTGTCTCAAATATCATTCAGAAAACGCGGATGTCTGCTTTCCTTGCTTGCAATCAGCTAATAAAAAGGAATTCAAAAAGAGGAAGAATTCCTAGAGACAACAAGAGATCACTTTTGACAGAAATATAAGAGAGCAAGGTGACTCAAATACTCATAGGAACTTAAGATGCACAATACACTGTAAAACAATCTTGTGGAGGAAAAATAACCAGCAGATTTTTGGTGTCAGGTTTCTTAGACATGAGCATATCATATAAATATATAAAATACTAAAATACATGCATAATGAGATTAAAGAATGAGTTTAATTAGATGGAAATGTGTTTAGCAGATCAGATGTTAATTGTTAAACTGCAGTAAGAAGACATGACATAACAAGTATCCTCATAGTGGACATTTTGATAGTATATCCAAATTGTTTTCCATTTCTTAGTTATTTTTTACACATCTGGAGTTCCTCAGTGAGGTCATGCCCTTGATAATCTCTTTTGCTGCAAAAGTATTGTAAAGTTAGAATTGGCTGCATTTTTATTTTTGGGACCAAGTATGTACATATGGCGACTGCAAAGCTATAGTCCTAACATTCTGGGAGGCTGAAGCAGGAAGATCACAAGTTTGAGCCCAGGTTGAGAAATTTACTACTTTATCAAAACCCTAGCTTAAAATAATGAAAAAACTGGGCTGAGGCCTGAGTGCAAGTCCAAGATTCACAGATACACACACCACACACAGCACACACACACACAAAGTAAGTAAATCTTAATCTATGATGAAGAGAAAATTAAGTGAAGCAAAACTGATGACATATTTATAACCCCTGTCCTTTCCTTGTAGTGAAAAGATCTTTGAATAAATCTTTCATCTCCCCACAAGGTTTAGCAAGCAATAAACTTGGGAGTAACTGACTGAATGAATGCATAAAGTTCTTACACTTTGCCCTGTTACATTTTTGATGAGTTAACTCAGGAGGAGTTAACTTTCTTATCTGTTTTATTACTCTCCCTGCTGGCTCACTCTTACTAAAAGGTCCATATTCAGTGAGAAGATAATTTATAGGTAAAGGTATCATGCACATAATAGTCTTCAAAATACTACAAATATATTTGAAGACACAATAAAGATATAGGAAATATATTCAATTATGTGTTTCATAGATTGTACATATGTTAAAAGCCCTTGAATACAAAATTTTCCATAGATTTCAATTAATGAATGATTGAAATGTTCATGGAATACCATTGTCATCATATTTCAAGGATGAAGGACTGAAAGTCAATGACTGTAATGTTTTGCATTATACTAGACTTCACATTGTCCCCAACTGATTGAAGACATTAAGCTCATCATTTTAATAGCCTGAACTTTTATCTTCTCCATTTTTGTTTTTCTATTGCGATGGTCTACAGGATAATTTTATGTTCATGAAATACTTTCAAATTTGAAATAATTGTGTATAGAGAATTTTTAGAATAAAAAATGTGGTTATAAACATCACAAACTTCCTTGTATTTTCCCCCCTCAGATTTATCACAGATATTCATCTAGATCAGGGTTGGTGAACCTTTTAGAAAAGACTAGCCAAACTGCTGCAGTCCAAAATCCACTAAGTTATCACAAAGTGTCAGTACTGCAACTAAATGTGAATATTGAGGTTTTGTTATAAAAGAAACAACCGACACATTAGCATCTTTATTTCTAAAAGAAAAACAACATGCATCCAGTAGGTCCGTCATCACTGACTCAGGTCAAAGCTGGTGGCTCCAACCCGCATTTTAAAATACCTGTATAGTGCTGCAGACATCAGATTCATAATAATTTGCTGAGCTACTACTTGTGTGATGAATAATTTTTAAATTTTCCATTTTTTTGATCCCATTAGTATGAATGAAGGCATTATGCCTAGCAGAGATAATTTCATGATTGGTGCTTTTGTCTTGAAATGTTCATTTACTGGAGAACTTGAAGGTTTTTTGCCCCAAATTTTTCACTGTTTTAAATAGTAATTTAGCATTGTGCAGAAGACACAGTTTTACCTATGAGTGCCTTTCTCTCAACATGATAGATTACTAAGGTGAAGTCTTGAATCAAAGGCATACTTTTCTTTCACTTTAAAATTTACAAGGTAATTCAGATCACTTTCCAAAAAGTTGCAAGATAATATGGATTTATTTTCTGAACAAGAAATATGCTTATTTTCTAAACATCCTCAGCAACACTGGGTATTATCAATATTTTCCCTTTTCGACAATTTTATGAGGAAAAAGAAAAACTCCGGATATCCTTGCTTTTATTTGCATTTCCCTGATTACTAGTGATTTTGGGCAGCTTTCCATGCATTTATTGGCCATCTGCAGCTCTTTTGTGAATTACCTGTTAATATCATTTACTCAATTTCCCTTACATTGCTTTTCTTTTTTAAATCAACTCATAAGACCTCTTTTTATATGAGAAATAAATAACTCTTATATCCTGTCCAATTTTTCTTCTCTATATTAGTTCCTGAGAATATGGAACCTACAATGATCCAAGAAAATAACCAAGAATGTTGGAATGGTTTAAAACAAATATTAATGACCCTGAAGGAAAGCTTGAAATATTAATTTCCCAAAATACAGACCTACATATAAACAGTGGGTTTTGTTTTGTTAAATTACAAATCTTCTAAATCTAGAAGATCCAGGAAAATAACAGCAACTTGGTAAACATCTATATACACAATTTAATATCACAAATTTACTGCATAATTGAATAATCTTTAAAGCATCTACTTCCCAAGTGGAAAGGAGTTTAAACTCTGCAATCATGTAGTAAGTCTACCCCTTAGCATATTTTAGTATTTTCTCATTTAATCCTGAGGCATATATTGTTATTTACATTTTAAAGAAGAAAAATCAATACAGAGAAAATTTTTCAAATAACACAGACAACTGGTAAAGTTCTAGCATATAAACAGGTATTTCTGACAGAAACTCTGTAGTACATCATCTTACTTATTCACATGCCTAATTTGGTTTGCAGAAACATGCTTATCCTCTAATTTTCAACTGTAATTTTCCTAAGACTGAGAAACAATCTAAGATCTACAAAGAATTCTATTTCTGAGCCATAAGAAATAAAATATTTCTATTTGTAAATTTTAAATAGCTACATCAACACAGATTCCAAGATACTTAAGTGATGAAGTAGAAAAATTTCAAAGAAAAAAACAGGAGGCAAAAAAACACACAAAAGGCCACATTTTACCCTAAAAGTTATTCATTTGTTTATTTATTTATTCATACATTTTTACCAGCAGATTTCAGGGGAATGTGATTAATCAAATCATCATGGCTGGGCTGGGGATGTGGCTCACTGGTAGAGCATTTGCCTTGTATATACAAGGCCCTGGGTTCAATTCTTGGCAGAAAGAAAGAAAGAAAGAAAGAAAGAAAGAAAGAAAGAAAGA